>CM076965.1:20578787-20666287 GCA_039105355.1 Benthosema pterotum | reverse complement strand
AGTCCACACAATTAGAAAATGGAGAATAATTGTTATTTTGAACAACGTTTTGCCAGTTCTCTTTCCCAGTTGTGGGCAAAAACGTGAAAGTTCTTAGTTCACGAACTGTCAAATCAAACCTCAAATACTGTCAGTAGTAGCATATACAGGAAAACCGTCCAATTCTCCCCCTCTATTTTTAAGTATAAGTGCATTATTCCTAAAGACTATAACAGTAAGTAACACCATCACCAACTATTTCAAAGCTCCAACTTTCTAGAGGGCCTTGAAATGGATTGTCAGTAGTGGAACAATCACATTTTTGATGTGTAGATATTGTTCAGCCGAGTCATTTTGTAGCTCTCAAGTCCAAAAAGTGTGGGCACCCCTGCCTTATGGGCTACCAGAAACCTAACCGCACACGCAAACCACCAGCCACGTACCAGTATGTTGTACTATTAGCATGCTGGACTAACATGTCCAGGAACAGTAGTGTATCTCAGACTGTATATTGGGCCGGCTGCCCACTGTGAAACATGCTGAGCTGAATGCATTCATGCTCAGTGGAGAATGAACTCGATAAGTAACAACAACATGGCATCTTCTCCAACACCACACTTAGGCCAGATGGCATTTCACAGCTTTTTAGATTGTTGGATTGTGCTTTAGTTTGCTTCACTTATAAAACTTTTCTTGTTGTTAACGTAGAAAAAAACCAAAACAATGCCTGCTCCACGCTCTATTAATGCTTCTTATTTGTAGCGTTTCTTAGAGAGTGTGAGGCTCTAACGATGGGGATGTGGGTTTGGTTGGTGTATCTTGCAGTGCAGGGCTGTTAGTCTGTCAAAGCTGCTCTTAGATCTTTTTACAGGTTAGTCAATATATGTATGCACAGCAGTAGTTTCCTGTCTGCAACTGTGCATGGTTTAAAATGTATACACATTTGCAATGCATTAATTATTTACACATAAAAAACATCTTAACCGGTTTACTTTAAACTGGCCAACCCACTACCAAGTCTGTGGACAAAGATTGTATTATTTATCGCATGAGCCGGGCAGAGCAGCAAAGCATTAGCTATACATACAGTAGGACAGTGGTTTTCAACCAGTGGTCCAGGGACCACCAGCGGTCCTTGAGAGGGTTCCAGGTGGTCCCAGGCTAAATGATGGAAAGTTGGTTAACCAGGTGTTGAGAGCGTAAAAATGGAATCCAAAAAAATGATTCCCAAATCCAGCCTGGTATTGTTAACAAAAGCAAAAGAAATCTTTTTTTTTTTGTTCTGTAGGGATAAAATGTCCCACATTGGTGGTCCGTGGCTCAAATCCTGAATAAATAGTGGGCCATGGTATCAAAAAGGTTGAAAACCACTGCAGTACGACTACAGCATACAGTATAATAGCTATAAATTCTTTCTATTTTTCTCCCCTCATCAACTCATTTTAATAGCATTGCAGATGCAAGTGGTCTTTCTGGTACTGTGGGTCTATCATTATTTTATGCCATAGGTTTTCCAATGGGGTGCGGGGAACCCCAGGGGTCCACGAGGGGGTCCCTGGAGGTACAAATGAATCCCTACACTCCCAGAGTTAAATGAACATTGATTTTACAATATAAAATGGGGGTCCAAGAGATAAAAAATGCCATAAAATGGACCCCCTGAGGCCTATAATGCATGTCACACTGGGGCGTCCTTAAAAAGGTACATTTTAAAAGAACATTTGGGAACCACTGTTCTATGTCACTGTTGATGTTATTATTTCAGCAGAAAGAAAGAAAAACGTTGTGGCTCACCAGTTTCATTGATATTCACTAGCATCAATACAAAACCACAGACTAAATATTTTATTTGCCCTTGCTGCCCAGAAATTGCCATTGCTCTTTTATCCTCGCTGAAAATGATGCTTTATTCTGCCACAGCACAGTTGTCAGCAGGGGCGGATCTAGGCATGGGTATGGGGGGCAATGCCCCCCTAAATATACCCAGTCTGCCCCACCAAACATGATGCTGTGCAAAACACCCCAAGATATTTCAAATTAATATTTCAGCATCAAATAAAATTAATTATGGAATACTGTACATAGTGTACAGAATCCAAATATGGATTCCCGGCCTGAAAGGGTTAAAGTGCTTATATTTAAATGATTTGAAACACTACTACTGCTACTAACTAACTACAGCTGTGTCACCACTAAACCAACAGCATTTCATCATTGAAAACAGAAAACTCTCTGAGTCAGACCTTTAGCTTTATGCATGCTGCATGTCTGTTGCAACCTCAACAGCATGTTATTATTGATGCTGAATTGCCTAATAAAGTCCTGTAACCAAAAATGGTATGGGGGCGGATTCATCGCCCCTGCCGCTTCGTGCCACGGGTGCCTGCCCCCCAATTGGGAAATGTTACACCCGCCTCTGGTTGTCAGCACCACCGCCCAAACTCATTTCTTCACCTGGCAAACCAAACACTGCAATTAGAAAGTGTATGCGTGCACGTGCGTGTGCAAGTGTGTGTGTGTGTGTGTGTGTGTGTGTGTGTGTGTGTGTGTGTGTGTGTGTGTGTGTGTGTGTGTGTGTGTGCACAAGTACGTGTGGCGCAAGCATGGGCGAATGCATGAGCATTGTGTTAAATGTTATGTGAATGCTAGAATGTGCCACTTCTGAATTTGGCATTTCCACATGTATTCTCTCAGCAATGTGTGTCCACACCAGTGAGTGGTGTAAAGCAGGGTTTTTTTTTTACAACCCTTTTCATATCAAGTATTTATTCTGAATTTGAGCCATCTTTTGATGATATTTAGCCTTTCATTTTACACTGTCAAGAGTTAAAAATCGTCCCTTTTCGAACACAGGTGCACCACATTTAAAGAACCGATATTTAAGCAGACTATAAGCGTCACTTTGGTTTAATTAGGTTCACCTGTGAGAGCGTGCAGCAGCAGACAGACTACATTATGATCTCCATGTTGGACCAAATGAGCGTCACTCTGACAGATCCCACAGTTCTCCTGCTCCTGCTACGGTACAGAGCTGTGGAGCAGAGACCTCACCTCCTCCCACACACTCAGCTCACTTCCCACAACCCCCTGCTAAAGGTTCAAATACTGGTTAAACCGCTCCGTTTTGCAGTACTTAGAGAACGCGTCCACATATAAAAAAGAAACCACAGATTGCTCCATGAAAAATTCAGCTGGCATGGGTACGACCCCATACCATGTATAACGCTCACTGAGATGATGATGGCACTCTGGAGACAAAGGGGAAACAGAAACAAACAATGCCATTAAATATGGATGTTTGTCTTCTCGTCTGAAACGGTTTGTGTTTGACCATGTAATGGTGCCTTCAAATCGCACAGAGCTCTAGAGAGACACAAAGAGAGATACCAACAGTCTGCCAGGCATTAGACCAACAATAGCCTGAGCTAGCAGGGCCTGAATACTGGCCTAGAGGGGATTGAACCCTCGGAGATCTGTCCATCAGCCCCAGCCCCTCCCCCACTATACATAATTTGGAGCGACGCCCATCAGGAAGGGTTGACTCACACTTTCAGGACAGCCAATGTGTTATGACAGGTTTTCATTTTTTTCAGACAGACAGATATTGAGACTACTCCAACAACACCGTCACTGGTACCAGTGTTGGGCAGTAACTAATTAAATATTACATATTATTGTAATATTATTACCTTTTCCAGTAGTGTATTACTCTGCCAAAATGGGTAATATGTAATACTGTTACTCTGCCAAAACATGCCCCATTACTTATTACTTATTAGAACAGAGATGCTCAGTAGTTTGTAGATCCTAATCCAGCGCAGCATTCTGCACACATGCATGACATACACTACAAGTTATCACAAGTTGTCACTAAACAGATTGTGTGTTCAACACACTATGTTTGTGGGAGGGAGCGGGGACTTGGGGAAAACAGAAAGCATGGCACTTATTAGCACTGTTGGGAAAAAATATAGGCCTATTTATTATTATGTTGGTATATTATTATTATTAGTGTATTGAAATGCCATGCTTTTGTATCAAGATGCCACATCCAATAATATGACCGACGACTGTACTGTAAAGCCTGAATAATTTCAATGAAGTTGAATTATAAACTAGAGTGGCTTCGTTTCAGATTTAGCCCAAAATAGGATCAATGCCAGGGGTAATGTAGCTGAAGTGCAACAGAATCACCCTGTGGCTGTGAGAGGATATATACTGTATATAAATATATATAAAAACACATGGCGCTTATTAAAATATTGACTACAAACTGCAACAACATCCAATATTCCGGATCCACTTGGCAGGAAATATTAACAGTCATCAACATTATCTCAACTCCATCTTTCTGCCTGACACATAAAAACGCTCCGTCACTGAGGTCAAAATGTGATTAAACCTCTGAGGAGCTGTGTGGAATTCTCTCTCATTTTTCCCCCACACATGTCATAGGAAAGCAGGGAATCACAGCTTCACATTGACATACCGGTTGATGGGGTTGATCCATCGCTTTACCAGATATGGCTTAATACAGTGGTTTTCAACCAGTGGTCCGGGGACCACCTGTGGTCCTTGAGATGGTTCCAGGCGGTCCTCAGCTAAGTTGGTTAACCAGACTGTAACTCTTGAGAGCGCAAAAAAATGAGGTTTCATGTTTACACTCTCAAGAGTTAAAATATTCATCATGTGAATTAGCCCAAGTCTACACAACTAGAAGATTAATAGTCATTTTGATCTGTATGTTTGCCTGTTTTGTTTCCCAAATCCATATTGCAGACAAAAAGCAAAACAAATCTTTAGTTTTGGGGTATGTGGGGCTAAAATGTCATCAAATGGTGGTCCGTGGCTCAAATGCTGAATAAATAGTGGGCCCTGGTATCAGAAAGGTTGGAAACCGCTGGCTTAATATGAACCATTGGAACGGTCAATCAATTACAATTGCTTTGCTTGTTGTTGTCTGTGCATAACAGTGACGGTGCCACGCTCCTGCATGTGGAAGGAAACACTGCCAAGACGTGGTGCTGGTGGGTTTAACGGCACACCGCTATGCACGTGGGTCCAACGGAGCTTGACTCCAGAACTGTCTCAAGGTGGATTATCTCTTTCCTCAGCCTCAGCCTACAAATTACCATGACGAATTACCGAATCCGTTTCACGGGGTGTAAAAAAAAAAAAAAGCGCCTGTACACAGACCATCTTCATCATCCTGCATTTTAATAGTAACACCCATTTTGTTAGGACTAGATTCTAGTTTCTGACACTAGATTGTAGTTTTCTGACAGTGGATTCTAGTTTCTGACACTACATTCTAGTTTCTGATGCTAGATTCTAGTTTCTGACATTAGTCGCTAGATTCTAGTTTTCAGTGATAGATTTTAGTTTCAGGCACTAGATTCAAATATTTGCTAAATTGTAGTGCTGGTGCTAGATTCTAGTTTCTGACGCTACGGTAGATTCTAGTTATCTGAAAACATTCTAGGGATCCACCAGAAGCAAAGGTTTGAGTTAAAAATGTTTGCTTCTGAAATCAAAGATTTGTGCCACTGAATAGCAGACCTACAAGCTCATAGCGCGCCAGCTATGAGCTTGTAGATCTGTTTTTTTCCCAACTGCTAAAGTACTTGAACACAAAAAGGCGTTACGGAACAGTAAGGATTAATAGTAACATCCTGGAATGAGCTGCAACAATCACTCACCGCTCCAGTATGTGTATTTATCAACATCACACGCTTCCCCCTGTACACTTGTTTGAGACGTTTGAAGGCTGTCTTCCATACGGCGATTTAATAGGCAGCGGATGTGTGTGCACGCTTGTGCGTGTGTGTGTGTGTGTCTGTGTGCTGATGGGAGGAGGAGGAGGGAGGGGTGGGGGTAACCCTGATGGAGCATCGGAGCTTAGCTATAAATATTCCGACTTTATTTCATGTAGGCATCAAGGCGGACGGGGAGACAATGGTCTGATTTTGTGCTTCCTATTATTTCATGATCAGTATCACGCGGCAGCTCTGAAATGCAATGCATGGCTGCTTTCACATCAGGGGCGGATGTAAAATGTCCCATTTGGGGGGAGCAAGAGAACATGTTGGAGGGGCAAGAGAAAATGGTATGGGGGCGGCTTCATGAAGTCGCACCCATAGGATTTTCGGTTACAGGACTTATATTAGTCAAGTAAAGCATCTATAATAACATCAGTTGTTGTTGAAGTTGCAACAGACACGCAGCATGCATAAAGCTAAAGGTCTGACTCAGAGAGTTTTCTGTTTTCAATGATGAAATGCTGTTGGTTTAGTGGTGCCACAGCTGTAGTTAGTTAGTAGCAGTAGTAGTGTTTCAAATCATTTTAAATACAAGCACTTTAATTTGAAATATCTTGGGTTGTTTTGCATGGCATCGTGTTTGGGGGGGCAGACTGGGTATTTAGGGGGGCATTGCCCCCCCCCATGCCCATGCCTAGATCCGCCCCTGTTTCACATACAGAGAGAGTGGGTTTGCATCCCCGGACACAAAGTCAAAACTGTCTCCTTTCATCTCCGGTGGAGACAATATAAGCCTGTGTGTGTGTGTGGTGTGTGTGTGTGTGTGTGTGTGTGTGTGTGTGTGTGTGTGTGTGTGCAGTACTATAGTCTGCTCAGCGTCCAGCCGCTGTCTGGAGGGTGAGCACCGCCAGCCGCTTACTGGTGGGACTTATTTACTCCTGCCGTCCATCATCTACATGTCAGAACCACTTTGAAACTCTTATCACTTAATCTGAGTGGAAGAGAAATGAAATGACTGCCGCCGGAATGAAAAACGCGCTGGATAATGACAGGCCTGCGCAGGCAGCCATGATGAAAAGGTGGACGACGTGTGCATTAGCACTGCGTGGTGACACGCAGGCAGCCGTCCTCCTGTCAAATGTACCCAAATGTGTACATCAGATTATATTGTGTGTATAATATATATACTGCACTGTATACATCCGTTCTGAAGCGTCTTTTAAAAAAAAAGAACAAATGGAAAACAACAACAACTTGCCAACAACAAGCCTCTTTATATCCACCAAGGCCTAGGTGAGTGTTTTCACCTGCTTCTGGGTGGTTACCATGGAAACAAAAAGAATGGCTCAGGACTTTCTCTTTATTGAGTGCAGGATGAAGAAAACAAAATACCGAGATTGCGGCCATGAAAACGACAATGCAAAATTCCCTCGCCTGCCATAGAATGTGCACATGCTGTTGCTGTGTGTGTGTGTGTGTGTGTGTGTGTGTGTGTGTGTGTGTGTGTGTGTGTGTGTGTGTGTGTGTGTGTGTGTGTGTGTGTGTGTGTGTGTGTGTGCGTGCGTGTGTGTGTGTGTTAGTGTACCATATTTTCTTGTGCCTGTTAATCGGGTCAAGCACCTGGCATGGAAATATAATTTGGGAGAGAATGTGAAGCTCAAGGCAGAGCATAAAAACCTCACAACAACAAACAGGTATTTTTTTAAGGTTTGATCTTTAAAAGGGAAATAAGTCAAGTGCTTATTTATTTATTTTTACACAGTATGCGTCATGAGAAGAATGAAGCCATCAAACAAAGCTTGAAGGCTTGAAAGAACGCATATTGTACAGTAATAAAAAAAAAAATAACTTTCTCTTTTCATTATGATGGAGACATTCTGGCGGACGCTGGCCTGTTTAAGAAATGAAGAAAAACACAAAAGTTATTTTTAAATACCTAATATCACATTTTATATGCTGTAACCCTTAAGCTTATTTCTAATGGCTTGAACCTCAATCACCAAACCAGTCCTTGTCATTTCTTTTTGGACAGTTTAGCAGCAGTACCACAATCTCCTGAGGTGGTGGGGGCGCTGATATGCAGATTATTTAATATTTGACCAGGCTTGTTTCCATTCCACGGTAGCGTGGAAAATCAACAATGCTGGACATTGTAAACAAAGTGGAAATCCAAATTTGGTACTGAAGGCTGAAGTAGAGGAGGAATTATACAAATCAGGGTGCATTGATGACATCATTATGAGGCCAAAATCAAACAAGCTGTTCCTGAGAACGATTTCTAATAAAGCTCTTATATGATATGAAAGACTGATTGTTCGAACTTGTTTATTTGTGGGGATAGAAAACACACACACACACACACACACACACACACACACACACACACACACAGACACAGGAGCATCAAAAGTGGAATGTTATTTTCCCTTTAATCTTAGGTATAGCCTACTTAAAACGCCATTTCACTGGGTTTGAACTGTGCTCTGCTTTCTGATAGTTCTTGTTCTTCTAAGCAATGCATGAGAAGAATAGCACACAGCACACAAATACAGTACAGTGCATTCATTATTCCTATTGGTTGCAAAGGAATATCAGTTTATGCAGTCTTTGTGAATAAGTTCAAAACAAGCCATGCTCCAATTAAGGTTACCATGCAACATGGCCTTGGTCAGGTTGTTTATTCTTTTGTGCTGATTGTAATTAGAAGATATCTGAATTACAAGTAGGCAGAACACACTTTAAACTCATGCACTTTGAAACAGTACAAGTGTTTTTTTTAAATGGGGGGTTAGTGCCTCGTCGAAAAGCATGCACACACGATTCAAATTCTGCTTATTGATTCCGGTTCCTAACAATCACTACTTCTGTTCCGAAATGTAGTGTAAGAAAGAAGAAGAGAAGAGGTTACATGTTTATTCAAACGAAATCTTTACTTTCTAAACTAATAAATGCTTGTCCTCATTTTTAACTTTGGGTGCCTCGATCCTCTCTATTTTTTATCAATGAAAATATTTGCTTTATGCTTAAAGCAGTGGAAACGATGGAAAGTTGGTTAACAAGATGTAACTCTTTAAGCGCGTAAACATGAAACCAAATGGACCCTTGCGGGTCCATTTGGTTTCATGTTTACGCTCTCAAGAGTTAAAATATTCATCATGTGAATTAGCCTACACAATTAGAGAATGTAGAAGATTAATGGTCATTTTGATCTGTACGTTTGACTGTTTTGTTTTCTCTGAAATCCAGCCTGGTATTGTGGACAAAAGAAATCTTTAGTTTTAGGTCTGTGGGGTTGAAAATGTTGTCAATGTCGTGGTGGTCTGTGGCTCAAATGCTGAATGAATAGTGGGCCTTGGTATGAAAAAGGTTGAAAAACACTGCTTTAAAGTATTTGTCTTGTTAATCATCTTTTTGTTTGTGCTGGCAAATACACAATAGTGGAAGAGCGGGGCGGCTGTGAGAGTGTCTTATGGACCTGGATGATACAAGCAGGTGAGAATAGTCTCCTGCAGCCTGACTCTGCACAGGGGCGGATGTAACATGTCCCATTTGGGGGGGGGGGGGGGGGGGGGGGGGGGGGCAAGAGAACATGTTGGAGGGGCAAGAGAAAATGGTATGGGGGTGGCTTCGCGCCACGGGCGATGAAGCCGCACCCATACCATTTTCAGTTACAGGACTTTTATTAGTCAAGTAAAGCATCAATAATAACATCAGTTGTTGTTGAAGTTACAACAGACACGCAGCATGCATAAAGCTAAAGGTCTGACTCAGAGAGTTTTCTGTTTTCAATGATGAAATGTTGTTGGTTCAGTGGTGACAACTGTAGTTAGTAGCAGTAGTAGTGTTTCAAATCATTTTAAATATAAGCACTTTAATATGAAATATCTTGGGTTGTTTTGTATGGCATCGTGTTTGGGGGGGGCAGACTGGGTATTTAGGGGGGCATTGCCCCCCCCCCCCCATGCTCATGCCTAGATCTGCCCCTGACTCTGCATACATCGCAGTACCATTCCAACTCTGAGTTGTTGTTTCAAACACACATATTTACTTTGCAAAAAGAAACCTCACCGTTTCTGGTGCATTCCACAGGGAGCCTATAGTCTGAACAATGTGGATGTCTATTAATCTTGAGACAGATGTGTCACAAGATTAATGCTCTATATCCTAAAGTAATGCATACTGTAATACCTAGAATATTCCTGAGGTCCTCACAAAAATGTTTTTTTTTTCACCCATCACAACAGTACAGACATTTGAGAGATAATTGTGAATTCATTAATCAAAGGCATTTCTGTTTATATGATTGAAATAAAATGCAATAGTTCACTGCCTTGTGAAATGATGGCTTTGCCCTATAGGACCCAGTCTCTTACTAAGTTTAGATCATATTTTTCACCTAGCCCATGGTCAACTAAGTGTTTGATGATGCACTGGGAGGCTTTTGGGTGGAACATTCATCAAAAATAAACAAAATGTGTCCCGGGCGGTCGGCCAGTATATTTGCACTACCCCGCCCTTGAATTCAACATGCAGATATATTTTTTTTGCATGATCAAAGGACAGATATGGTCCCTAAAGGAATTGCTGTTTATTGCTCAGCTCCGGGGGATAGATATAACTATTAAAAAAATAGCACCACCCACTGATAACCAGGCTGTAAACATCAATCATTCCTAATGCAAAATCTGGAAATGATGTCGCGCAAGTGTGGTGTCCATTAATAATGCTTTAAAAGCCCCCAAATGCAAAGCATTCAGGGGAATAACGCTACGATTGACCGTTCCAATACACAGTGAAGTCCTATAGGTGTTCATTTATCTATTTGTAACTCAGAGAGTTTTACAAACCTGCTATATTATTACATGAACAGGTTTAATTGTATAATCTGTGTTCCACGTGTTTTAATCCATTTATCGATGCAGCATAATACATTAAACCCTAAATTTGTGTTATAATGTTTAATTTGCCGTTGTTTTGTTTATTAATATGTTGACGCGTTATGTCCATCTCGTGCTCTTTGTTTTAATCTAATGTTTGTGAAAATGTCTGTGAGACATTAAGACATATAGTCAGACTCAAGCCCTCCATGTGACCAATTCACCACACACCACAAACATGACAAGGGGCGCTCCAGGGAAAATCTTGCCTGGGGCTCCAAATTTCTTAGAAACACCACTGTATGTGTGTGTATGTATGAATGTGAATGCACAGTGTACGACGTAGACCAGGGCTGGGAAATTATTTTTCCCAAGGGGCCAAATGAGATACATGAAATATTGTGGAGGGCCAAGACTAAAGGCTGAACTAAAGTCTGTGTAATATTAATGTAATTTCAAGTTAAAAGTAAGAGTAAGACCAACCCAAAACTAAAGATTTCTTGTACTTTTGTCCACAATTCCAGGCTGGATTTCACAAACTGGATTTCATCAAAAATGACCATTCTTTTACATTCTCTCGCTAATTCAGATGATGAATATTTTAACTCTTGAGAGTGTAAACATGAAACCAAATGGACCCGCAAGGGTCCATTTGGTTTCATTTTTACGCTCTCAAAGAGTTACAGCTGGTTAACCAACTTTCCATATTTAACTGGAACTCTCTCAAGGACCACTGGTGGTCCCCGGGGCCGGTCAGAGTCAGCCAAAGGGCCGCATTTGCCCCCGGCCGCATAATGCCCAGGTATGAGTCGTAGACTGTGCATCACATTCATACACACACATTCATACAGTGACTCTACGTAAACCGCCTTGGATGAAGGCGCTATATACATGCACCATTTACTGTACCATTTACAGTAAAATGTACAATGAAGCTATCCAAGTTACATAGGTTTAGCCTCTATATATGCTTGTAAGGTCACCAAACTATACAATCGTTACAGAATGCTCTGTATGGTCTGAGATACGGTCGATACTTTATATTTATAGTGTACAATCAGATGGTATATTGTATTGTATTGTACAACCAGTACTGTTCAACCACTCATTGAAGAAGATTGGAACACTGGTGTGTGTGTGCGCACACACGTGTGTCCGTGCTGTGCATGTGTGTGTGGGTGAACCATGGCCCATATGTCACTGTATCTATTCATCTATCTATCCATTGACACAATGACACTGAGAAGTGGATGAACGCCTCTATAAGGACTGACTGTATAGGCCAATAGAGGAGACAGACACGCAGGCGCACACGCACACGCACACGCACACACGCACACGCACACACACACACACACACACACACACACACACACACGCACACACGCACACACACACACACACACGCTATGAGTTGTGGTTGATTACTACAGTATACAGTATATAGGCTGTGTAGGGGGCGTTTCTAAGAAATTTGCAGCCCCAGGCAGGATTTTCCCTGGAGCCCCCCTTACCAAATGGACCCTTACGGGTCCATTTGGTAAGGGGGGGCTCCAGGGAAAATCTCCTGTGACGTCATACATATGACAGGCACAGTAAAATGGCACCCCCCCATATGAACTATTTTTAAACTAAAGAACATATTATATGTGTTTTAAATGTTCAATTCTAGGTATAGAAGAGAAGTATAATGTATGTATCCAGATGAGGCTTATTAGCCTGGGATCTTTTTAAAGCATGGTCACCCCAGTGCCCCCCCCCCCTTCTCATGGCGCCCCAGGCAACTGCCTAGTCTGCCTGATGGCAAAAACGCCCCTGAGTACACCAGGCAAGTAGTTCTTCTTAAGCTACTCACATGAATTAATTTCCTCCAAAACATAGCAGTTCCTATTTACATCACAGGTCTTTAAACTGCTATTGTTCATTTTGTTATTAATTAAATGCAATGTCACACACTGTGTCGCATCGTTATTCATCGTTGTATTAATAATAATGTAAAGTCACACGTGTGCTCATCAGAAACGACTGTGTTTTGCTGTGCAGCCTCAGTGGACCATTATAGATGATGAGTAGTTCGTTTTAGCTGTGAACACATTTAAGGTAAATTGAGCCACAGGCAAAAGGAAATGCTTTTTCATTAAAAAAGAAGAAAAAATAGGTCAGCTAAGCAAAACATCAGCATTATATGTGATGAAAGCCATTATACTTTTTT
Source organism: Benthosema pterotum (assembly GCA_039105355.1). Taxonomy (NCBI): domain Eukaryota; kingdom Metazoa; phylum Chordata; class Actinopteri; order Myctophiformes; family Myctophidae; genus Benthosema; species Benthosema pterotum. Next base: position 20,653,460 of record CM076965.1, on the reverse strand, counting down.
TAGATGTAATATTTAAGAAAAGCAATATTTTCTTTCTTTGTTATAGACTATCCACCTGACCCCACTGATGTTGGACTACACCGTGCAGATACAAGAACAGTTAGATTGTCATTGTTAACACTTGGCTGCTGATGGGGAACCATGGTGGTACCACTGCCATGGAATGGTCACGCTTTTCACACTGCATTTAAAAGGTGTCAATGGTTGATTAACAATGGTTATAAAAGTACGCCTCTGTCTATTAGGAACCGCTAACCAAGTAGTAGGACATGTAAATGTGTTTTTAACCTGTTAATCTCCTGATGACAGCATGGAACTTTCTGGTACCACATTCCTGCGGTTACCATTTCATTGCCATGGTGGTACCACCACTGACAATCTCAAGTGCTTAAGACGTTTGCAGTTTGCAATACAAGCGGGGCGCCATGAGCTATCATTACTTTATTTAAATTACTGTTAAATCAAATGACGGCCACACATACTGTACAAACTTCTGCATCCGGTTGTTCTCAAACCAAACAAGGCATAACTGAGGCCCAAGTTTCATTTTTACACTCTCAAAGAGTTACAACTGGTTAATTTCCATTATTTAGCTGGGGACAACCTGGAACTCTCTCCAGAGAGTTCCATGTGGTCCGAGGTCCGGGGACCACCGGTTCAAAACCCCCTGCTTTAAAATGATATGCTTGGAAACGCTGGAAGCTGCACATGGCTTGGCCCAACAACCAATAGACAGCGAAGCAAGGCATCCTCCAGTGCATTCATGCAACACAACGCAGAGGGGGGGTGCTTGGTTGGGGGTTCCATGCCAAATACACAGAAACAAGCAATCAGCAAAGAAACGGGTGAGACAGAGAGAGAGAGAGAAAATAAATCTATGATGTTTAGGCATGCTGTGACTACCGCGGTGGGCAATCCTAAATAAGCCGTGTGTCTGCTCAGGCATGTGTGTGTGTGTGCTAACGCCTGGCTCACAAACGAGACGTTTCTTTTCTGAAGCCAATCAAACACATGGAAAGTGCATTAGAGAAGAATGCTATCATACAGCTACCATGTCAATCATGTGGAAGAAATCCCACCTTGTGCTTCTACCGACTGTGACTTTGCTCAGATCCCCCCAACACCCCCCACGCAGCCGCACAGGGGCGGATCTAGGCATGGGCATGGGGGGCAATGCCCCCCTAAATACCCAGTCTGCCCCCCCAAACACGATGCCATGCAAAACAACCCAATATATTTCAAATTAAAGTGCTTATATTTAAAATGATTTGAAACACTACTACCGCTACTAACTAACTACAGCTGCGTCACCACTAAACCAACAGCATTTCATCATTGAAAACAGAAAACTCTCTGAGTCAGACCTTTAGCTTTATGCATGCTGCGTGCCTGTTGCAACTTCAACAACAACTGATGTTATGTTTGATGCTTTACTTGACAAATAAAAGTCCTGTAACCGAGAATGATATGCCCGTGGCGCGAAGCGTCACGGACGATGAAGCAGCCCCCATACCATTTTCTCTTGCCCCTCCAACATGTTCTCTTGCCCCCCCAAATGGGACATGTTACATCCGCATCTTCCTCTCTCTCTCGCTTCATGTGTTGTATCTATCTGCCGCTCTGCCTCTTCTCTCCGTGACAATGAAAGACTGTAAAAATAGACGATGATCAAAGGTGCAACAGGGACCAGGCTGAGAAGAAAGAGAAGCGCCGTGTATATGAAAAAAAAAAAAAAGAAGAAGAATTCATCAGCTGTGTGAGAGAAAAGTGGGTCTGTTCACCTCCGTCTGAAAGTGGTGTGTGAAAGAGAGAGAGAAGCTGCAGCTCCTCTCTGGTTCTCTCGCCTCTGAGTCCTCTGAGAGCCGTGCAGGTGTACGCGCCATCACCTGAGGTCACTAACACTCTTCCCCAGATGAGCCTCCGTGTTCTCTGACGCCATTATCAATGTTTAACCCGTCGAGGCCCGCGAGGCCGCAGCCGCCGCCACTCACTACTCTACCCCCCAAAAAACAGACTTCTAAAACCTACAGTGGTTCTGGTTCTCACCTCTCACAACACATTCGAGATTTTTTTTTTTTTTCTAAAAAAATAACAGATTAACAAGCTCATGATGATGCAGGGTGGGCACAAAGTAACGCCCTGCAAGCCTGGCCTAATCTGAAATGATTTTGGCATGGAGGGGGGGGGGGGGTGCCTTCTGTTTTTGGACGGCAGATGAGCTGATCTGATTTGATGTCACCAGCGTGTCGTCATCCCCGGCCCCTCCCCCTTCCCTGCACTGCTGTGCGACGTACGCTCACCCCGAAAGGTTGACTTCCACTTCTAGGCCGCCGCTGCTAACAAATTAGTCCAGGCTTTCAGCTTCCGTGCAAGCTTTCGTGCAACACGGACGGAAATGAAAGCCTGGGTGTCGCGGCTAATGTTCTACAAGCTTGATTGAGCAACTATTTTTGGAATTTAAAGAAAAGAGGGAAAATAAAAGAAATCAACGCCAATTCCCTCTCCCGGTTTTAAGGGTTTAAACGCTCGATCTAGATGGAGACGGGCCACGTACAGCCAGAGGTACTCACAGCAAATTAAAAAAGCAGGGAAATGAAAAGGCTAGCTAGCAATGAAAATGAAACAGGGTGAAATAGGTAAGGCAAAGGAGGAGGAGGAGGAGGAGGAGGAGGGGTTGGGGTGCACTGGTGGGAGGGGGCCTTTTTCTTTTCCTTCACTTTTCCTATCAGTACATTCTACAGCTTTATGACTACAAATCCCAAAGTAGGTCAGTACTCGCTTTGGACACTTTGTGTCAAAAGAAGCACAAATTCACAGCATCCGCTCACTTGGTTAAAAGCATGAGAATGGCACGATGATGAAAAATGTATGGGGGAGAAAACCGGAATACAGGAAAAAAAAATATACGGCGAATGGCAATTAAATTTGCGGGGATTCTTGTTCCGAAAGCCCTATGAATGTGATAAACCCAGACATTAAGGGCTAATTTGATTCTAAGATCAATTTAGCCAACTAGAGTACTGCCTTGCAGTGTGCGGCGCGGTTTTAATTAAATCCAGTCACTAAATATGGTGAGGCTCTAATTTCTCCCTAAAGCAACTGGATGAAGAAAGGCATTTCTATCTTTTTGTTTTGTTTTCAGAGATGTAGCGTTGGAACATGGCTTTGTGGGCTCTATGGCTCAGCTTTGATAGGTGCTTGTTTGATAGGAGTGTACACACTGTAAAGTCCTCAGCGTTATCTTTGAGTCTGAGAGTGTATACGATCTCTTGAAATGTACCCTTTGCTTACATCTGTGCTCTCTGGGAGTTAAATTAATACAGACGCAGCCTGTGGCGTACAATTATAACACTCACAGCCATCGTCTGAGAGTTTCCTGGGTAGGAAAGCCCTTTTCTCCGGAAGCTTCGAGTCATTATGCGGCGATACGATTGTTACATCTAAGGCGGATGGGCGTTGCTGATGGCAAGCAGCAGGCATGTAAATATAGGCCCCTCTGAATTAAGAGAACCAGTACTCCAAAATAGACTGATATATTTGATGAAAGGGTTGAAACTGAGTGTTGTAAGTAAGTTCTCGGTGAGAGAGGAGAGAATACAGTAGCAATTTCCTCAACAACTGCACTTTAGTGCACTAGATAATATCAGTCAGCGCAGAAAGAGAGAGACAGGGAAACAAAAAGAAAGATTCCAAAACCAGAATAATCTTTGTTGTCACATCACAATTTGACAAAAACGCGTGCGAAATTTGTTTTCTTACGCATTAATGTGGTGTTAAATTTCCAAGAAAACAACGGAAGGGAAGAGGAGAGAGGGAGGTGGGGGTGTTGGAAATTAAGGCAATAGAGAAATTGAAGCTCATTCCATGCAGAAACAGCACAGTTGCAGGGTCTCTCTTAGCAAATATACAAATGGCACAGCCGTTCATCTCTCCTATCTTATTTACAATACAAATACGAAGTTCCCAGATTATTTACAAGCTTATTTTATTTACAAGCTTATAACAGCACAACCGTAGGGTCTCGTATCTTATTTCCAGGCCGTACAGTTGTACAACCAAGGGATTTCTGTATTTTAAACGTAGTTGAGCGATATACCCAGTAAGGGCAATATACTGAAATATACAGTCATTTAATGTTGAATTTATGTAATTAATCCGTGTCAGCATAGAGGCCGAGACAGGAAATCAAGGGCAAAGAGAGAGGAGAAACTTGGGAGGCAAGACGGGAGTTGGATTCGAACCCACGTCCTTGCGGTCCCACACAGTAGTACCATATGGCCTGTGAAATAAATGGCTGAGCCAGCAGGCAGATGAGACTCAGCTATATGCTGCGTTACAAGCATTTCCATATACGCGCCGCCATTGCTGCTGCGAAGCACTCCAGGGGCGGATGTAACATGTCTCATTTGGGGGGGGGGCAAGAGAACATGTTGGAGGGGCAAGAGAAAATGGTATGGGGGCCGCACCCATACCATTTTCGGTGATGAAATACTGTTGGTCTAGTGGTGCCACAGCTGTAGTTAGTAGCAGTAGTAGTTTCAGATCATTCTAAATATAAGCACTTTAATTTGAAATATCTTGGGTTGTTTTGCATGGCATCGTGTTTGGGGGGGGCAGACTGGGTATTTAGGGGGGCATTGCACCCCCATGCCCATGCCTAGATCCGCCCCTGAAGCACTCCATTCAGGCACTATGGCTGCGTCCTGAAAAGGGAGTTTATGCTAAGTGTTCGCATATCACCGGACGTGAATATCGGAGCGTGTCGCGAAGCCCTGCCTCATTAAAGGTGATACCATTAGAATGTAGACTCCTCGCTGTGTGACAATACCGCCTGAAATGTGGCATCCTTGGGAAAAATTTGCATCACAAAACAACTCCTTTATGCCGGCCAGCTCTATAGCCTCTAGGAGTTGCATTGTGTATATTTCTAAGTCGCCGTTGTTAGCTGCACGTCGTCTCGCTCCTGTGCGTAGCTGTATGCAGCGCTGCGAGCCGCGGTCACCGCACCCACTGAGTTGTAAACGAGATGAAGTGAGTCCTGGTGAGAGGTGGCTGCACAAGCTGTCCTCTATTGTGTGCCCCTGACCTTTTAATGATCGACTCATCAACCCAGGATAGCACCGTTCCTCGCCTACAAATGCAAACTCAAAGCCAGGATTCGTGACGAGGCTGATCTATGCATGCTTTAAAGATTATACAGAGTTGCAGAAACTAATTTCATAGCCAGCTTGCGAGGCTGACGATGAAATTCCTCACGTTGTTAGGGTGATGGCTGGCATCGGCCTTTTTAATTACCTGGGGGGAGAAAAAAACAAAAACAACATCGGCAAGACAGTTACGGAACACCCTCAAGATTCTTTGATGCAGGGTTTCATTTCTGGAGAGAGATACCGTAGGTGAAACATGTCCAATAGGGCTAACCCCTTTTCAAATTGGCTAATAGATTTCCCAGTAATCCGGGTGGGAGCAGGAGACTGGATGGATAAACATCCAAGACAACTCAGAGAGCAAACAAGTTCAGCTGCTGCTTCAAGTAGGCCTACTGTAGTGTACAATGTTGTAGTGCACAGTGCTGTAGTGTACAGTATTGTAGTGTACAGTGCTCTAGTGTACACTGTTGTAGTGCACAGTGTAGTGTACAGTATTGTAGTGTACACAATACTGTAGTGTACATTGCTTTATTGTACACTGCTGTTGTGTCCAGTGCTCTAGTGCAGGGGTTTTCAACAGGTGGTCCGCAGACCACCAGTGGTCCCCAGCTAAGTTGGTTAACCAGATGTAACTCTTGAGAAATGCAGTTTCATTTTTACACTCTCAAGAGTTAAAAATATCCACCATCTTAATTAGCCCAAGTCTACAGAACTAGAAGATTAATGGTCAATTTGATCTTTGAGCTGTAGTGTAGTAGTTTTGCCTGTTTTGTTTCCCAAATCCAGCCTGGAATTGTGGACCAAAGCAAAAATAAATCTTTAGTTTTGGAGTTGTGGGGCTAAAACTGAATAAATGGTGGGCCCTGGTATCAAAAAGGTTGCTCTAGTGTACTGTAGTATACAGTACTGCAGTGTACAGTACTGTATGTCCTATGGCAAGCAGCCCCCCCGCCCCAGCATGTGAGCTATGCTCCTAAATTGTCACATGTGGGAATAGTCAATGTACTACCAGTGATTTTAGCCCCCTCCCTCCGCTCGGAGGGGGAAGCTACAGCAGTCCATGCTTTTTATTTATTTATCCAGGCTGGTTTTAGTTGTAAGAGGATAGAGTACATCTTTACAGAAGCCTCTTCTCATAATAGCTGGAACTCTCCAATGAATAAGCCGGGTTACGTTGCTTGTTTTTAGTGGGGCTGTTTTTTTTTTTTTCAGGGGAAATACGGTGTTCCGCCATGTAAGCAATATGCCCCGGGTGAAAAGGCGCTAAAAGCTAAAGCCTGCTCAAAGCTTGTGTGTTACATCCACAGTATATTTAATGGCATGAAAAAACATCTAGGGCCATAGCAGATGTCCCCTTTAAGGTGTGTGTGTGTGTGTGTGTGTCTGTGTGTGTCTGTGTGTGTGCGTGCGCGTGTGCGTGCGTGCATGTGCATGTGCGTGTGCTGGTAATGGCGGAGTGTCTCCAGTGATACGGGCTAAAATGATTAACGAGGTCACTGGCTCTGAATGGCTTTTAAGATTTTCACTATCCTGTCCGCTCTTGATCAGTGTGCTTTGAAGGGGGCAAGTCCACTGAAAGTCACTCATGTGTTGTTATATATCGCTGCAGGAAGTGGACTTAGAAAAAAAGTGAATGGGGACGACGTGAATATGCCACAATCATATTGTTATTGAGATTTGACAATAAATAATACCGGTAAATATGTTCTTGTTTGGAATAATTATATGTCTAGTTCTGTCCTCTGTGTTTAAACTTTTTTTTTTTTTTGATTCATGTAATTAGTTTCAGGTATAAGTCTTGAAGGTTACAGGAAAATTACTTAATTGCTACACATGTTCACAACACCCATTCTATATTTGTAGCATATTATTATTACGATTGATGTAACTGCTTAAATGTTTGGTTAAAGGTTTCTTATCTCTTGTGATGTGAAATGAAAACACTCTCCAATAACTCACATACATCACAATGCCTCAAGTTTTAGCAGGAATATCTGCCGTTTTAAATTACACTTAAAAAAAAAAAACCCAGACCAAGGTGCCGTGTCATTCTTCTGACGGCCGATGTTGGTCCAACTTAACACTTAGCCCTAACACTAGAAAGACTGAGAGGTCATTTTGACCGGTTTTTGGATATTTTAAAGTTGTTTATCTTTGCCAATGAAGATTTCAGAAGGTTCTCCTTCCATGATCATCCATCATCATTCTATCATCTCAGAAATTGTGGTCGTCTGAAAAAAAAAATCTAAATATGAATTTAAGCAAATGCTAATTCTGGCCACTTTTTTCAGTCTTTCTAGTGCTAACTGCATGCAAAGCCATGTATTTGAATGATCCAACCAGTGGCATGTCGGATTTAATTGCATTCCCTGGATTTAATTGCATTCCCTGTGACCAGACTATCAATACCAAAATTATATGATGTACAGTTTATTTTACCAGGTGTTACTTTTATTTTTAAATGCAGGCCTACCGTACTATAGATTCAGACTGTCAAACGGTAAACAAGAAAGGCGTTGCTATAAATAAAATGGACATTGCTCAGTTCCATTAATGGATTATGCTGAGGATTAATGAGGACTTCTGTCACAACATGTAGACTTCATAGCAGCTCATGCGAGAAACAGGAGTTTAATGTTTGCCTGTATTAAAAACATGTCTCTTGCCTTCATGTATAATGAGACTGATCAAATAAAATACCTACAGAACATATATTTGCACGGCATTTAAAACAGTCCAGAGTAATTCGCTATAACGTCACGGCAAAGTGCAGTATTTTATTTCTATAGTGATACTGATCTTTGAAATGAACCATCTGTCACCCAATGGTATTGAAAACAACATAAATGATATGCAATGGCCACACAACCAGATCCCGATGGAACGTGTCCCAAATGGGGGGCAGGCGAAAACGGTATGGGGGCGGCTTCATCACCCATGATGCTTCGCGCCACGGGCGATGAAGACGCACCCATATCATGTTCAGTTACAGAACTTATATTAGGCAAATACAAATCAGTTGTTGTTGAAGTTGCAGCAGACACGCAGCATGCATAAAGCAAAAGGTCTGACTCAGAGAGTTCTCGGTTTTGAATGAAGAAATGCTGTTTGTTTAGTGTGTGACAATTGTAGTTAGTTAGTAGCAGTAGTAGTGTTTCAAATTATTTTAAATATAAGCACTTTAACTTGAAATATCTTTGAAATTTTGGGTTGTTTTGCATGCAATCATGTTTTGGAGGCAGTCAGGGCATTAAGGCGTGGGGGGGGGGGGGGGGGGGGCTGGGGGATTTCCCCCCCATGTCCATGCCTGGATCCGCCCCTGCACACAACCATCAGACCTCAAACCAAAATTCACATTCACAATAAAACACAAGCGGACAGCTTTTTGGACATTTTCCATGGAAGAGACATGCCACAGAGATCCAGAGACGTGCATACAGTGTCCTGTTCTCACGCAGCGGCTGAGTGAGCTATTATTAAGATGCACGCCGTGCACCTTTTATTTTATCACTTCCCTCCGAGTGTCTAAAAGCAACTTTGAAAGATTTTGGGAGACGCAGCGATAGAATCGTTTAGTGGCTACTGATTTGAGACAGTGGTTCTAAACGCGCTTCATTCCTGAAACCGTAATCAGTGTTAAGTATTTGGCACACACTGGCGTTATCTTTTAGAACCCTTCTGGGGTTTTTTAGTAGCACAGCAAAGTGATGATGAACGACTCTGTGGGAGGATGCTATTTGTCTCCTTGATCAATGTTATCGTGAGTTTTTACTGCAAGGTTTTTTTTTTTTTTTCCTGTTTTTTTTGTTGTTGTTGTTTAGGTTTTTTTGCCCTCCGTTCTTGTCCACTTGCAGTAAGTCTCACTTGAGATAATGTCAGTGGAAGGGTACGCCCGCCGAGCAGAGCAGAGCACTTTCCTTTCTCCTCCACTCTCCAGACTTTGCTTTTCATCATGTGCCCAAGCAGCAGACATAGGATAGCATGCTAAAAGGTTATCAGCAGGTTGCTCAGATCCCTATCAAAGATAACCAGCGCCTGGTAGCTAGCACTCCGCCAAACACAAAGGGAATACAGCCGAGTGACATGGCAGTAAACTGACAACACACACACACAGGGGCAAAAAGAGAAACCCCTTTTGATTCTCCCAAAAAAAAGAAAGAAAGAAACTACAGCATCTCCTTTTCATGAGGATTCTTCCCGAGGAGTGCATTGTTAATGCAGTAAACAACGCCCTCAAACCCACGACTAAACTGTTCGGATTTCACACAACGTGAGACGGAATATCTCTCCCAGGATGGCAGAGGGAGAAGGAGGACGAGAGCTCATTTGATTTACTGCACAGACAGACTGCAAAGAAGCAGGGGCGGATGTAACATGTCCCATTTGGGGGGGCAAGAGAACATGTTGGAGGGGCAAGAGAAAATGGTATGGGTGCGACTTCATCGCCTGTGTCGCTTCGCCCACGGTCTATGACATACCATTTTCAGTTACAGGACTTTTATTAGTCAAGTAAAGCATCTATAATAACATCAGTTGTTGTTGAAGTTGCAACAGACACGCAGCATGCATAAAGCAAAAGGTCTTGCTCAGAGAGTTTTCTTTTTTCAATGATGAAATGCTGTTGGTTTAGTGGTGCCACAGCTGCAGTTAGTTAGTAGCAGTAGTAGTGTTTCAAATCATTTTAACTATAAGCACTTTAATTTGAAATATCTTGGGTTGTTTTGCATGGCATCGTGTTTGGGGCGGGCAGAATGGGTATTTAGGGGGCATTGCCCCCCTATGCCCATGCCTAGATCCGCCTCTGCAAAGATTAAGAAGAGGAAAACGTACGTCTATACCAGAGAGAAGCAGCAGCTACCGTATATAGGCTTCCTTCAGCACGCAGCAAATAATCGTTTCCACTTTGAAATGTATGAGTAAACTAGAATTCTGTGTGTGTGGGGGTCAGTGAGGAGGAGAAACATGGACATCTGTCTCATTTAGAAGAGCTGCATTTCCTGGAATGTATTACTGTGTCTGCCTGTATATATATAGCCTTTAGGAGTAGGATAGAGTGATAGTGAGAAAAGTCTCCATGTCTACTGCACTTAGTAAACAAAATAAAATCACCAGGGGTGTAGAGGGGGGACGCGGGGGGACGGCGTCCCCAACTTCTCACATCTAAAATATTTTTGGGTCTGAAAAAAATCATTATCATGGTGAAATACATCTTGATGATGTCATCAAGATGTTATTTCATGTTAATGAGTTTCCTTTTTTCTGAGAGTGTACAAATGGAACCAAATGGACCCGCTAGGGTCCATTTGGTTCACATTTGTACACTCTCAGAAAAAAAAAATGGGGGGAATTCCCCTTTCAGAGGCGTCCCCCCACTTCTAAAAGTACCACTACAACACTGAAAATCACACCCGTGTGTGAAGTGAGGGGTGCTCCTATGATCTTACAACATGTTTTTTAAGCAATGCGTGGTTAATGTTTAAGCCATTCTAGGTGGAAATCAAAAATGACCACCAGAATTATCTATATTGGATTGAGGAGGACCTCCCTCTGAAAACATGTTCCAGGGACCCCCCAGAAGCAAAGATTTAAGTTAGAAATGTTTGCTTCTGAAATAATATATTCAAAGATTTGTGCCACATTTTCACAATTTTTCAAAAAATATCAGACCTACAAGCTCATAGCGCGCCACTCGGTGGCGCGCCACTCAGTGGCGAGCTTGTAGAAAATCGTGTTTTTTTTAAGCAATGCGTGATAATGTTTAAGCCATTCTAGGTGGTAATCCTGAACACGTAGTATTCAAAAATGACAAAAGATAGGATTGCAGCAATATTTTCTGTTTGGGTAGGGCGAAAGGGACTATTTTAAGCAAAAAAATAAAAAATAAAATAAACCTATGGATCTAAAAGTAGACACAATGGCGCTCCGCTACAAAGGTAATCCTAATATCGGCCTAAAAAAACATGCTTATCTTTGAAACGGCAACATTTCTTTTGTCCATCTTTACTCCAGCTCCAGTAATAGAAGGAAGGATAATTGGCAGATCTCACGACTACACTTTACACAGACGGGATTTTTCATAAAACGTAGGTATTTGTGAAGGCGATTGTAGAATCTCACACACACACACACACACACACACACACACACACACACACACACACACACACACACACACACACACGTCCTTGCAGTGTGTTGTTTTACTCGTGTATAACCGACTCAGGAATGTTTTACCGACGCAAACCGCAGGGGCGGTGTAACATGTCCCATTTTGGGGGGGGGAGGGGCAAGAGAAAATGGTATGCGGGTGGCTTCATCGCCTGTGTCACTTCGCGCCACGGGCGATGAAGCCGCACCCATACGATTTTCAGTTACAGGACTTTTATTAGTCAAGTAAAGCATCAATAATAACATCAATTGTTGTTAAAGTTGCAACAGACACGCAGCATGCATAAAGCTAAAGGTCTGACTCAGAGAGTTTTCTGTTTTCAATGATGAAATGCTGTTGGTTTAGTGGTGACACAGCTGTAGTTAGTTAGTAGCAATAGTAGTGTTTCAAATCATTTTAAATATAAGCACTTTAATTTGAAATATCTTGGGTTGTTTTGCATGGCATCGTGTTTGGGGGGGCAGACTGGGTATTTAGGGGGGCATTGCCCCCCCCCCCCCCATGCCTAGATCCGCCCCTGGCAAACCGAGGTTTTGCTTTACCTTCACCACCATGGTCACATTCCACAGCTGCTCCATTGTCCTGTACTAAAAGACGCTGCAGCACAGAATGTGTACAGTACAAACATACAGGAAAAAACAAGTACAAATGTTCCATTTGTAACTCTCAGAGTTGTGGGGGACGGACGGGGGTCCTTGGAATTGAAAAGGATGGGAGAGCACAGTACATTACACGGAACAGATCGAGCCTTAAGTGGTATCATCGCTTATACCTGTGAAGGTAGCAGGGAAGAGTTATTTTCAAAATGCTGTACAATATGTGCATAGACTCAGCGCATGGGTGGCCAACCTGAGGCTCGTGAGCCGCATGCGGCTCTCAGTGGTTAAATGTGGCTCTTAAGGGGCTTCCACATGAAACCATCAAAAAACCTTTTTTTTTATACCAGGGCCCACCATTTATTCAGAATTTGAGCCATGGACTACCATTTGATGACATTTTAGCTCCACAGACCCCCAAGCTATTAAGATTTTGTTTACTTTTGTCAACAATTCCAGACTGGAATTCAGAGAAAACTAAACAAACAAAATGACCATTAATCTTCTACATTCTCTAGAGATGTGTAGACTTGGGATAATTTACATGATGAATATTTTAACTCTTGAGAGTGTAAACATGAAACCAAATGGACCCGCAAGGGTCCATTTGGTTTTCATGTTTACGCTCTCAAAGAGTTACATCTGGCTAACCAACTTTCCATCATTTAAGCCTGGGGACCACCTGGAATCCTTTTAGTGACCACTGTGGTCCCTGGACCACCTGTTAAAAACTTTTTTGGAGTGTAAACTCGGTTTCTAAATATATGTCTATATATTGTAATAGTGTGTCTTTGCATTGCGCACCTGCACACAAATGCCACGTGTCTTATGGCAGGAAGAGGGGAAATCTATTAGGGACTGTGACGGCCGTCGCGGCGGTTTTATAAACTCTTGTGACCGTTGATGTGCTCTTTGCAGTAACACTGAAAAACGTGGCTCTTAGTCTGTGACCAGTTGGCCACCCCTGGCATAGAGCGTATTGGTAGAACCTGGCATCATCCCTACCAGGGACATCACTGTTGATTTGGTCGCATATTATCCTGCACCCCCTCCTCATATGATGGCAGTGCTGCATTACCTCAAGCAGAACGGCGACTTTGATGCAGGGGCGGATTTAGGCATGGGCATGGGGGGGGGGGGGGGGGGGGGCAATGCCCCCCTAAATGCCCTGACTGCCCCACCAAACATGATGGCGTGCAAAACAACCCAAGATATTTCAGTGCTTATATATAAAAGTATTTGAAACACTACTACTGCTCCTAACTAACTACAATCGTCTCACCACTAAACCAACAGCATTTCATCATTGAAAACAGAAAACTCTCTGAGTCAGACCTTTAGCTTTATGCATGCTGCGTGTCTGTTGCAACTTCAACAACAACTGATGTTATTATTGATGCTTATACTTGCCCAATAGAAGTCCTGTAACTGAAATGGTATGGTATGTTATGGTATGTCGCTTCTCGCCACGGGCGATGAAGCCGGCCCGATACCATTTTCTTCTACCTCTCTGCGCTCCGCTACAAAGGTAATCCTAATATCGGCCTAAAAAAAACATGCTTATCTTTGAAACGGTTATGGTATGGTATGTCGCTTCGCGCCACGGGCGATGAAGCCGCCCCCATAACGTTTTCTTCTACCTCCCCAATTGGGGAATGTTACATCCGCCCATGCTTTGATGCAGAGAAAATGGACACTATGAGGGTGCGCTTGACACTTTTTGGGCACATTTTCACTGTGCAAAAACATGGAATATAGCTGTGTATATACAGGGAAGTCCTGTTTAACTTACCAGCAAACTCCGGTAAACTACCACATTTCTACCAGACCCTGACGAAGGCCCATGATGCCCGAAATGCGTTTTTATGATCCTTATTGCTCTAAATAATTGAAAAAATATATATCTATTTTTTTTTTATTGCACAGAGCGATCTTGGACATTCTTTAAATGTTTTCCACTGGATCACTGTTTTTCACATAGTTTTGTGACTTTTTCAAAAGGTGCTATTGAACTTTTTTAGATTCTTGGATACCTGGATATCTGAATATTATTGTACCTTTATACTCGCAAATTGTACCATTCCACCTTGTGGTTTATGGGCAAATCCAATGGCTGTAATTGCCCATTAATGGCTGTTTTCACCCAGTGATTTAGTAGCTGTTGCGGCAGTTTTACTAACACAGCAGTTTTTACTACTAAACCTAACCCTAACCTCTAACCCTCAGTAAAAAACTATGCGTAAACCTAACCTTAACTCCTGACCGTTATAAATGTTATAACTCTGTACACTGTATAGTAAAAGTGCTGTGGCAGTTTTACTAACTTTTTACTAACTGTGTTAGTAAAACTACGAAGACATATGCCTTGGCAGGGCCGTTTTGATACCTGCGACTGTATCAAAACAGTCGGGAAATTATTTCACCTGAAGAATATCCTGTAGCTACGATGCAATAACCTTGATGCAATACAGCCTTCTTGGTGGTATGTGATACTGACTAGACAAACACACAGCAGAAATAGCAGATGCACCAGCTCACAACAACAACACACTGAGGCCAGGTGTGAGCTACGGTAGATGGTCTGTTTACACAGAGGAGATTTGGCGTAGTACAGGGAGAAGCAAGAGTGTGGGCCAAGAACACAGCCCTGGGGGACTCAATAAAGTCTATAGGCTTTAAGTGGTTAAATTTAATTATTCATGAGTCGTGCAAAATCCCTACGCACACAGTCGCTGGTATACAGTACTCTAGTCTACTTAATGTATTAAATCATACAGTATACAGGTAGTGACTGTGCAAACTGCTCACTGGGGGAAAGAAGCAAAGTACATTTACGTTAAGCACCGTACAATTTTTTACTAGAGTATTTCCAATTTCCAACACTTGCTCCGACACCCGTCAGAGGCAAATATTATACTTTTACCCCGCTACTTTGTTTATAATTACAAAACATGCATTAACCAAATGGACCATTGAATGTAGAAGATTAATGGGTTTTGGTCTGCATGTTTGACTGGTTTGTTTCCCAAATCCAGGCTGTAATTGTGGAGAAAAGCAAAAGAAATCTTTAGTTTTGGGGTCTGTGGGGCTAAAATGTCTGGTATAGTAGTATAGTACAAGTACACGTTATGTTATAACAAGTAATACAGATGAAACAAACACACAGACAGAACGTCCACAGTGCAGCCCTGCATGCTGGGTCTTAGAATAAATCACAGATTTTAATCGCTTGGGGGTGAAGAAAATAATATAAAGTCCCCACATCTGTCTTTAATAATGACCAAAGTGGTTGTATACACAGTGTGTTGTCCCAAAAGGGTTTTTCTAACAGGGTGAAACAAGCCAAAAACCTCAGTGCGTATATACAGTACCCTGAGCTGCGGTTCGCTCCTCTCTCAACGTTTATTTTGTTCATGTTTTCGCCTCTACCTCTGTTATCTCTCCTATACTGTATGTGGTACAGTACATCGATACAGCCTGGAATTGTGGAGAAAATCTTATCCAACACAAGCAAGCAGCAAAATAAGCATTCTAACACTAGGGCCTGAGAGGCTATATATCTCATCAAATGGTGGTGGTCTGGCACTCAAACCCAGAATAAAGAACAGGCCTTGACATGAAAAGGTGTGAAAAGCACTGCATTACAGAGATCATGTAGGTTTGGACCCTGTGAAGTGCACCGGTAAACACTGTTCCACTTGGTATGTACTGTACTGTATGCTCACTACAACGGTTCCTTCTACCGTTTGGTTCTTTATGTCTCAGTCTCAGACATTGAAGGGTTGTCTGGGGGTCATTCCTAACAGCTTTAACATGAGTATATTGCCTGTCATAGTGCATTGATTCAGCTTTTGCCTGCAGTAAAAGGGAAACATGCTTTTACTTCAGCACTAGCTGTTGTCTACATACGTGCGCTTCCCCTCGGTGCTGGAGAAAAGACATATTTGCTCTGCCTGGAAAAAAAAACATGTTTTTTCTTTCTCTTAATTGTTTGTTTTGTGAACCTACAGAAGGTGAATCAGGGCACTGCATGTCAGGAGCAAAAACAGCAACCAGGATTCACCTCAGGAAATGTTTTTATGTTCTTGGTATCTTCTATGTTTATGTAAAAATATCAATACTGCACCCTAGAACTACACTGTTAGAATTCCATTTATCAAAATTTCCTTGAGTAAAAATAGGCTAAAGCAAATGGTTTTCAACCTTTTTCATACCAGGGCCCACCATTTATTTAGAATTTGAGCCAGGGACCACCATTTGATGACAGTTCGTCCCCACAGACCCCAGACCTAAAGATGTATTTTGCTTTTGTCCACAATTCCATCCTTGATTTCGGAAGCAAAACAGTCAAACATACAGATGACCATTAAATGACCATTAAGAAGAGAATTAACATTCTCTAGTTGTGTAAACTTGGGTTAATTCACATGATGAATATTTTAACTCTTGAGAGTGTAAACATGAAACCAAATGGACCTGCAATCTAGTTGTATAGACTTGGGGTAATTCAGATGATGGATATTTTAACTCTTGAGAGTGTAAACATGTGTAAAATGAAACCAAATGGACCCTTGCCAAGGGTCCATTTGGTTTCATTTTTACGCTCTCAAAGACATCTGGTTAACCAACTCTCCATCATATAGCCTGGGGACCATCTGGCTGAAAACCACTGTACTATACTTTCATAACATGAAGCGGGGGTTTTCAATAGGTGGTCCGGGGACCACCAGTGGTCCCTGAGAGGGTTCCAGGTGGTCCTCAGCTGAGTTGGTTAACCAGATGTAACTCTTGAGAACGTAAAAATGAAACCAAATGGATCCTTGCAGGTCCATTTGGTTTCGTTTTTACACTCTCAAGAGTTAAAATATCCATCATCTGAATTAGCCCAAGTCTACACAACTAGAACATGGACAAAAGCAAAAGGAATCTATAGTTTTGGGGGTCTGTGGGGCCAAAATGTCATCAAATGGTGGTCCGTGGCTCGAATGCTGAATAAATGGTGGGCGCTGGGATCGAAAAGGTTGTAAATCTCTGACATAAAGTAAGAAAAGGGCTGATCCATTGATCGCTGTCACAGTATAAGCACAGATGTACATTCTGCATTCTACCTCCAGGTCCTACTTAGCCTGCATCCCAAGGTGAAATTAATTCCTTTTTATTAAATCACACAGAGTCATTTCAATAACATGCTGCTCCATTTTTATACCCCCCCCCCGCGCCCCACACCCCCCATACATATTAATTAGTTTTTTCTTTACTTTGCCCTCCTTCCTCTCATATTCCACCTGCCCAAAAAAGATTAGAAAAAATTAGAAACAGATGTGCGTTTGGTAAGCAATAAGATCAGGGGTTTTCAACAGGTGGTCCGGGGACCTCCAGTGGTCGCTGAGAGGATTCCAGGTGGTCCTCAGGCTAAATGATGGAAAGTTGGAAGTTAAGTTGAAAACAAAATGGATTTTGTTCCATTTGGTTTTCATCTGAATTAGCCCAAGTCTACACAGCTAGAGAATGTAGATTAATGGTCATTTTGATCTGTATGTTTGACTGTTTTGTTTCTGAAAACAAGCCTGGTATTGTGGACAAAAGCAAAATAAATCTACCGTTTTTGGACCTGTGGGGCTAGAAATGTCATCAAATGGTGGTCCCTCCCTGGCTTAAATGCTGAATAAACACTGGGCCCTGGTATGAAAAAGGTTGAAAACCACTGCAATGAGAAAATACCTTGTTAAAGCGGATATGTCATTCAACGGATCACCAAGCTCAATCGGCATCACCTTTTGCATAGCCCTCTATCTGTATGTAATCTTTTCCATGCTGCTTGCTTGTGGAGTTGCAAATCCTGTTAGGGGGGACATTTTTTGGCGACAGGCCACCGAATCCATGCTGCGACCGCCGTAGCAGCACAACCACAACGCCAGATGCCAAATAGCTGAGAAACTGTGTGCAAATAGAAAATAGCAATCAAACAAATAATGGCTCTGAATTTGGAGTCCTGGCAAAGACACAAACATGGAAAATGGACTGCATCACAGCACTTTTCTCCAAAGGGCTTTAGCACGTATTTAATATAATTCACCCGTTCGTACACCAGGCAACCTGTTCATGTGAAACAATTAGGACTTCAGTGCCTTGCTCAAGGACATTTCGGTGTGTATAGGGTGGAAGGATCTGGGGATCAAACTTGGAACCTATGTGCATTCAAAGATGCAGGGGTGTTTTTGCCATTAGGCAAAAACGACCAGACATGCTGTGAAAGGATCCCAGGCTAATAAGGCTTATGGATAAATACATTATACGTGTCCTCTAGAACTAGAACTGGACATGGTCATGTTCTTTAGTTGGTCATGTTCTTTAGTTTAAAAATAGTTCATAATTGTATCCCTTAGGGGTGCCATTTTATGGGCCGTAAGGGTACATTTGGTAAGGGGGACTTGCCTGGGGCTTCAAATTGCTTAGAAATGCCACTGCAAAGATGCTGTCCAATACTCTGCCGGCATCAGGCCATACCACTTTCTCTTGGAACAAAAACTAAACAGAACAATATGAAATTAACTCAATCTATTTGTATTGGTGTGATTGTGTTGGGCCACATTGAGCACCACTATAGCCCACGTCTAAAGATTTAATTAATTGTCTTAGAAGACTTATTCCTATGCCTTATCCACACGGCGAGGACAAACGACAATAAAGTAAGAGGGTTAGTTGTCAACTATATTGCATATTACAGGTCTATGCCTGAGGAATAGCTAATGAACTTCACCCAGTCTCATTCTAATGGTTATCAAAGTGATTTCATTTGTCTGCTCTTTGTGTGTAATTATTGATTGTCCCCAGAAATGTGGCTCACGCACAAAGCCCGGCAAACAGCAGGTAATTAGTATTTCTGGACCTTTGGCGGGATTTATTCTCACATTCATTTGTTTTCATGAAAGCAGAAGGTTCAGTCTATGTCCTGAGACCACTCCACAGATAACCACAGGGCAATAAGCTTCAGCTTTCCATTTTATTTCAGAGAATTACATATAATGAGACGATAACGCAGCAAACTGAGCGATCTTTTCTATATATAAAAAAAAAAACACAGATAGGCTTAACTCAATAGGAGCCATAAACGTAAAAACGAGATGTAAACAAGCTAAACGAGGTTGTTTACAGACGACATAAACGTAAAACACGTAATTTGTTTACTCCATCCATCGATTGATCCACTTTAATCGCGGTCAATGCTAACCGAATTAAAATCTTTGGCTAAAGTTGGGATCGTTCACTCCAGGGGCGGATTGGCACATATTTTCCCACCGGGATAATTTTACCTTTGCCAGGCCACTCTGGTGGGGGCAGCTGGTTAACCAGATGTAACTCTTTGAGAGCGTAAAAATGAAACCAAATGGACCCGCACCCTCAAGAGTTATAATATTCATCATGTGAATTAGCCCAACTTAGTCTACACAACTAGAGAATGTAGAAGATTAATGGTCATTTTGATCTGTATGTTCCAGGCGATCATCTAGCGCATTCTAGTGCATTTTGGAAGTGCCACTAGTGCATTTTGGATCTTGGCAGTTGGCAACACTGCCTCCAGCAGCGCGAGGCAGTGCCCTGGCGCACAGGAGTGAACGGGAATATGGCAACTCTCCTACTTGAAGGCTCTGGTGAAGGACACCTTTTCTTTTTTGAAGGATAGAAACACTAGTTTCCCTGGCCTGGGCCTGGCGCCCTGGCCTGCCCTGGACTTTTCAAAAAAAAAAAAAAAAAAAAAAAAAAAAAAAAAAAAAACTGTCCAGGCCACTAGGTGGCGCAGGCCACCGGGAAAACTCCCTGCACTCCAGATGGCCAATCCGCCCCTGGTTCTCTCTCTCTAAATAAAATAATGTCCAAAACACAGGGTGTACGTGACACATTTGTGCATGAACGCAGTATTTACTGTAGGCCCATATCTGAGCCTATTGTGGCAATCGACGGCCAGATGAAGCTGATTTCACTGCTTTATCATGAATCTTGGCATTTTAGCGTCAAAGCAATCCTTACAATTAAGGCAAATGGCCCCCCTAAATGCCCTGACTGCCCCACCAAACATGATGGCATGCAAAACAACCCAAGATATTTCAAATTAAAGTGCTTATATTTAAAATGATTTGAAACACTACTACTGCTACTAACTAACTACAGCTGTGTCACCACTAAACCAATAGTTGCCCCCATACCATTTTCTCCTGCACCCCCAATTGGGAAATGTTACATCCGCCCCTGATGGCAATGGGGGATTGGTGGGGGTGGAGGTGGATTTAAAGGCACATGTCTGTATATATATGCTGAAAACAATACATAATTATGACTGCTGTTTATGATTTTTTGGTTTTCAGATCAATCAATCAATTAATGGATATGAATGGCACTCTGGATCAAATGGGGGAGCTACAGGCTGGCAAAATGGCACATAAAGAGTCAATAATCTGGTGAGCACAATTCTGCAATTGCAATAATGTGAAACGACCGAAAGAAACAATTACGCTTCAGTTTAGGATGTGTAACATGCTAACCTGGGTGCATAGCCTACATGCACGGGCGTAGACACGTGGGGAAAAGGGGGACAATTGTAGGAGGGCCCAAAGTCAGGGGGGCCACTGAAAGCTTGCATTAATAAGGTTTTATTTGTATTGATTATATTATGAAAAATATTTGATCTCAAAGTGCACCAGATTGAAGCATTTTAAAGGGGAATTCCACCCATTTTCAACATTCTAATATGTCATTAGTATAACCTAGAGGTGCTGGGTGGACATGATAAAAACGTTTCCCCCCCCATTCTGTGTTTCCTGGAAATGGAGGTCTGAAGAAAAACCACAAAAACATGATGAAACACATCTTGATGGCATCATCAAGATGTATGTCATCATGTTAATGGATTTCTATAGACACTTCTTTTTTTCTGAGAGCGTACAAATGGAACCAAATAATTTGGTTCCATTTGTACACTCTCAGAAAAAATGTTGAAAATGGGTGAAATTCCCCTTTGACGCCGCCGGAAAGGGGGGCCCATGTGGTAAAGCTTTGCAGGGGGCCCAGTATTGCTAGCTACGCCCATAGCCTACCTGGGAAAGCCTGCTTAGTTCTACTGTCGGTGGGGGTGTTTTTATTCATAATTACCCTGTGCACGTTTATAACAGAAAACACAACATGATATCTGAATGTGCATATATATACACAGGCTTTGCTGATGAGAAAACAGCATGGAAAGCAAAATGCAAATAATAATAAAAAATGTATAAATAAAATACAGTGACCTAGTCTAGTCCAATCATCGTGAACCATAGTTATTTAACAATTACAGTCATAATTATGCACTTCATCGGGTCTGGTCTTGGGGGCAAATAGATGAGCACAGTTAGATCTGGGGTGGAGTTTCATCACCAGACAAGCTCCATTTCATCATCTCCTCTTGTTGCTCACAAACACTGATTTACCAAACATAAGAGGGTGTGGGGATCCAGCAGCATTTGGGGGGGGGGGGGGGGGGGGGGGGGGGGGTGTTGGAGGGGCAAGAGAAAATGGTATGGGGGCAGCTGCAACAACTGATGTTAACTGATGAAGCTGCCCCCATACCATTTTCGGTTACAGGACTTTTATTAGTCAAGTAAAGCATCAATAATAACATCAGTTGTTGCAACAGACACGCAGCATGCATAAAGCTAAAGGTCTGACTCTGAGAGTTTTCTGTTTTCAATGATGAAATGCTGTTGGGTTAGTAGTGCCAAAATTGTAGTTAGTAGCAGCATTAGTGTTTCAAATTATTTTAAATATAAGCACTTTAATTGGAAATATCTTGGGTAGACTGGGTATTTAGGGGGGCATCCCCCCCCCCATGCCCATGCCTAGATCCGCCCCTGGGATCCAGCGCACTGCAGTGTATGCCTGCTATGCTTTGCTTTCAGATTAATTAATTCTTTCTCATAGAGTAATATGAGCTGGAACGTTGTGAGTGAGTGTATGTCTTGCCTGAGGTGAGAGAGAATGCATTAATATTTTGTTGTGATCTGTTTGTAATAGTGAAATACTGTAGGAATCTCTATTTCTTAGGAAACACACTCACTCCACCAGCAGAAAACAATGGAGAACACTGACGTCAGTGAGATCAGATGAGAGACCAGGTGTTGGACTCTTGAAAATTACAGTACGTAATTCAGATGATATCATTTAACTCTTGAGAGTGTAAAATGAAACCAAATGGACCGCAAGGGTCCATTTGGTTTCATTTTTACACTCTCGAGAGTTAAAATATTCATCATCTGAGTTAGCACCATTTATCTATACTGTTTTGCTTGCAAAATCAAGCCAGGAATTGTGGACAAAACCAAAATAATTCTTTAGTTTTAGGTCTTTGGGGTGAACATGTAATTGAATGGTCATGGTCCGTGGCTCAAATGCTGAATAAACGGTGGTCCCTGGTGTCAAAAAGCTGCCTCTGATTAAAACCCCTGTTCTAATGGGTTTCTCCAGGCTTTAGGTTTTGAGGCGAATTCAAACAATAATAACTGCCTGGCTACCAAGGCCAGGACATTTGACAGTATACTCTATGTTGAGGATCACTCAGTGCAAAGTGTCAGATCAGTAGCTGTCTGTCTGCCACTCTCTGGCCCTCCAGTCCCAGGACTGCACTGCTCACTCAGACCAGGGGCGGATTGGCCATCTGGAGTACAGGGAGTTTTCCCGGTGGCCTGCGCCACCTAGTGGCCTGGACAGTTTTTTTTTTTTTTGTTTTTTTGCAGGCCATGCAAACTAGTGTTTCTATCCTTCAAAAAAGAAAAGGTGTCCTACACCAGAGCCTTCAAGTAGGAGAGTTGCCATATTCCCGTTCACTCCTGTGCGCCAGGGCACTGCCTCGCGCTGCTGGAGGCAGTGTTGCCAACTGCCAAGATCCAAAATGCACTAGTGGCACTTCCAAAATGCACTAGAATGTGCTAGATGCTCGCCTGGAAGGAACATACAGATCAAAATGACCCCCCCCCCCCAGGGTGGCCTGGGAAAGGCAAAATTGTCCCGGTGGGAAAATATGTGCCAATCCGCCCCTCACTCAGACAACAAACACATGACTGCACTTAACAACTCCTCACTTTCTACCTGGCTCTATACAAGCCCTCAGGGTGGATGATGATTCATCAGCTTGTAGAAGGGAAGAAATACTGCCAAAGATCAAAGCTGTGTGCGCTGTGCTTACCGGTGGGGAGGGAGGGGGGAGAGGTCATCCATAACACAACTTTTGATTACCTCCCTCAGTCTCCTCATTCATCGTTTATTCTTTTGAATCTCTGATATATGTTTGATCTACTGTATGTTTGAAAATATAACAAGTTCATCTAAAATGTAATAGAGCTGCATAGAGCTGCATAGTCCCGTCCCTTTCATGACGTCGCTCGTGTTCCAGAAACAGACTCCTCATTCATATGCTTCAGGGGTGTCAAACTCATTTTGGGGTGAGGGCCGCATTGGACTTAATGTGACTTCATGTGGGCCGGAGCACCACGGTGCCAGTCGCGCCGCGGTGCCAGTCGCGCCGCGGTGAAAGTCGCGCCGCGGTGCCAGTCACAGACTGCAAGCTTGCACACGCATGTTTATGTGCACAGCCGTAATTTCTCCGCTACGGTATATCACACAATCAAGTTTATTATTAAGAATAGCTATTAATAGTTATTAATGACTTTCATTATTGGTTTTATACTTGTAGCCTAGATTAAGACATTTGCTATGGGAGATGCTATTTTTATTTACAGTGCGCCAAATAACCATTCAAAAATACAAAAAATTTCATTTCAAATAGCGTCTTAGCTGAAATTTGTAAATGGCTATACAACCCATGGAATTATGCAGACCTGCTTTTTATTGAAGTGATGGATCATTGAACATTAAAAAATAATGATGAATAACAATAACTAATGCTTCTAAAATACAGTATATTTTTTAAACTCTGAATTGGATTATTATTATTACCCGTATTTATATTTAAATAGCCAAGTTGTGATCTGAATGATCCCTCAGTTATAGGCCCTTATACTGGTGAAGTAACCTGACTCCGCCAGCTGGGGCAGCAGAGAGAGGGGGAGGGAATACTCCTCTCTCTGCTGCCCCATCTGGCGGAGTCAGGTTACTGTTGAAGTATAGTTCTCACTTTGCAGCACCAATACACCCTCCTCCCCTCCCCCCTCCACTCTCTGCGAGTCAACATTCCAATCAATTAAGTACTCTCAGCTGTGAAGCTACCGGACTAGTGCTCAGAGAAGAGAACTCGGAAGCATTTCTTTAAACGACCATAACTTTTGATAGGAACATGCTAGAGACTTACTTTTTTTTTTGATAGACTCAGACATTTTTGCTCTACAAGCCTGGGGCCGGATTAAGTCATTCCGCGGGCCGCATCCGGCCCGCGGGCCGTATGTTTGACATCAGTGATATGCTTCAAATGGTCAATACAAACATGATTGTGCCGCGGACAAAGGCAACTCGAGTTGGCTTTGTGTGTGGTCTAACCGTGTTTATATGAATCATTTTCGAAAAGTCTATGAGAAAAATGAATGGGGAATCCGTTTCTGGAACAGGGCCGACGTCACAAGGGGGCGGGACTACGCATCTCTATTTAGGCTCAGGTTGTTCCGGTCTGGTACCTCGGCTCACCTGAGCACGTTGCAGGTTCAACTCCCAATCCTGGCCAACTTTACCGCCTGCCTCTCCCCCCCATCCTATCTCCATCTCAACATGACCCATGTGATTTGACCAAGCCCTCAGAATTGCTCGATCCCAGTATAGCAGGGGTGTCAAACCCAAATACAGAGTGGACCAAAATAGAACAATTGGTACAAGTCGAGGGCCGGAGATACCAGTCTATGTTTCAACACCGGTTTACGATGACGTCCCTGTCAAACAGGAAATAAGTAATTTCCCTTCAAAAATCAATGATCTTAATGGCAAGATAATTGTAAAGATGAAACTGTCTGCATTAAAAGTGTTTTAAGTTTTATAATGAAAAATATTAGGTGTTCACGTTGTGAACACCTTTTGCTTATGATCCTCACCAAGTGCTGCTTTCATAGTTAATTGAGAAAGTAAATGAGAGTTGAGGAAGTAAAACAACTAGTTGAATTCATTTCTTATCATGGCGTGTGCAATATACCAGGGGGCCAGTTCTAATACTAATTCAATATCATCCCGCGGGCCAAAGATAATTCATTCACGGCCTTGAGTTTGACATATGTGCAGTATAGGGACTGCAGGTGGGCCTGTGCGCTTTAGTACAAGGAAGCCCAAATGTTGGTTAAAAAAATGCGGAAGTAGGTCCTTCAAAGCACCACTGAGCCACAACTTCCACTGTAATGATGAATAGCAGGGGGCGGGGAAGTCTGCTCTCTATCCTTTATAAGTCTATGGATTTGACGTGCAAAGGGCTATTAATAGGGCTTAAGTGCTTAAGAAAATGTCCCCCCTCCCCTCTGTTTTTATAACAAATGGACCCTGCCCTGCGGCCTCAGGACTGGGTCAGACAACACAGGGCTACACTTTACAGCTCATGGCTTTTAGCATGGCTCAAATGCAGTGCCATAGCTCAAAATATACCAAATGGACCCCGTAAGGCAGGGGTTTTCACCCTTTTCATCCCAGGGCCCACCATTTATTCAGCATTTGAGCCACGGACCACCATTTGAGGA
This sequence comes from Benthosema pterotum, assembly GCA_039105355.1. Taxonomy (NCBI): domain Eukaryota; kingdom Metazoa; phylum Chordata; class Actinopteri; order Myctophiformes; family Myctophidae; genus Benthosema; species Benthosema pterotum. The sequence continues at coordinate 20,627,851 of CM076965.1, read as the reverse complement.
CATTTTAGCCCCACAGACGCCCCAAACTGAAGTTTTCTTTTGCTCCTGTCCATGACCATTAATCTTGTGTGGATTAGGACTAATTCACATGATGAATATTTGAACTCTTGAGTGTAAAAATGAAACCAAATGGACGCGCAAGGGTCCATTTGGTTTCATTTTTACACTCTCAAGAGTTACATCTGGTTAAACAACTTAGCTGGGGACCACCTGGAACCCTCTCAGGGATGACTGGTGGTCCCCGGACCACCTGTTGAAAACCCCTGCCGTAAGGGTCCATTAGGTAGCATTTTACTCCCTCAAGAGTTAAATTATATTCAAACATCGGAATTACTTAATGTTTGAGTATCTACACAATTAGAAAATGTAAAAAAACAATTGTTATTATGACCAACGTTTTGCGAATTTATCTCCCCTAAATTGTTGGACACAAAACTTGAAAATCCTTAGTTTTGGATCTAAACTCAACATCAAATGGTGGTCCGTGGCTCAAATTCGGAATAAATTGTGGGCCCTGGTATGAAAGAGGTTGAAAAACACTGTAATAAATAAATAAAGACATACTTCTAACCTACTGTACTGCCATATATATATACTACAGTCCATTGCAGCCCAGCAGCAGACAGTGTGGATCGTTTTGGCTGTCTACAGTCTCCCCTCCTGGACCTTCAACACTCTGCACTCTGTTCCTGAATCTATAAAAACTTCCAGCCAAGAAAAATGCCTAGTACCTGTCCTTAGGAGAAGAAATGCATAAACCACCCACCCACACGGGTTCCACACACACACACACACACACGCACGCACGCACGCACGCACGCACACACGCAACGCACACTCAAGATTCTGCTGGGATAAGCAAATTCACTCCCTTAAAAGGTTAGATGCACTTTATTTAGTTTTACATCGAGCGATTCATGTCAACATTAAGCGATAAAAGCTCAAATGGTGTGTATTGAGCATCAGATGTTTGAATGCAGAATTCATAGCTGCAGTAGGATGACACCAAGTATCATCCTGATACGATGCATCTTATTTCTACTGTGGTTTGATAGATTCTAAGACTTTTTTCCATATCAGAAATATGTCTGGGCTGCTGATAGACGTGTATTTTAGTGAGACTTTAATTTATTTATTTTATAACTTATATATCGCTGTAAATGATGGGAGTCTTTCTTTCTTTTTTTTTAAGAACTGCATTTGAGTTTAAGGTGGGTTTAAAAAAGTTCCAAGGGCATGAGTTTCCATCTTCACGTCAAAACTCTCGGAGCACACATACAGTACTGTATGAGAATATACCCAAACAGTATAGGTTGTCAAGCTTACATTTCAGATTGTATCTTTTAGTGGATTCCATTGCTGCCAACATACTGTACACTTTTCTGTAAAGCTGTCAAATAGCTTTGCAATGCTGGGATGGGCTGGTTTATTTGTAGCGTGACTGTGACTGCTGCAGTTCTTATTTCAGCTATATATCTGTGCTAATCTGTGCATTAACACTGTTCATTTTCACTGCCGCACGCACCTTGTGTTTACTCTGTGAAGATTCTAAATGAGAAAGCTGTGATCGGTGATCACACGCGCACACACGCACGCGCACACACACGCACGCACGCGCACACACACACGCACGCACGCACGCACGCACGCACGCACGCACGCACGCGCACACGCGCACACGCGCACACACGCACACACACACACACACACACACACACACACACACACACACACACACACACACACACACACACGCACATGCACACACACACGTAACCAGGGGTGGATCTAGGCATGGGCATGGGGGGGGCAATGCTCCCCTAAATGCCCTGACTGCCCCACCAAACATGATGGCCTACAAAACAACTCAAGATATTTCAAATTAAAGCGCCTACATTCATGGGCGGATCTAGGCATAAGCATGGGGGGCAATGCCCCCGTAAATGCCCTGACTGCCCCACCAAACATGACGGCATGCAAAACAAACCAAGATATTTCAGTGCTTATGTTTAAAAGTATTTGAAACACTATTGAAAATGGTATGGTATGGTATGGCGGCTTCATCGCCTGTGTCCCTTCGCGCCACGGGCGATGAAGCCGCCCCCTTACCATTTTCTTTTGCCCCCCGCAATTGGGAAATGTTACATCCGCCCCTGACGTATGCACACACAACCCTGCCCGGGACATTCATGTGAAATGCCAACCGGTAAAGGTAAACACATATGTTGTGTACTCTCTACCCTGCTGAGAAAATAAACAATGGACATTTATTCTATAGTGATTTTCTCATCCCCCATGATGCAGCCTGCATGGTGCAGAATAAGCAGAAGATGAGTGTGTTACGTTTAATGCAGGCACTCTGGAGACAGCAAGGTGTGTGTGTGTGTGTGTGTGTGTGTGTGTGTGTGTGTGTGTGTGTGTGTGTGTGTGTGTGTGTGTGTGTGTGCGCGCGCTACAGACTGCCAGTGACAAGCCACCAAAATGTAAAGGCTACCCAGAAATATGCCCAGCGTAGTCCCATCGGCAGTCATTAATACCAGCCCCAACTCCAATAAACCATAACTTGCTGTGAGTTCCTATCTCCCCAGGTAGGCTAATACCCGCCTCCTAACATCAATAAATCTGAAGTGCCTTCTTTCTTTTTAACGTTACCGAGGTGATAACGTTTGCAAAACCCTTGGAACGGCGGCGGGGACGAGGAGGAACAGCCACGTCGTTTTGGCTGTGTTCCTTGATGCATTATTTAAGCACCGGCGTAACGGCACTAAGGAGCAGGAGCATTGAGTAAACTTCAAGAGAGCGCCACCTAATTAAAACAACCTTTTTATTTATGCACACATGGCTCCTATATAGGCTTCTCACGCGTACACACACACGGCTGTTGGCGGCTGCAGGTGCGGTGCCGTGCCGTGGCCCCAGGGCTGCCTGCCGCTCCCTGATGGATGGCCCCGGCCTCTGGGCCCGGCTGTCTCCCCCTGACACGGGACGACCCGATTGATTACGCCTACTGCCAGTCTTCCTGAGAACTGCCAATACTCCCCCCCTATCAAGAGGCGTAGAGTCGGGAGACGTGGAAGGTCCTTGCCAAAATAAAGGCATCAAGTGTTGCGTCTACGATTACCAAGAAGAAGAAGAAGAAGAGAGAGGTGGGAGGAGGAGGAGGAGGTGGACCCCTGCGATGAGAGAGAGAGAGAGAGAGAGAGAGAGAGAGAGAGAGAGAGAGAGAGAGAGAGAGAGAGAGAGAGAGAGAGAGAGAGAGAGAGAGAGAGAGAGAGAGAGAAAGAGCCTGCGGAGGGCGAACCCGAGCACTGAATGACAAGAGGATAAGCCTCACCCCCACGAAGCCTGAAATTTCAGACGCTCTTAGCCCTGCGCCGCCCGTCCCCGTTAAATATGGGCTTGGTTTCAGGAGATTAAAGACATCAACAGCTCGATGGCGCTTTCATAGGAGTTAAAAGAGGGAGGGAGATAAGCGGGTAACATGACCAGGACGATAAGAAGCTATCCGTGGACCACAACCAGAGAGAGAGTCTGTTAAACCACAAGGTATATGGGATTAATGACTCTGCTGCACAGGGAGAGATCCACTGGGTTTTAATTTAACTCTGGGGGTGTGAAAACAATGCTTAAAAATGACACTCTGGATTTGACTGTGTTATTACGGTGCAAGGCAAGCAGGAAAAAAACGTGTTTCATGTGAAAGATCATTATTTAACACAGACAGGGATGTATATATAACACAATAACAACGTGAATGGAAACGATGTGCACATATGGAAGACAACGTGCCTCTTTTGTTAATTAATTCTGCCACACAGCACTTACTACAGTATCTAAGATTATAGCGAGCATAAATGCTATGTAATTACATGCTAAAAGTTAGACAATTACAGACCGTTCTCCTCTCTCTTTCTTTTTTCTCCCCCTGCAGAAACAGCTGCATAATCACATGTAAATTAGTTTGCAGGCTGTTATCGCTTACCTATTTGAATGGCATGCTGAAATCACAAAGGGGCAATTTCATTCTTAAATCACTTATTCCACCATTAGGGATAACAAAAGGCTCACGCACAATATGAGCGATAAAGCCTTAAGTCCTTAAATAACACTCCTTTTGGCGAGAGAGAGAATTCTGCGTTATAGAACCAACGAAAATGGGTCTCCAATCCTCAACAATGAACAATAAAAAAACAAAATGGATTATCATTAGCCTGGCTGCCACTGGAGCTTTTATTTAGGGAGATTGGTCCATTCTGGTCCAGCCGTACTACAGTATGGCTGGAGGATCACTTTCACTGACCCAAGTATCAATTACACCCTGAGAGTGTGGAAAAAAACGCAGTCAGAGTTATAAGCCCATGCAGTCCAGGGCAACTCCTTCCAATCAGGCCCAGATCTAGGCATGGGCATGGGGGAGCAATGCCTTCCTAAATGCCCTGACTGCCATTTAATCATATAAAATGATTTCCCTGTTGCCCTCATGCCATTTTCGCCTTGAGAGAGTTCCAGGTGGTCCCAGCAAAGTTGGTTAACCAGATGTAACTCTTGAGAACGTAAAAATGAAACCAAATGGACCCTTGCAGGTCCATTTGGTTTCATTTTTACACTCTCAAGAGTTAAAATATTCATCATATTCATTACTGTCCGTTTTGCTTCCCAAATCCAGCATTGAATTGTGGACAAAAGCAAAATAAATCTTTAGTTTTGGTGTCTAGTGGGGCTGAAATGTCCTCAAATGGTAGTCAGTGGCTCAAATGCTGAATAAATGGTGGGCCCTGGTGTAAAAAAGGTTGAAAACCCCTGCTTTAATAAAACAGAACTAGTCCAAGCATCGCTGCACTCCATCTTTTAAGCCAGAAGGAGGAGGACTCTGGGTTGAGTTGAACCCAGAGTGCCGCCCAGTTCACCAGGGTTCAGCGTGGACACCGTTGGAGCCATATGTGACAACAGCCGTGTTGATCTGCTGTCATGGCACTAGTGCACTCAGGGCCTGTTGGAGCCGTAATGCCTTGAGTGCAGGCGCTTTGCTTTCCCCAGCTGACATCACTCTCTCTCCCAATCTGCCCTATCTTCTCTCTCTGCCCCGATATCCACAGTAACAGGAGTGGGATTACCCAACATGGGCCTGGGGAAGGAGGGGGGTGTCTTCGTTCCTCCAGTCCCAACCAGGCACGGATGTAACATGTGGGCGGCTTCATCGCCCGTGTCGCTTCACGCCAGGGGGGCGATGAAGTCGCACCGATACCATTTTCAGTTACAGGACTTTTTTGCAGGACTTTTTTTTTACTTCCAGGCAAGTAAAACATCAGCAATAACATCAGTTGTTGAAGTTGCAACAGACACGCAGCATGCATAAAACAAAAGGTCTGACTACGAGTTTTCTGCATTTGAATGATGAAATGTTGTTGGTTTAGTGGTGACACAAAATTGCAATTAGTTAGTAGCAGTGCATTATTTGGGTTGCTTTGCATCATGCCATCATGTTTGGTGGGGCAGTCAGGGGATTTAGGAGGGCATTGCCTCCCTCCCCTCCCATGCCCATGCTTAGATCCGGCCCTGGTCCCACCCCACCCCCAACTGTGCAGGCAGCAAGTGCTTTGCCTGGGGCAATGCACACGAGAGAGAGAGAGAGAGAGAGAGAGAGAGAGAGAGAGAGAGAGAGAGAGGAGAGAGAGAGAGAGAGAGAGAGAGAGAGAGAGAGAGAGAGAGAGAGAGAGAGAGAGAGAGAGAGAGAGTTCCCTCTCAGCTCTCTGGCACACACTAATCTGACCACCCACTAGTTGTGACCCATGTATTCCCAGTGTGAGCAGCAGACTGGGGGACAAGCCGCCCTTCCATCACTGTCACACGCACCACTAATGAGTGCCAGGGGGGGCGGGGGGTCAATGACTAAGCTGATTTGCCTACTGATAAGTGATCACCAGGAGGTACAGCGTAGCGCCGGTGCACACTAAAAACCCTGAGTGTTAATTTATCACACGTGTAACTCAGAGAGAGTGAGAGAGAGGGAGACAGAGAGAGAGCAAATGTAATCGAATGAGCCCCTAAGCGTCCATTTGATTTCCATTTGCTCTCTGAGTTACAAACAGGTAAATTAACACTCCGTATTTTACTGCACAGTAGTGGGAAGTGAAAGTGATACTTCCAAACAGTTCATTCATAGCCCAGGTTAGGTGTTTCACCTCTAAATGACAACGACGATTAACTATGACTACAATGACCACACACATGATCCTGATATGTCAATGTTAACCCCATTTCACACAAGTTGCATCCCTTGCAAAAAAACAAAAATCAGGCTAGTCAAAAAACAAAACAAAAAAAAAACCCAAAGAAAGGGCGCCCCCTAGTAGCCCCCTATGGCCGCAGCCCACCAGGAAAGCTCCCACTACAACTTATAGTCAGTCTGACCCTGGCCTGATTATCAGCATCTATGAGCAGTTGACACAGTGGAGTGGGCTGGGTCTATGGACTGGGTCACACGCTAAAAAAACCCTTATCCCTAACGTCTTTGCCTTTTTACTACTATTTTGAAAAGGCTTTTTGGAATAGTTCAATGTGCCAATCAATTGACAAGTTCTGAGCTTGTAGAATGGCCGTTTTAACTATTGAAATATGTTTTTTTTTAATGGTTTGTAAAAGCAAAGAAGTTAAGGGATAAGGGGTTTAGCAGTGATGAAAATCTAGGCCTATGAAGCGTTAAGTCACAAAACCCCCAAATTGCTCCTGATGTGCGGGATGCCGCCTTGCATGGTTTCCTCTGCCATCGGTGTGTCAATTTAAAAGCATCTTGGATAAAGGTGTTGTAATGCACCATCATATCCACAAATAAAGTAAACAACAAAGTAGCAATTTGCGGATACTGTGTGCTGTAAGGTGTTCGTGTGTGCCAGTGTGACAATGTGATCACAACACACACTTAGTATATAATTCTTTGCCTGACATTGTTTACCTTTAATTTGTTACATCTAAACACTGTTAGCTTCAACAGTGAAATGTAATTTAAGAACACTCTGCAGGTAGGCTAACACAGTGGTTTTCAACCGGTGGTCCGGGGACCACCAGTGGTCCTTGAGAGGGTTCCAGGTGGTCCCCAGCTAAATGATGGAAAGTTGGTTAACTCTTTGAGAGCGTGAACATGAAACCAAGTGGACCCTTGCGGGTCCATTTGGTTTCATGTTTACACTTAGTCTCAAGAGTTAAAATATTCATCATGTGAATTAGCCCAAGTCTACACAACAAGAGAATGTAGCTTAATCATTCATTCATTCAGTCATTTTGATCTGTATGTTTTGACTGTTTTGATTCCTAAATCCAGACTGGTATTGTGGACAAAAGAAAAAGAAATCTTTAGTTTTGGGGTCCGTGGGGATAAAATGTCCTCAAATGGTTGTCTGTGGCTCAAATGCAGAATAAATAGTGGGCCGGCCGTGGTGTCAAAAAGGTTGAAAACCAGTGGGGTAATATTTACAGAAATCAGGAGCTTTATTCAGACCAACTTCTTTTAACAAGCAAAACTACTTGCATTACTTCCACACCCACCGTTTCACATGGGGATCTGCTGGGAACAGGATTAGCCACGCTAGCAGGATACCACCGTAGGTGCAGAAACGTTCTAGATTATTTTTGGCTCTGGCATTGTTCTTATGCCGACCGCACTTCTATAAATAATACCAAAGTGCCATGTTAACACCAAAGCCTTCAGCAATAGATTTGATTGCCGCCTTATACTGTAAAAAAGAAAGGATGATGGATATAAATAAATAAAACAAACAAGCCAACTTGAGCATGTGGGAAGTGTGGCTGATTCCATTGTTTGGTAGAGGCGGGTGTGAACGCGCTGGGATGTGTGTGTGTGTGTGTGTGTGTGTGTGTGTGTGTGTGTGTGTGTGTGTGTGTGTGTGTTGCACCCGCCCACACACTGTGGAGTGAGCCTATTGGACAGAGAGATGGACGCACCTGGGCTATTTAACCCTTTGTGTGTTGATCAGATTCTAGTTTCTGATGCTAGATTCTAGTTCATCTCAGTAGATTGTAGTTTCTGAAGTTAGATTCCAGTTTCTGACACTAGATTCTAGTTCCCGACACTAGATTCTAGTCCATGACACTAAATTCTAGTCCCTGGAGCGAGATTCTAGTTTTTCTGTAAAAAAAATCTCTTTCTGTGTCAGTGATGCTTAACATATTTCATAGAAGGACCCCAAGAAATATCTATTATTTAGCTGCAGAACCTCATCTAAAAACATGTAGGCGGGGATCCCCAGAAGCAAAGATTTGAGAAAAAATGTTTGCATCCGAAATAATGTATTCAAAGATTTGCACCACAATTTTCACAATTTTCAAAAATAGCAGAACTACAAGCTCATATCGCGCCACTCGGTGGCGCGATATGAGCTTGTAGATCTGCTATTTTTCAACAGCTAAAACACCCACTACAGAAAGGGTTAATCAGCTTCCCCAGGCCATTACCCAGCAAGGGGGAGTACAAACACCCAGCATTGTCTTTTCTCTATTCCTGTGCTATCTTTTAATAAGCCGTTGGGACCTTGAGAGACCTATAATCTGGCCTCTTCGAAATTCTGGCAGTTTTCTGATTAAGCTACGGTTCTCTATCAGTTATGCCAGTTGTTTTCAACCAGTGGCCCCCAACTAAATGATGGACAGTTGGTAACCAAACAGACCTTTACTCTATAGATCTGTAACTCTTGAGATCGTAAAATTATACCGTTGGTATCATTTTACAGCCTCAAGAGTTAAATTATATTCAAACATCGGAATTATTCAATTTTCCAAGAATGTACACATTTAGAAAATGTAGAAGAATTGTTATTTTGACGGATAACGTTTTGCCAGTTATCTCTTCTAAATTGTGGACACAAACTTGAAAATCCTTAGTCTTGGGTCTGAGGATCATACTAAACTCTAGCTAAATGCAGAATAAATAGTGGGCCCTGGTATGAAAAAGGTTGAAACTTGTTCATGTAAAGGACCTCCAATATTAAATATATATTTGGCCACCAACGCCCATCTGAATAATGATTTGGGACCTTTCCATGATTTTAGAAGAAAGAAAAAAAAAAAAAAATCAGATCTACAAGCACGTAGTACTGCCCTCATATATCAGTGAGCTTAAAAGCTGGAGGTTCACTTTATTCCGGTCGTAACAGGATAAAGTGAAGGAGGTGTGTGTGTGTGTGTCTGGTCGTCATGGTGGCGACAGGGCAGGGACAAACATTTCGTGATCCCGCTACAGCCACATTCAGACCACATAAAGAATGTGGTCCCGTTCTCTAATATGAATTTTAATTGGATATTCTTGGGCCAACGTAATGGCAACGATGACTTTGAAGAGCATTTCTTTATGACAGGCGCGGCGACAAAGGCGAAAAGAATGTATTAACAGAAGCTAATTTATCACAGCGATAGCAGAGCTAAAGGTAAGACATTCGCCACTGAGATTAACAGAGAGAATTTATGGAACAATGTGCTCCTGTGGTGATAAGGAAACCAAATCTCAGAGCTGAGGACATTCTCCTTTTATTGATCGCTGCTAACCTGCCGCTCTCCACTCCGCTTTCAACTCCTTGTCCTTTTTTTCATTTCAGGAACATCCATAACTCTGAAGGTGCACAAAATGGAAACCAAATGGACTTGTACATTCTGCCCTCCAAAATTAGAAGAAAAAAAAAAAAAGTCAAAGTAACCGTCAAGCAACACTGTTCATCATATGATGGAAATTACATTGTGCTTTCTGCTTTGGTTAAGTACAGCTTTGGTATTGAATACATTCAGATTGTATGTCCATCTTTTCACTGTTTTTTTCCTCTTCAATCCTCAGAACATATTAATGATCAGTATCATGAGCTCTCCTCAAATGACGGCTTCAATCCATGCACGTGTGCGGAAAAAAAGAAACGCTTCATGTCTTTAACCTTGATTCCAAATACACAACTGAGATTAAGAGAGCTTAATATGTCTAGAGACTCTAGACTCAGGGGCAGCCATCAGAAAACTGGTTGTAATCTAGATAAAGTCGATGAGCAGTGAGGGGAATAAAGAAAAGAAGAAGGCTAAGCAAATATCTGTTAGTGGTAACCTTGAACTTGACTTGATTTTAACCACTTGAACCTTATTGGTGCCTATAAACATTCTGCTCTATTAGCCTAAAGATATAGCATGCCTAGACTAGGGATAAGAGACTACAGAGTCGAGGAGTGATGATGTCATGAGGCGCAACATTGCAGGAGATCGGTACAGGAACAGACAGACAGTTTAACATGTGCTAAAAGTTTACTAAAATATTATCCACGTGACCTGTCACTCTAAACGCAAAATATACAGTATTTTAGGTAGACAGTGATAGGCCTATATGAGATGAGTATATCTTTTTCAGAGGACAAAGTCAACAGATCGTCTGTGTTGCCACAGGGCACACAAGGGTCATGGGATAGGTGAAGGTGAAGCTCTCCTGCTCTCTAAGCATGTAAGCCCTTTATAGTGAGGCAGCCGTATGCCTTGAATGTGTAACACTTATCAGCTGAACTGGTGAAAATGGCACCCACCACGCTGAAAGCTAGCGTACAACAGGGTTCACCAGACACACTCCTCACTCCTCTCTCCTCTCTCCCTCTCCCTCTCCCTCTCTCCCTCTCTCCCCCTCTCTCCCTCTCCCTCTCTCTCTCTCTCTCTCTCTCTCTCTCTCTCTCTCTCTGCTGGGTTAATGCAGTCGCACCACTAAAGCTGTCAGTGCTTGTAACAGCGCTGCAGATGTACGGCTGCAAGCACTAAAAGGCTATTACTGGGTGGTACCGCGGAACTCAAATATGTACTGTACAGCTACAAATATGATGTAGTGAGACGTACAGGTACACAGAGAGAGAGAGAGAGAGAGAGAGAGAGAGAGAGAGAGAGAGAGAGAGAGAGAGAGAGAGAGAGAACATATACGAGGATCCAGACCAATGAAAGGAACGATGGACAGTGCAGGGTAAACACAGTCCCTTTGAGTCCCATTTCTCAGTCAATGTTTTATCCCTCATGGAGCACAACCATCTAAATATTCCTATGACTGGAGTTTAAACTGTGGTCTTTGTCGCCATGCAAGTTAAACACTGCTTTGGCATGATGCTTGCCTATATTAAAATCAACTTAAAGGTATTATAGAAAAGCTAGACAGGCTAAATTCAATATTTAGATTTATATATTTGTTTTTTTTTTTTTTTTTATATCTATCGTCCGCTATAGAATTGTGCTGGGGTGTTTTCCTGCAGAAAGACACATTCCTATGACGGTAATTTGGTCTTGTTCCAATTTTATGTTGACATTTCAGCGCCTACCTTCATCCCTTGGCAGGGACGTCTCTGTATGTGTGGGGAGGAGTGGGGGGGGGGGGGGATCATCTCAGCTCTTAATTGATCCCTTTGATTAGGCCAAACCTTGGGCTACAAACAGAGGAGTCATGTTCCCGCCAAGGGATGAACGTCAACGTAAACATTGGAACAAAACCAAAATACAGCCATAGAGAGGTGTCTTTATGTACATACATACACAGCTCAGCATAATTACATAGTGGCTGATAGAGGGGAAACAATGCAACATAGATGAATATGCATACTGTATAAATTTAGGCTTAAATGTTGTCGGTACTACCTTTAAATCAGTGGTTTTCAACCAGGAGGTCCCCAGCTAAATGATGGACTGTTGGTAACCTAATCATTAGGTTACCAACAGTCCATCATTTAGCTGGGGACCTCCTGATATAGAGCTGGGGACCTCCTTATAGATCTCTAACTCTTGCAAGGGTCCATTTGGTATCATTTTACACTCTCATTATGTTTAATCCAAATTACTTAATTTTCAAGAATGCACACGTTTAGAAAATGTAGAAGAATTGTTATTTTGACCAATGTTTTGCCAGTTGTCTCTCCCAAATTGTGGACACAATTGTGGACCTGGCATGAAAAAGGTTCAAAACCACAGGCTTTAAATGACAGACCTTATGGTCCTCCTTAGTGTTTACAAACATGGAGATAGCTAGCACTGTAAATCCAGTCTCTCTCTACTCCAGTACCTAATCATGCCTATACAACACAATATGAAACGAGGTCTGCCATCTATTTAAAATGGTACAATATAATTGGAAAGTGTAGCAGGCCGAGGTAGACTGGAGCCTCCAACTCAGCGCTTTCCATTGCATATTAATCACGCTGGGTTAACAGAAGGTAGCATCTGCATTCACATTGCATGGCCTGCTTTAGGCACCACCAGGCATCAGTCATTTCAGTTCATTACAGCACAGGCCACTATTCAACACATTACATTCCTTTAACAATGGCCGTGAAAGGACCGTGTCAAAACTGATAAATTATATGCAATATCAAAATCATAGTTCAGATTGAATTTTTGTCGGAGCGCGTATAAGAGATGGCGGTAATAGAGGCGGCCAAAGCCCCCACAATGACAAACATACAGCGCCCGAGGCGTGTTTTTTTCCCCTCTCTCTCTCTCTCTCTCAAACCATCCATTTCTTTGTTTCCATTATATGTTCCTGAATCAGAAGCTCTCTGAGGAGACCACAAAGAAGATCTACTTTATTCAATACAATGTGGGTCATAAGCCTTAAAGCAAGGGTCAAGCCCCTATAGGCTATATTCTCTGTCTCTGACTCTGGGTTGGAGAATCAGAGAACGCCGCTGAACCCAGAGGACTCCTATGGCCATTTAATGTCCTGCTAGACGCTTTGTGGCGTAACAAGCAAAGTCATTACCACAAAAAATAATTGCATTATGGGCTATTATGTAACAAATAACTCTATAAGCTTCTTTGAATTTACAGATAATTGACTCTATTTTCCAGCCTTATGGTGCATTCATATCTCAATGAACAGAAACAGGGTGCTTTTTTATTTGTTTGTTTTTTGGGGGCTGATATTATTATTATCCCTTTTCCTGGCATTAGGCCACGATGGTGAAATGGAATGAGTAGAGCATGTAACTGTAGCTGTAACTCACTGGGTTTTTAAACCATGTGTGCTCAAATGTCATGTTTCACTGCAGCACTTATCATGCAAACCTCTTGTTCATGGAGGATTCCAATATGTTTTACAAAGCGTGTATAGATCGAGGAGTTACATAATCTAGGTCAAATATCAAACTATATTGAATGAAACTGTATCGAAATGATAGCCTGGCTTTGTCCAGACTGATAACATGGATTCACTCACGCTGCCTCTCCAGAGGCATGTGCGAATCCACGTTATGCTACTGAAATGGGTCCTCCCAGCTATTGTAGGAGCTACAGTATTTCTAAATGCTATGCCATATGGCATTATATTTTGGTCAATTACAAAGGTGCTAAACTTTTTTTTTCCTGAAATGTGGTGATGCATGGGTCGCTATGGAAACAAAATGCATGTCAGAAATAACAATACAGACAGAAAATATTAAAGAACAACAGGCCATGATTGAATGCCCCGCCCCCTGTCAAAAACAACTAAAATCCCTAAAACTAAAGAAAGCAGTAAATAAAAAACAATTAACACATCATCTTTTAATTTATGAACATTGGTCCAAAGCTGCCAGGAACTTATTTTATCCCAGACGATATAAATTACAGTAACGTGTTTTGTCCCACTGCAGGCAGGCAGGCAGGCAGGCAGGCAGGCAGGCAGACAGACAGACAGACAGACAGACAGACAGACAGACAGACAGACAGACAGACAGACAGACAGACAGACAGACACTGCTATCACACAGTCACTAGCAGTAGAAACAGGGGCGGATTGGCCATCTGGAGTACAGGGAGTTTTCCCGGTGGCCTGCCACCTAGTGGCCTGGACAGTTTTTTTTTTTTTTTTTTTTTTTTTTTTTAGTCCAGGGCAGGCCAGGGCGCCAGGCCAGGCAAACTAGTGTTTCTATCCTTCAAAAAAGAAAAGGTGTCCTACACCAGAGCCTTCAAGTAGGAGAGATCTTCTACATTCTCTAGTTGTGTTTACTAAGCTGGGCTAATTCACATGAATATTTTAACTCTTGAGGGTGTAAAAATGAAACCAAATGGACCCGCAAGGGTACATTTGGTTTCATTTTCACGCTCTCAAAGAGTTACATCTGGTTAACCAGTGGCCTGGCAAAGGTAAAATTGTCCCGGTGGGAAAATATGTGCCAATCCGCCCCTGAGTAGAAAGTTACTGTAGACCTAGTGATGTCAAGCTGATGCTCCACTTCATTCATAACATCATTGCCCGGAGCCATCTCTGCATGGCATATGACTCAACTGGGGGTCAACATAAAACGTACGGCTATGCCACTACATCCATCATGTTGTGCATTGCCCTGAGCACTCCAGATATCACCACAGCTACTGTAGGACTTGTTATACCAGCACTGACAGCTGCGCGTAATCAAGAGGCACACCTGCACTCAGAGATTCCAACGACGGAGAGAGAGAAACGATTATTAATTCTAAAATACCAGATCAGTGCAGCACTTGGAGCTATAGCCTAATTACACTTGTTAAATTATAAAGTTTAGTGTGTTGCAATGGATTTGTACACATGGCAAAGCAGATTTGCAAAAGCCAATAGTTGTGAATTCAAATATTTTGCGTGTAAATAGTCTGAAAAGGATTTGAAGAGATTTTCTTTGTGTCTTTTGTGTGTGTGTGTGTGTGTGTGTGTGTGTGTGTGTGTGTGTGTGTGTGTGTGTGTGTGTGTGTGTGTGTGTGTGTGTGTGTGTGTGTGTAGGGGTGGGGTTAACAATACAAATAGCATGTCCGTATTGACTAATCAGAAACAAGGGCCGTAGGGGAAACTAGCCCTTTGATTAATGATTCAATTTAATCAAAAGTGTAAATGTCTATATGGAAAAATGTTTTGATGAACAACTTTAAAGATGGAGTGCCATGAATTTTTTCTACCCTAAAACATGATCATCAGGTATTAATGTTATATGAAAAGTAAGATTTTTTTCCCCAAAAAGTGTACAGTGTTTGTTAAACTGTCATTTTTATGATTCCACCCTACCAGTTCATTAAGTATGCCTGGTTTGCCTGGTGGGTGTTGATGGGTGGAGATCCACCTGAACTGAAGCCACACCCACAGCTTTAGTTGCATGGTAAAGGGGGAGGAGTTAGGGGAGGGGCTGAGCAGGTGATGTCACTATATTGAAGATTTTTTTCATTGACACATTTGGCTGGAAAGGTTCAGCCCCCAGGAAGAAACCCTAAATACAAAGGGAAGACATCATTGCACATAAAGAACACACCAAGGGATCTATTTACATACTGTCGCCTCTTAATACACGGCACCCCCTCTTTAGTAATGAACATCTGAGCCATATATGCGACAAGTATGAGCAAAAACAGACAAACAAACAAACAAACATAATCCTCAATAAAAGAGCTTATACGAGTCAATGTCATGAGTCATTACTGTTCATCTGTCGTAAAGGTGATTTATACCTGGCAGCATTTTGCGGAGTTGCGAGCCAAAAATAGCCAATTTACACATGCTCACACACCGCGTCGTAGTGAGCTTGTAAATTGGCTACTTTCGGCGGTGTGTGATGGCGCACAACCGGGTATAAATCAGGCTATTAGTAATTACTCCACTAAAATGGAAAACCGTTGCGTTGTTGCAAAGGTTTATGGACCTCACAGAGTAGCTCTGGTCAGGTTGTTTTCTCAGAGTCTATACAGGGAGGGAAGACGATCGAGAGCTTACAGGGATGCATTTGTGTATTTTCAGCTTTGCACAAACTGCACCAGGAGAATCCCAGGTTGTTAAACTGGAAATGAACTCGATACTCACTTTGGGGCCACTGTCAAAATATGACTTTGTACACAATCCGCACTGAAGTGCATGAAACCAGACTGTCATTATCTTAATGCACTGTAATTGGGAAAGTGTCTGTGTCACTTTTGATTTTAGCCTACCAAAGATATCAGATATACAAGCCTATGTGTGTCATGTCAATGTCAACCAGGTTTTCATTACAAAGCATGCATGGCATGAAAAATATAAAATCAGTATAAGCAGCTTTACCGACGGGGAGTAAGAAATCGTGCCTTTCTAGTTCATTTTCAACGGGACCGGCGTTTCGTGCACACACCCGCAATGTATTTTGGACCTCAATCTTGTGAGCTTTTTGTTCTTGCTACACGATTCTGGTCTGTCGGCAGCAGTCGGCAGTGAGTGGCACGGTGGAAATGCTGCGATGATGTGTGTGTTTCAAACTACCTGTCTGTAAAGCCCTTAAACGAGTATGAAGTTACCGTACAACTGAGGAAGTTACACTTGACAAAGAACCTTTTTTTGGCCACTTGGAGGGGCGAGTGCCTCCCTGGCACCCTCCTAAAATCACCAGTGTACGTATATACAAGCTGACAATGCATCACTTTGTGAAAGTGTTTCAAGGTCCTCGTCGTCACAGAAAACTTTGAGAACTACTGATTCAGAAGGAAGGCATTTTGTAGGAAATGTAGACCATACATCATGATGTTGTTCACCTTCTGTGTGATTGGTCAATTTGTGCACATTTGGGGGTTTATTCTCTGGTCGATTGTAGTGTATATTTTCCAATGTCTCCTCAGGCAAACCTGCACTGGAAAAAAGTGTCACATCGTGCATAGCATTTCCAGGATACTTAATGCAGAAAAAGCAACAAATCCAATGCTATTCAACTATAACAGCAAGGTGGTCTCTGACTAGCGGCATATATCATTGTACATTAGCATTTTCTTTTAAGTCATGTTGCAAATGCTACACTCCTTATTTCTTAACCACTTCCTTAACTCCACAATGACGGGTTGATTTACCAGCATCTGATGAGGAGCAGAGTGTGGCTATAGCTTGTTTGTAACAACAAAGTCAGTATCGATGTCGTTATGTAATCTGAGGCTCACATATCGACCAATCCTCCAAATCTCTAAAATGTCACCCAGCAACACAATACTATAATAGGCACAACAAAACCCAAATAAGCAATTAAAACAATGATGCCACACAGTGAACACACAATACACACTCCCAAACCCTCGTCTGGTGTAACTGTGATGCTGTGGCAGAATCTACAAGCTCACAATGCCATGGCCAAACAAAGCATAAGTGGTTTATAAATGTGTTTGAAAAAACAGCCAAGAACATGCATGAATAAATGCATGAACACTTCAGCTCATTGGTACAGCTCAGGCTTGTTGTTATGGTTCTGGTTCTGGAAATATCTTCAGGTGCGTACAGTATGGTGCCTTGTGGAAATATTATTATTATTATGCTTTTCCCCTCTAACAGTCCTGACATTGACCAATAACACAATATGCACACTAGGCTATTTTTTTTAACCGCATACTTGATAGGAAAAAAAACAACCCACAAGTTGCCTTTATAATGTATTTCCAAATTGCATGATGATTGAACTGTCCAACGTTTGAATGGCCTGCCTAACACTGAACTACACTATATGCATGGTAGTAGGGTAGCGTTGTAGCCCCAACCGTCTACATAATGAAGAGGTGAAATATTATTTCACCTCTAGTACAGAATAGAATAGTGCAGTGTTTTTTAACCAGTGGTCCGGGGACCACAAATGGTCCTTGAGAGAGTCCCACGTGGTCCCCAGGCTAAATGATGGAAAGTTGGTTAACCAGATGTAACTCTTTGAGAGCGTAAACATGAAACCAAATGGACCCTTGCGGGTCCATTTGGTTTCATGTTTATGCTCTTAAGAGTTTAGTCTAAGTCCAAGTCTACACAACTAGAGTATGTAGTCAGATCAAAATACAGAATGTTTGCCTGTTTTGTTTTCTCTGAAACCCAGCCTGGAATTGTGGACAAAAGCAAAAGAAACCTTTAGTTTTGGGGGCCTGTGGGGCTAAAACGTCATGATCGAATGGTGGTCCGTGGCTCAAATTCTGAATAAATAGTGGGTCCTGGTATGAAAAAGGTTGAAAACCACTGAAATAGAGAACAACAACCATGTTTAGCAGTCTGACTACCCCTTTACCTCCTTAGTACTATTTTATATTCTTATTTGCACCTTTTCTGCATCCGTCCTATGATTCTAACCATGGCCCTGCCATGACATCTGCATCTCCCTCATGCGATCAATAAAAGGTATATCTACTGCAGGCCTCTATGCATCTGCTTATACCAGAGTCTGGCTAAGCCAAGATATCAAGCGCAAAAGCATATATACAGGCACGGCCGGGAGCTACGAATTAGCCTATCTTCACCACATGACACTTCTGATAATGAAGTCACACCTGCGCGTGCATTTGTGGCGATGTTGTGAACTATCAAAATACATCGCATTTTTCAATTTCCGTCCGCAATTCCCCGTCCGTCGATACTGCGTTGTTGCCAGCGACACGCTGTCAGTTTGAGAAATGGCTCGTCATTGTCATGCCTATGGGCAGTGTGTGAATTGAGTTGCACAGCTGGAGTTATGTTAAACGTAAGGCAAAGTGACAGAAATGCTAATCAGGTATCAAAACTGACACTGTTTCTCCCCCCGTCCGAGCACATCAGAACCTTCAAATGATTTATTAGACATAAGTGAAAGCGCGCGTGAAATGCATGCATGCATGCGCACACACGCGCCTAAGTGTTTGGAGTGCGACGCTCGTGGGTTAACCCTTTCAGTGTTGTGGCGCGTTTTTGGTGTTTTAAGCATTATGTTATACTTGAGCTATTGAAAAATATCAGATCTACAAGCTCAAAGCGCGCCACCGAGTGGCGCGCTATGAGCTTGTAGTTCTGATATTTTTGAAAGAAATGTGAAAATGTGGCGCAAATCTTTGAATATAAAATTTCAGAAGCAAACATTGTTTACTCAAATCTTTGCTTCCTACAACATGTTTTCAGATGGGGATCCACAGCCAAATTCTGGTGTTCCTGGGCATGAAATATGCTGAGAATCACTGACACAGGAACATAGATGTTTTCAGAAAAACTAGAGTCTAGAGTCAGAAACTAGAATGTAGTGTCAAAAAGTAGAATCTAGAGTCAGAAACTAGAATGTAGTGGCTGAAACTAGAATCTAGAGTCAGAAACTAGAATGTAGTGGCTGAAACTAGAATGTAGAGTCAGAAACTAGAATGTAGTGGCTGAAACTAGAATCTAGAGTGAGAAGCTAGAATCTAGAGTCAAGACTAGGCTTGCCTCTAGATAGAGACAAGCTAGAAGCTAGTCAGAAGCTATAGAATCTACCATCAAAAACTAGAGTCTAGCATCAGAAACTAGAATCTAATAAGGACAAAATGTCTTAACGTATGCGGCCTCTGCCAAGGTGTACCGTTTAGCTAACACACCCACCCCCCCTTCCCACAAACACTATCCCCTCAAGCATGGACTGCAATCTCCACAGGGGGGACCTGCACTGACAGCGGAGTTGGAGAGTAACTTTCAATATAGGTAAGCCACCTGCAATATATCTAAGGAACTCACTTCAGAGTGTACTAAAGGGCCATTATAAGACTACAAGGTAGAAGGGTAAGTGAGGGTGGTGGTGGGTGGGAGAGAGGGGGAATATGTGTGCCTACTTCAAATGGGCTCCAGTACTGCAGCTGAGTAAGCCTTCCCCCTCTACTCCCTCCCCATCCATCCCTCATTCCATCCCTGTCCCCGGCTGGGCTCAGAGCTCAGTGAGAGAGAGAAGGAGAGAGGGAGAGGCGAAAGGCGAGGCGGTAGCGGACCCCAATTATCTGACCGTCATTCACAATCCTTCATTTACCTCGTCAATCGGCCTCCGCTCTGCTCAGCTCAGCTCAGCTCACCAACCACCACCATGCAGCAGCGCATTCATTTCACTCTGGATATTCCACTGCCAGAGCCGCTGGGATCCGGGGAGGGAGGGAGGGAGGGGTGGAGAGGTTAAACACTCCGCGGCTCAACCCAATTTGACACGAGAACAGAGGGATGGAACTTAAAAGACAGCTCATTGTGCGTACGTACGTGCGTGCGTGCGTCCGTACACTAACCCAAACCGCAAAAGTGGGGGTCCGTTTTGCCTCTGCATCCACTTTGGTGTTTGCCAATTAATGCAGAACCTCCTCGCGAGCGTGCACGATTCTGGAACAAGGCCTGCTTTGACGCATAAACAATGCTCCAGTGCATAATTAAAAACAAAACAAAAAAAAAAGAAAAGAAAGAAACACCACCACAACATCCATGTTGTAACTTAAATTAGTTACAGTTGTTTATTTTGTTCTTTCATTATTTTGCATGATTCTTGAAAAGACATTATTTGCACTATTGCTATTAACAGTTATTTACATGATTGGTTCAGTATTGATTTAAAAGAAGATTGATTCATTTGCATAATATTGATTTCATATGTGACTTGATTTACTATTGCACTTTTACAGTAGCAAGCGTCCCAAACTGCATTTCCCATAGTGCTTTGTTGCAAACCGGATATCCGCTAAAAACCCGGTCTTCTATTGTTGCAGTGTGGTTGTAAAAAAAAAAGAAAAGAGAGAGAGAGAAACCTGCCTACTGTACGTGCCGTCAGAAAAAGTTCGCTTACAAGTCAAAGTACCGTCTTTGCTGCCTTTTCATTGTCACCTTTTTTTCTTATATAAAGCGAAGCTTTAACAAAACTATTTCCTACGTCCTGCCCGTTTTTGAACGTAGTTTATTCTATATTTTGGTGCCGAAACCCGGGAAAAGATGAGCGAAGGAGACCGACAAGAAGCAGCAGCAGCCGCCGCTGTTAGGGCAGAAGAGGAACGTAAAGAAATGGAAAGAATGAGAAAGAAACGCGGTGCAATAAGAGGTAGTACTACGCGAATTCTGAACAATATTGACGCAGAAATGAGCAAGCCAGACGCGGACACGGATCAACTGAGCACGTTACTGGATATGTTGTCGGCGAAGGAGGACACTTTACTCGACTTGGACAGCGAAATTGAACGGCACACGTCCATGGACGATTTGGAGAATGAAGTCGAAACTACAGAGGACTATAAACAAAAGATCATCGCATCTAAGAGCCGCGCACAACGCATGATAAGGAGAAAAGAAGAAGAAAATCAGCAACCATCGCCAGCACGAAATCGGGTGAGCGACGCTAATTCAGCCAACTCATATGTGCAAAGACAGACTGTAAAACTGCCGAAGTTGATTATTGACAAGTACAGTGGAGATGTCAGTAAATGGCAGGAGTTTTGGAGCCAGTATGAGACCGCGATTCACACCAATGATGCACTGTGCAAACGTGAAAAGTTCACCTACCTGAAATCGTATCTTACTGGACAAGCTGCAAAGGCAGTAGCAGGACTGATGCTCACAGATGGAAATTATGACAGCGCGATCACCCTTTTGCAAAGCAGGTTTGGGAGGAAGGATCTGGTTATCAGTGCTCACATGTCAAGACTGCTAAATCTAAATCCTGTGAAGAAATCCTCTGATGTGCACGCACTACGGCAGCTATATGATGAATGTGAAATTCAAATAAGGAGCCTGGAGTCACTGGGTGTAGTCTCAGACACCTACGGAAGCCTACTATGCCCAATCTTAATGAAGATGATTCCAGATGACATAGCTCTCGAGTACAGCCGTCAGAGGGGGAGTGATGATGAATGGAAAGTTGATGAAATAGTCAAATTCCTGCAAAAAGAAGTTCAGAGCAGAGAAAGAGCACTGCAAATGACATCATCATACACCCAGAAAGAACAGAAACAGGAGATCAAGCCATGGAAGCACTCATGTTCACCCAAAGACACGAAAATGAACAGACCCAGCCTGCAATCTGCTGCTGCTCTGCACACGGCCAGCCAGGAGAAGACACACAATTGCATATTCTGTGACAGTGCAGAACACAAATCTGAACATTGCCCGAATCACAGCATTCCTGAACGCAAAGAGAAAATAAAGAAAATGGGGCGATGCTTTGTGTGTTTGGGACCAAAACACATCGCGAAGACATGCAAAGTGAAGGATGTGTCATGTGAAAAATGTGGAAGGAGACACCACATTGCTGTGTGCACCGGTGAGAAAACCGAGGGACAGCCGTCTACCGTTACAGAAGAAGCGGTTGTTTCCTCTGTCATTCCTCACGCAGCGAAGATGAAACCAGGTGGACAGAACACTGTGTTGCTGCAAACAGCTAAGGCATGGGTGGGAGGCCCCTCAGGAAGAAAAATAGCCCGCTGCTTGCTCGATGGAGGGAGTCAAAGAAGCTTCATTCATGAAAACCTGGTGAGAAGCCTGAACTTACCAGTAATAAGACAAGAAACACTCACTCTGCACACCTTTGGCTCCACTGTCCCTACGATGTCACAGCGCAACACAGTGAGAGTAATTCTACAGAACGTCTGGGACAACCAGCAGCAAATTGAAATTGAAGCAATAGAAACCCCACAGGTGTGCTCGGCTGTGATGAAAGTTCCTGGTGACCAGATTCAGCATGAGCTCAAGAAAAGGGGACTACAACTAGCCGACTTCCCAGACAACGACGATGATCCTGAGCTCTCTGTTCTGATAGGAGCGGACTACTACTGGCAAATAGTCTCAGGGAGAGTGGAGAGACTTACAGAGACATTAGTAGCACTGGAGAGCACCTTTGGATGGTCTGTGCAGGGACCGGTGTCCATGTCAAGTGTCGCCGAGGCAACCTGCATGTTCATTCCAATCGAAGAGAACACCCTTGTCTCCAAGCAACTGTGTGCATTCTGGGAGATCGAGTCTCTGGGCATCACAAGTGAGAAAACAGAGAACAAAGCAGAAGAAGAGGCCCTGCAGATCTTCGAGAAAACGACAACCTTCAAAGATGGACGTTACCACGTGGAGTTGCCCTGGAAACCAGAGAAAGCAGATCTACAAGACAACTACAGGGTCGCTAAAAAACGCTTTGATGGTCTGAAGAAAAGACTAAAGAAGGATGTCACATTCTACAGCAGGTACAATGAAGTTGTGGAGGACTATCTGCAGCAGAACATTGCAGAGGAGGTGCCTAAGGAAGCAAACACAGGCAATGTGAACTACTACTTACCTCACCACGCAGTACTGAGAGAGGACAAAGTGACTACAAAACTGCGTGTGGTGTTCGACGCGTCGTCACATGAAGATGGCAGTCCATCCCTCAATGACTGTCTGCTCACAGGCCCAAACCTGAATCCAGACCTGCTCAGCGTCCTCATTAAATTCAGACAACATGAGATCGCCTTCATGGCTGACATTAAAAAGGCCTTCCTGCAGATCTCCCTCGCGGAGAAAGACCGAGACGCTGTGAGATTCCTGTGGCTCTCAGGCCCACCAAACGGAGAAGAGGATGGAGGGCTACGCGTGCTGAGGATGACCAGAGTGGTGTTCGGAGCCTCCCCCAGCCCATTCCTGCTCGCAGCTACAATCAGAAAGCACCTGAAACAATACGAAGAAGAACAACCACAGGTTGTAGAGACACTAAAGGAGGCGTTGTATGTTGACGATTTTATATCCAGTTCTAACAGTGTTGAAGAGGCCTACCATGTGACAACAACCGCTAAGAAGATGCTGTCTACCGCAGGCATGGACCTCTGCAAGTGGATGACCAACTCCCATGAGCTGGAGAAGAAATGGGAGGAGGGCACAACAGAGCACACACTAGCACCAGAGACACACGGAGCAGTACTCAAAGTGCTCGGGTTAGTGTGGCGACCCGCAACCGATGACTTCACCTTTGACCTCCGACCGCTATTGAGCATCCTGAAAGAAATGAAGAACACAAAGAGAAGCGTTCTACAGTCAGCTGCACGCATCTATGACCCACTGGGGTTCCTGACGCCTTTCACAATCAGAATCAAGTGCATGTTTCAAGAAATGTGGGAGAGAGGGCTCTCCTGGGATGTAGAGCTGCCACCTGACCTGACTCAAGCATGGAAGCAGTGGTGTTCCGAACTTCCCCAGCTACACCAACTCGCCATACCAAGGTGGTATCAAACCGACATACGAAACAATCGCCCCCTGACAGTGCATGTGTTCTGCGACGCAAGTGAAAAGGCATACAGTGCAGCTGCCTACCTCCAATGTGAATCACCCGACGGAGAACCGAAGATGAGCCTGGTCGCATCCAAATCCAGAGTGGCCCTCTCAAGAAAATGACACTGCCACGTCTGGAGCTCATGGGAGCCGTGATTGGAGCGCGACTAGCCAACAACTTGATGACTACACTGAAACTGGAGCCAAGCCAGATAAGAATGTGGACAGACTCCATGATAACGCTGCATTGGATTTGCAGCTCCGCTCAGAAGTGGAAACAGTTCGTCGCCAACAGAGTGACGGAGATCCAGTCGCTGACCAACCCTGAAGCATGGTCCCACATCGCAGGAAAAATCAACCCAGCTGACCTCCCGACAAGAGGACTAAGTGTCGAGAATCTGGCGCACAGCCAGCTATGGTGGAATGGACCCAGCGTTCTGACAACAGTTGACCAGTCAGAGGAGACTGAAAATGAAGATGTTCAAGACAACGTGAATGCAGAACTCAAGTCCAGTCAACAAATCACCGTACAGCTCGCTGCAAACGACACAGACCCCGCAGAACCAGTGTTAGAGCTGGGAGGATACAGCAAGCTGAGAAGAGTCCTCAGGGTGACAGCCTGGATAAAGAGATTCATCGCTAATGCACGAACGAAAACAAAGACAAGAGGAGAATTGACTGCGGACGAGATGTTCGAGGCTGAAAGGTACTGGATCAAGACTACACAACTACAGAGCTTCAGCCAAGAAATAAAACAACTGCAGGCCGGAAAGAGCCTAATTCACGACTGCAAGATAAAAGAACTGAAACCTTTCCTGGATGAAGACGAGCTGCTCAGCGTGGGAGGAAGACTTCAGCAGTCCGACTTCACCTACAGACAGCAGCACCCCTGGATTCTGCCCAACAAGCACAGATACTCCGAGCTGCTGATACAGAGCTGTCATGAAAAAGTGATGCACTCAGGAGTGAGAGACACTCTCGTACAAGTGAGAGAAAGACACTGGATCCTGCGTGCCAGGCAGCTGGTCAAGAGCACTGTGGCCCACTGCACAGTGTGTAAACGTTTCAAAGCGAAAGCCGGACAGCAGATCACTGCGCCCCTGCCCAAAGACAGGATAACTGAATCCCCACCGTTCGAAGTCACAGGTGTGGATTTTGCAGGGCCGCTTTATGTGAAAGCAGATGACTCCGTGAAGAAGTCCTACATAGCGCTGTTCACCTGTGCTGTGACCCGAGCAGTGCACCTAGAACTGGTTTCAGATCAGTCTACAGAGACATTCCTGCTAGCGCTGAAAAGGTTCATCGCCAGGAGAGGACTATGCAAAATTATCTACTCAGACAACGCCAGAACATTCAAGAGAGCTGATCAGGACCTGAAAGAGCTGTGGAAAGCCATCAAAGAACCACAGCTGATGGAGTTCTTCTCAGAAAAGGGCATCACCTGGAAGTTCATCGCAGAACGAGCAGCCTGGTGGGGCGGATTCTGGGAGCGGCTGGTCCGATCAGTAAAGACATGCCTGAAGAAAGTTCTCGGAAAAGCTTCACTCAACTTTGAAGAAATGTGCACAACACTGACCGAAGTGGAAGCTGTCATAAACTCAAGACCCCTGACCTTCGTACACAATGAAGTGGATGAGCCACAGCCACTTACGCCTGCCCACTTCCTGGTGGGAAAACGACTCACCGCTCTGCCACCCAAGTATTTCCCTGCCGACACACAGCACCCGACTGTCAACAAGGCGGAGATCACTCAACGATGGAAATACAGGCAGAGACTCACGACCAGCTTCTGGAACGCCTGGCGTAAGGATTACCTGCTGGACTTGAAGTCAGCGCACCGCTGCAACACACCGACACCGACTCCACTGAAAGTGGGTGATGTTGTTCTCATCGGAGAGGACAATACCCCCAGACAGACCTGGAAACTGGGGAGAATCACAGAACTGTTTACAGGCCGAGATGGACTTGTCAGGTCGTGCATGGTCCGCACTCCCACAGGGACTTTGCTGAGAAGACCTATTCAGTTACTGTACTGTCTTGAAATTGAGTAATGAACAGTTAGTTCATGGGTGGGAGGATGTTGTAACTTAAATTAGTTACAGTTGTTTATTTTGTTCTTTCATTATTTTGCATGATTCTTGAAAAGACATTATTTGCACTATTGCTATTAACAGTTATTTACATGATTGGTTCAGTATTGATTTAAAAGAAGATTGATTCATTTGCATAATATTGATTTCATATGTGACTTGATTTACTATTGCACTTTTACAGTAGCAAGCGTCCCAAACTGCATTTCCCATAGTGCTTTGTTGCAAACCGGATATCCGCTAAAAACCCGGTCTTCTATTGTTGCAGTGTGGTTGTTAAAAAAAAAAGAAAAAGAGAGAGAGAAACCTGCCTACTGTACGTGCCGTCAGAAAAAGTTCGTTTACAACTCAAAGTAACCTTTTGCTGCCTTTTTCATTGTCACCTTTTTTTCTTATATAAAGCGAAGCTTTAACAAACTATTTCCTACGTCCTGCCCGTTTTTGAACGTAGTTTATTCTATAACCACCACAACATCCATCCACAACACTCACTACTAGCCTATACCCCACTGGCATTTCACTATAGCGTTGGATTCAGTGTGCTGTCAGTGCTCACGCCGACTGGAGTAATGAGATTACTTCAGTTGAACGATCGGATATTGCTGGTGCCACTCAAGACGGTTTGACCTTTTGTAAACGACTCATAAAAAGTCGTCAAGCATATAACCCTAATAATACCCTGATAACGCACTGCGCGCTTACGACCATCAATCACCCTAGAAAGCTGAAAATATATGACTAATTTAATCAGCATGGTTTCCCTGTATGCATTCAAATAATATTCATGTACTGTAGTGATAAATATTGGAATAGCTGGTTTCTGCATAATTCATACATCTTAACATCTGAGAGAATGCCCGCCCCCCACTAAACCATTTTATTGGTTCGCCTGCGAATCAAGACCAAGTCCCGGCTGCCAAGTTTTTGCAGCCATAGTGGGTTTGTTCATTTTTAATAGCAAGGGGAGAGAAAATAGAATGGCTAATGATGTTGATTATGTAGAAGGGCAGGCCAACATGTTGCATCTTCCTTGAGTGAGAAAAAAAAGAATCAGACACATGCATGCACACCACACACATACACACATTCAGAACAAACGCATGCACATGCATGCACATCACGCACGCAGGCATGCACTCAAGACATGTGCGCACGTGCACGCATGCGCACGCACACCCGAGATTATCCTCCCAGGGACCTATTTGCATTAAGTCTTCCACTAACTTTGATGGTGCTGATCACCATTAAAAAATATTCCTTTGTTCATGTATGCAATTAAAGGCAAGTCTTTGATTACTTCTCATTACACTAACTCATTTCTAAAAAAAAAAAAAAAAAGGGGGGGGGGGTGAAATTAATATTCTACTTTTGGCACAAAAAAAATCTTTTTCACAACATCATAATTATTAAAAAATAAATATAAAATAATAATAAAAATCTCCTGCCAAACCATAAACTGACCTAACTGGTGTATCTTAATTTGTTTTATTTGCATTTTTTTGCATTCAACTTCCCCACAGTGCATGTGCCTGTTTAAACATTCAGTGCACATACACAGCCGTGCACTTTGCATGTGAGCCACAGCTATTGCATGTACTGTAGCCCGGGGCCGATTTATGCTTTGCACAGGTTTCCCCCTGCAACAACCGTGTGTGCATGCTTGGATGAAATCAAATGTGCTAGCTGGGTAACGTTGATTATTCGGGTTGGGGCTACATCAAGATAAACTCGTGCTGACAACAATAATAATTCTTCTGTCTGACCGCATCCGCATCATTTGATGAAAGGAAACCTGATATGTTTGTGGTGAATGTCCCACCGCTGCTAAAGCCAAACGGCACTCTGGCAGGGGACTTGATATCTGTGACTGTCACATTTCCTTATTCCAATCGTTCACACATTTCTCCACACGTTGGGCTTCCATATGGCCATATTTGGCAATAGTATGTTAGCTTAACATTTCTATACGCGCTGCAGAGTGTGGAGGAAATCGGGCCAATCTCTTATGCCGCGATTTTTCATTCTGTACATGCAAACATGCATACATAAATCAGTGGAACGGCCTCAGGAGGAGGCCTCTAATGGGAGGCAAATACAACAATGTCACTTGGAATATACACTGTGCCTTTAATTAGTATGGACACGGACCACACGCTTTGGACATGTGATTAAAGGGAGGGAAAGCAGACTAGTGTTTGGCCATCCACTTTCTCTCTCTGTAATAAAGATGTCCCTGTTCTGTTGCCATTCCAGATTGCTCCTATATGCAACGGCAGGAAGAAATTGTCGGCGTGCCCCTGATATATTTGCAGTTATTAATGGGACGGTGGTCGGGTGGGCCTGCCTATCCACACAATATCTGACCTCTGAGAGTGCATTAAATCAAGACATTAGGGGACTGCAGTCGGAACGCACCCATATAAGCTACACGTGCAGGGGTGGATCTAGACATGGGCATGGGAGGGCAATGCCCCTCTAAATGCCCAGACTGCCCCACCAAACATGATGGCATGCAAAACCACCAAAGATATTTCAAATTTTACAACTAAAATGATTTGAAACACTACTATTGCTACCAACTAACTATACAGTTGTGGCATCACTAAACCAACAGCATTTCATCATTGAAAACAGAAAAATCTCTGAGTCAGACCTTTAGCTTTATGCATGCTGCGTGTCTGCTGCAACTTCAAGAACAACTGATGTTATTATTGATGCTTACTTGACTAATGTACAGTAAGTCCTGTAACTGAAAACGGTATGGGTGCGACTTCATCACCCGTGGCGCGAAGCGTCACGGGTGATGAAGTCGCACCCATACCATTTTCTCCTGCCCCCCCCCCCCCTGATTGGGAAATGTTACATCCGCCCCTGCACAAGTGTGTTTTTGCTCGTAGAACAACGGTGTCGCACTCACGCGCCAAACATCTACGCAGATCTACAAGCTCGCAGAACGGCACTGTGCCGCTGCTGGCATGGCGGTGGATTATAAATTAAGCATGAGGCAGTGAAAAACCCTCTGAAACACAAACACAATAAGGAGCCTGAAATCACAGCCAGAGGCTGTAGTTACAGTACAGTAGGCTGTAGTAACACTCATAGTTTTCACAGTCATGCTTCTGTTCCGGATCACTAGCACACAGCCCTGTGTCAACCTGTGGACTGCATGGGGCTAATGGATTATGATTGGCACAACACAGTGTGTGTGTATATATATATAATATATATATATATATATATATATATATATATATATATATATATATATATATATATATATATATATATATATATAGTGTTAACACCTTGCCTCCAGTGGTTACCACCACTGTGTGAAGTGAGGACGCTGCCGTTGACTGTTCGCCGCTCTACTTCCCAATGTATGAATGAATGACCATTGTAAGCACTTTGAGTATTCACGTAGTGCATAGAAAAGTGCTATAAAATGCAATCCATTATATATATATATACAGGTATATATATACCGGTATATATACAGGTATATATATACCGGTATATATATATATGTATATATATATATATATATAATATATAATATATATTATATATATATATATATATATATATATATATATATATATACACACAATATTTTCTGCTTTCCTGTTTGAAACCTTGAAATTGTAAACAGTAACTCAAAGTCTACTCTGTTGGCTCTGAACATTTAGCATGTCTGTCTACCCAGTCTCATGAGGTTTAGTAGAATATGCACAGAATTGCCATTCCATCCATACTCAACTAGAACATGCAAAAATCTGTGCATATTATACTAAAATAAATTATACTAAAGTGAATGTGCATATTATACTGAAATATATCTCCACAGATAACGACAGAGTGGCGCCGTCTCTGCCGACCTTGAACATTGTGAAGCGTCACTGAGTGAGGTGCTAGCTGAGCGAATTGCCATCTTGATTATTGCGAAGGTCGGCAGAGCCGCGTCAGAGTTGCTAAATATAAATATAAATAAAAAAATATAAGCTAAATATAAAGTCCTAAATATAAGTGCTTATATTTAAAATAAAATGATGTGGAACACTACTGCTGCTACTAACTACAGCTGTGTCACCACTAAACCAACAGCATTTCATCATTGAAAACAGAAAAGTCTCTCAGTCAGACCTTTAGCTTTATGCATGCTGCGTGTCTGTTGCAACTTCAACAACTGATGTTATTATTGATGCTTTACTTGACTAATAAAAGTCCTTTAACCGAAAATGGTATGGGTGCGACTTCATCGATGAAGCCGCCCCCACACCATTTTCTCTTGCCCCTCCAACATGTTCTCTTGCCACCCCCCCCCCCCCAAACTGGACATGTTACATCCGCCCCATGTTTGTCTTTCAACCCAAAAGTGTAGTCTTCCTAATTATTTAAAATGAATGGCTTCATTAACAGATGATGTTAGCAGCTGAAGCTGACGGATGTGCCTGCGCTCACGGGGCAAACTGTTTAGCTGTACAGTATGAAGGCCATTCATCTAATGTACATTTTTATTAGTTTTTTTTTTGTTGGGGGACAAATATCTCATTTCGTTGGTAGAGGTCACGCAAATGAATTGAAACGTACAGTAGCTGTTTTTTTTTTGTTTTTTTTTAAGCTACTAAACCAGGAAACGACAGTGAGTAATTCATGTGTCCCTTCATTGGGAATGGTAGAAACTTGACAAGGGTAGCAGTGTTACAATACGATGGTGTCCTATAGTTTTACTGCTGAATGAATCTGTTATTGATTTGATATACAATCTCTTAGATCAGGGGTGGGCAATTATTTTTTCCAAAGGGGCCAAATGAGATACATAAAATATTGTGGACTAAAGGCTGAACTAAAGTCAGCGTACAGTAATATTAATTTCATTTCAAGAGTAAGACCAACCATTTTGATACCAGGGCCCTCTATTTATTCAGCATTCGAGCCATGGACCTCCATTTGAGGACATTTTAGCATCACAGACCATTCTTTAACATTCTCTGATTGTGTAGCCTTCAGGGTAAT
The DNA here is from genome assembly GCA_039105355.1 of Benthosema pterotum. Lineage (NCBI taxonomy): Eukaryota > Metazoa > Chordata > Actinopteri > Myctophiformes > Myctophidae > Benthosema > Benthosema pterotum. The sequence continues at coordinate 20,596,798 of CM076965.1, read as the reverse complement.
TCAGATGATGAATATTTTAACTCTTGAGAGTGTAAAAATGAAACCAAATGGACCCGCAAGGGTCCATTTGGTTTCATTTATACGCTCTCAAAGAGTTACATCTGGTTAACCAACTTTCCATATTAAACTTGGAACTCTCAGATGGACCACTGGTGGTCCCCGGGCCGGTCAGAGTCAGCCAAAGGGCCACATTTGGTCCCCCGGGCCGCATAATGCCCAGGTATGTCTTAGATCTTGCGAGTATGTATGTATATGTATAGGAATTGATTGAGGAGTGCAATAATAACTATAACTGAATCAAAGCCCTGAATCTGTGGGGAGATTATTTACTGGGTTTTCAGAATGAAAACTTATTCTAATGTTATATTAAAAAATGAAAATCCATACTTGGATTCCTCAAGGAACTGAGAACAAGAATCCTCAGTATGCTCTACAGTACATTGTGTATTAAAGAAGAATTTGCATGTAGACCAATCAATAGTCATGATCATGTTTTCTGCATTGGCTTTAATTACTAGCTTGCCACGTTATTGTGATTACATCCCAGGGATTGACACTAAGGTCTCCGAGGCACTTGCCCATCGGGCAAGTGGAAGTCAGGTTCTACTTGCCCTCAGGTCATGGTCACTTGCCTGACCATTTTTTTTAACTTGCCCCGGGCAAGCGGGCAAGTGTTAGTGTCAAGCCCTGCATCCACTATTATACTATAACTTCCAACAAACACCCAACTGAAGACCCCACGATATGACACCCAACAACCACCCAAAGACACCACATTAAGACTTCAACCAAGCACCCATCAGGGCCGGATCTAGGCATGGGCAAGTGGGGCAATGCCCCCCTAAATGCCCTGACTGCCCCACCAGACATGATGGCATGCAAAACAACCAAAATTTAAAATTAAACTGCTTATAGTTTAAATAATTTGAAACCCTACTACTGCTGCTAACTAACTACAGTTGTGGCACCACAAAAACCAATACCATTTCATCCTTAAAAACAGAAAACTCTCTGAGTCAGACCTTTAGCTTTATGCATGCTGCGTGTCTGTTGCAACTTCAACAACAACTGATATTATTGATGTTTTACTTGTCTAATAAAAGTCTGGTAACTGAAAATGGTATGGGTGCGGCTTCATTGCACATGGCGCAAAGCAACACGGGCGATGTTGCTTTGCGCCCCCGATTGGGAAATGTTACATCTGAGCCTGGCACCCATGTAGCTGAAGACACAACATTATGTCTTCCACCAAGACAATGTAAAAATAAAATTACATCATGTAGTTGATAGTGTGTGTAGGAATGTGTGAATGGAATGAATAGGAATGTGGGGGAAACTGAGTGTATGATCATTGTACCGTACGTCATCAGTCATCATGAGAACTTGAGAAGAGAGAGCTGGAGTTTAATATTTTAAACTTCAGCTGTTGAAAATTGAATACATTGTTTTTTTTTTCCAACAGAATCCTGGACATGATTTAGAAGGCATTTGTAGAATCTGGTATCAGGTCTCAGAGGGGAGGGACAAGAAATGCTGAATGAATGCAATGTACACTTCCTATGGCTTTGGACAATGCAGCTGCTAGGACACTGAGTGCGCTCCAGGACAGCAGGTATTTATTGCATGGGATATCTGCCATGAAAATGTTTCTGTTGTCATGGCCTTGTGTGGATTAGGTCTATATTTGGCCGGGTGCAGCCGACCTTATACAACCAGACAACCATATGGTTGTCTGGTTCTGTCTGGTTGCAAAAAACGGTCGCGGCAGACGTACTGTAACATTCCATTATGTGGTTTTCAACCACTTTGATCCCAGGGCCCACTATTTATTCAGCATTTGAGCCACAGACCACTATTTGAGGACATTTTAGCATCCAGGGGGAAAACAATGTTGATCACTGAACAAAGGTTCAAGAGTAATAGGCTAAAAGCATGCAGCGCCACCATCGGGATGTTTTTTGAAAATTAGACATTCTTAGAAAAAAAAAGTCAGGATTGAGCAAGGATTTGCATGATATCTTGGGACAATGACTGCAGACTTTTCTTTAAACCCACTCAACATCATTCAGCCCACCTTCAATATTACCCAATTGTTGCTCTATATCTCCTGCATTTCATTCTAGTGAATATAAACCAAAGCCAGCAGCTATACTGTCGGGTGACAGCAGTTTAATCTGCAGGGACGTGTACCTCAACCTCTGCAGTCTGCACTGAGGAACACAATGTGAAAGTTATCCAGCTACGGTACACGTCCTATAGGTATTACCTGGGATAATTAGAACAGGCGTTGGGAAAAACAATCACCCGTTCTGTCATAAGCCATGAAGTGCCTATTTTACATAGTATAATGCTGTTAATTGCTTTGTGTTTGCGGCGCCGTATCTCGTTTTGTTTTCATTTTTGCATGTTTAGTCTAATTAAATGAGGTGTCAATGATATTACACCAAACTTCCGGACATGAATGGTAATATCTTATTTTTTTAAAGCACGTACATAGTGAACATAGGAAGAAGAGATTTTCTTAGCTTTAATTTGCATAATCGGTCCGAATTAAAAATAATATATACTGTAGTGTATAGGCCTATATAGCAGCACAAGACTCAGAGCTAGTATTTTATTTAAACAGTACGAAACTGAACGATTACATTCATTTTCACACCAGGACAACTCCTCTTAGCAACGTTTAAAAGTCGACTGGAGCCTGTGGTGGACATTGTTATGGCTTTTAGATGTAGACTGCGTGCGAGGTAGATGGGGGGAAACAAGGCAGTACAATAGCCAGGGAAAATAAAAGGGCCAGGTCTGACTCAGTGGGTTACCTTTCATTGTGGGTCTGGCACACGGTCGGCTGTGATGTCAGCCAGAGCTCAGTACAAACCCACGCTTTCATTATGATGCACCATAATGGGACAACTATATACTGCTGTCGGGGGGAGAAAACACCTAACTCCAAAATGTTCCGTTTCTCAGGAAAAATATCACATATGCAGTACATTTTTCAGGACATGAAGAAAACTGTATATATTATTATAGCAGTAATTTATATATTGTCTATTGATTGCAGAGTTATATCTGCATTAGTAGAGCGGTTTTAGCGCCCAATGGAGTTAGGAGGTTGTGTCAGGAGTGTATCTGTGTGTCTTAATTGCCACGTGTTGAGAAAGTGCACGCATGCATGCGTGTGTGTGAGTCCGCGCATGTGCATGTCAGGGTTCATACTGTATATCCAAGCAGGAATACTAGGGACTAGTAACTCCAATACTGAAATATTCAATACATCTGCTCTCCTGTTTCCAGGTTCTGACGACAGACTTCAGGGCCTGATGTGGCAACACTGTGTTGCCACATCAGGCGAAAAAGAGCAGGATGGGGTTTGAGTGGTTGTTTTTGACTCCTCGGTGAAAACACTGGAGTGTAAAGGTTAGGAAACTGTACCATCATGCATTTTTAATTTGTGTACATTACAACATACAGTAAAGGCATACATTATAAAATATTGGGTAGTGGTATCACAACTCCAGAATATCAAATGTCAAATATGCCCAAAGCCATATAGGACTGGTTGGATGTTGTTAGAGTAGCACAAGCATCCAGATAAACACAACAAGTTCAAGTACACATAAGTTCAAGTATACATGCCAAACAACGACTGCTACTATAGACAGTAGAGAAACAGCACATGCACTATAGCAAGTATATTATTTAGCACCACAAGATATCTTGAAATAGACAGCCTCTGAATGATAATATGAAGATGTAACTGTTATGTGGAAGAGGAAACGGCCAAAAAAGACTGGAACTATGAAATAAGGCAAGAAACATAATGCCAATTAACACCAACTTTAACTATGTTATTAAACTCAAGGTGTGAGATCCCTTCTCCCTATGGCCCTCGCTCTGTTGCTTAACTAATTATCATGGCACATTAAATTTCTAGACCCCCACAGCATTGAGTTTACCCAGGACGTGTTTAGCTCCATAAAAAAACGAGAATAAACAGTCGAAGTGCATAACAAAACAGATTTAAGAAAGAGCAATTTATGAGTTGAGACAACACCCAGCCCCGGGCTGCTGGGCTGAGGGCGACTTCATTTTATATTCCACTGATTGCATCAGAAATTTAGAAACAGTTAATTGGAGACAATGTGGCGAGACGCTGATATGGTCTGACATGTGACCACCATAATGGTATTACAGAGGAATTAATTATTAGAATATGCTAATTGTGACAAGAGAATGCCATACACAGTCCCTGCAGAAGCGTATAACAAGAAAAAAAAAACTCAGACACGAATCCTAAACAGTCGCCATCAGGGGCGGATTGGCACATATTTTCTCACCGGGACAATTTTGCCTTTCCCAGGCCACCCTGGTTAACCAGATGTAACTCTTTGAGAGCGTAAAAATGAAACCAAATGGACCCTTGCGGGTCCATTTGGTTTCATTTTTACACCCTCAAGAGTTAAAATATTCATCATGTGAATTAGCCCAACTTAGTCTACACAACTAGATTAATGGTCATTTTGATCTGTATGTTCCAGGCGAGCATCTAGCACATTCTAGTGCATTTTGGAAGTGCCACTAGTGCATTTTGGATCTTGGCAGTTGGCAACACTGCCTCTAGCAGCGCGAGCGCCCTAATATGGCAATTCTCCTACTGGAAGGCTCGGGTGTAGGACACCTTTTCTTTTTTGAAGGATTGAAACACTAGTTTGCCTGGCGCCCTGGACTGCCCTGGACCAGGCCACTAGATGGCGCAGGCCACCGGGAAAACTCCCTGTACTCCAGATGGCCAATCCGCCCCTGGTCGCCATGCATGCAGAATATGCAGGAGTGCTTTTTTTTGCCTGGCACATTTGAATCAAAAGGCATTACTCCCCGGCATTCAACTGTGGACATGTTTACAAAGACCTCATTTATTACTGATTCCCGGCCCAGCGAGCATGGCCTCTGTGTGACGCTGATTAGAGGGCTTGTACACAGAAAAAAAAAAAAAAAAAAAAAAAAAAAAAACAGAATAAATGCTTGAGAGCCCCATTTCACCGATAACCTATACTTATTTAGTTCTGCAGATTTATACATCCAGCAATCTGGGCAAGAAAGAGAATCCAGCATGACGTGAGACTGAATTTGCCCTTTTGAAAAAAAAGGGGGCTAATCTCGATTTCTCTCGTGGAGAAAAGCTCAATCTTCCAGTGGGCAGCACCATGCCTCCTATGATACAGGGGGCTGCAGCAATAAATTGAATTAAATAAACCCATTAGTTACAGCAGCTACCTTCTCACCTCGGCTTAGATGCACTTTCATGGTAAGTTGGCCCTGCGATAAGAACCAACAGGAACCGGCTTAGGATTGTGACGGCAAAGTGACCTTGTGTCAACGAGACAAAAGGCCCATCCACGTTCATTACTCAAGTCAATTAAAACGGCATCGTCGTCGGGACGCGTAGCACAGCAGCACAGGCCCGGTGGGTTCTGCAAGGAGCTTTAAAGTGAACGTATGCTTATTCAAAAATCAATTCATACTTAAGATTCTGCCTCCTCTCTTGTCTGCCAGACATGAAAACAAACTAGAGGTCGTCCAATGGGGTGGAATGTGACTTACTTGGCAGAGTCACCCCCAGACACACTTAAAATGCACCGAATGAGTAACCAAGTGCACCTCGCACAGAAAATAAATAAAGTAAATAAAAGACTGGCTTATTCCTGCAACACAGGAATATAAGCCTCTCAATTTGACTAGTTATGGTTTAGGATCAAACCTAGCTTCTGTCACTAAAATTGTTGCATCTTTAAAAACAAGCTGCAAGGAAGGTGATTATTTCAACAAGAAAACATCATTTTACCGCAAGGTGATAATTAACACATGTCCTGCGAGGGGATGTGTGCATATACATGTGTGTGTGCGTGTGTACACCTGCCACAGGGCATAAATAATATAAAATATCACACATTAGCTACGGCATGGAGAAGGCGCTGCCACATGGCTGCAGGAAGGTAACGACCTCATTAGAAAGTCACGACACGTCGACTCTCCTTTCCCCCCAAATCTCTAATGCCAATAATCCAAATTATCCTGGAAAAAAAACAATCACCTTCTGATACACCAATTAGCAATTAGCATAATCCCTAAAAGCGCCCTTTTGCATTTCATCGCGGCTTAATCCGAGGACCCAGGGGAGTTTTTGGCAAATGCCAATGCGTACAGACCGGTATAAAAATGTCTTGCGGAGATATTAAGAGCAATGAGAGCGTTCCTGTACAGCAGCGGGAGGCTGATTAATAAAATAATGTGGCGTATTGATGGCTGGAAATGAAACAAAATGTGTTTTTCATTAAGGGTTGTTCTAAAATCAGACACCGCTTGAAGGGGAAGACTTTCCTCTTTAAACTCCTCTATAGCAGACCTAGAACATAGCGTTTACATGTACTATATACATACGTGCACAGTGCTGTGGAGGCGGGTTACGTATCCAGTGCTCAGTTCAGTTCATACAGTACACCGACTGCAGCTGCAGCTGCACGCGGCGGTGCTAAAATTATTCTAATGGGATAGCCCCGTGGTGATTTCAGGCAAAGAAAAGAACCATGAATAAGTAAACAACATAAAGCGATGAGCAACTTCAAAGGCGACGCGGGACAATCAAGACAAACAAGCTCCTGGAAGCCAATGAAGGTTGTTTGTCTTTGTTTTGTGACAGTGACTCAGGGGTGTAAACAGTAGAATTAGCTCACACCTCCAGAGCCTCAGCACGCCGTCGCCCCGCGCCCTAATTCAATTAACTCTGTCTATCTATAAGACGCGTTGCGACTCGTGCGAGATTATAGGTCCGTTTTCGGCGGTATAGCGTAATATAACTTCGCACTTTTCCATTCCTTCACACCTCGAACACCGTTCAAAGATAGTACAATCCTCGGGCCAAAAACAAAGAAAGTATTTTTGACATGTATATTTCAGTTTTTCAGCATTTCATTCAATTCAAAAAAGTATCGCCTCCGGAAACAACAGCAACAACAACAACAACAACACAACTCTCAGGCACTCAGACGGAAAGATAATGTAAGGCAGGGCTGCCCACACTTTATTGACTTGAGAGCTACTTTCAAAATGACCGGCTCAACAAGATCTACACATCAGAAATCTGATTGTTCCATGAGCTTTGAAATAGTGGTGATGGTGTTACTTACTGTTATGGTGTTTAAGAATAATGCACTTATAATAAAAAATGGAGGGGGAGAATTGGAACGTTGTCTTGTATATGCTACTACTGATGTTTTAAAACAGCATTTGGGGTTTGTGATGTTGAGTTTTAGGCTCTTGCACCCAAAACTAAGAGCATTCACACTTTTGTCCACAATTGGGAAAGAGAACTGGCAAAACATTGGTCAAAATAACAATTATTCTCCATTTTATAATTGCATGGACTCATTTGGTTTCATTTTAACGCTCTCAAGAGTTACAGATCTATACATTTTAGGGGACTGTCATGTGATCTACCTGCATGGTCTATGTGATCTACTGGTAGATCACGATCTAACTTTTGGGCAGCCCTGATGTAAGGTAATGCTGGGATGGAGGAATAACAACAACCAGGTATGATTTTTCTTTTTCTTTCAGACTTCATATCCCTCAGCATAACATAACATAACATAAGATGCGGCTGTGCCAGGCAAACATATATCAGGTCAGGGACACACATATTTGCACCCCGCTCCCAGCAGCAGCAGCAGCCGCCCCCCTGGTATCTCTGCTAGCTCTGCTGCGGACGTACGGCGCTGCCTGTCAGCCGTCTCCTCTGACTGAACAAATGCATCACCCGTTGCTTTTTGGTTTGTGTCATGAGCCCTGCATTCCTCACAGGCGATAAGGAGCACAGGCGCACGCCTCGCAAGTGCTCCAGGAGAGGAGAGAGAGGAGCCGAAAAGGGAAAATTGGAATCCTGACAAGTATGATTGACATGCTTATTTGTCCCGTGGAAGTCTTATTCGCACAGAGATTTAAAAAGATGGCTGTAAAGCAGCGCTCCAGCAGAATGGGAATCATTGTTCCTTTTTCTGGCTGGAAGCACATCATGGCAATTCTGTGGCATGTAAATAAGGAGGGGGAGATAGGCGTCCCTTTAAAGCTTAAAATGGGTTCGGCTTTATTCTTTATTTTTGGTTTTTCAACAAAAAATAAATAATTTACCAGGAGGGTGCAGCAATGTCTGTCACTTTCAGGCAATCCATCCACGTCAAGGAACAAAAAACATGAGCATCCATCTACCTTATATCCTATTGTCAAAGGAGAGGGAGGCGAGGAGAGGAAAGGCAAGCACACTGAATTCTACCCGTCTCCTTTTTGACGGACACAAAAATACAGCGGATATATGAGCCTCAATGATGGGGAACAGCAGTACCCCATGGGCACATCACCGCAGTGGAAAACTAAAGCAGCGGAATTAAATCCTAAGCGTAAGTAAAACAACAATTCAAGTTGAAACCATCAACCTCTGCAGCCGCAGCTGCAAAGAGGGAGCAGAGCGGAAGGAGAGAGAATGAGTTCCTACAGAGCAGGAATATTCTCAACAGGACCAAAGGCAGCATAATGGTGAGCACATCATCCATCCAAATAACTCCAGAGTTTGCTTTTGTTTTTTCCCCTCTCTCTCTCTCTCTCTCTCTCTCTCTCTCTCTCTCTCTCTCTCTATGCCACAGATAATAAAGCAGCCTTATGTGCTCAATAATTCCTTGTGTTTACTGTTTACAGCCTGATACTGTGTGTACACGCGAACACTGGCAGAACGCAACAACGGCGCCGAGAGTGGGATCAAGTCAAGAGCGGAACCAGGAGTCAAATTAAAATAGCAGTCATTAATGAATCAATTCATAATACAAACACATTAACGTAAAAAACGAAGGTTGTAAACGATGTAGCAGAAGTGGATTGCTGCGTACTGTACTGCAAATTCAGCACAGGTTTAATATAGAAGGGAGGCCGTTCATTGTAGTCCCACAGATAGATTCAGTTCCAGCTACACACAGCTGATGTCTCATGCTCAGATGGTTATGATGAGCGTTCAGGTGAAGGGGGGGTGTGGGGTGGCCTCTCTACCCATCCAGCTATGGCTGATCTGATGTCATACATCATCATCATGCAGCATAGTGAGACATTGCTTTTGGCATCGGTACAGAGGTCTGTCATCTGAATACTGAATATACATTCTAAACACTCACCCAATAGACCTACGCAGTGACGTCACCGCCCCTGTTCCAGAAACGGATTCCCCATTCATTTTTCTCATAGACTTTTCGCAAATAATTTATATAAAGCCGATTACGCCGCGGACAAAGCCAACTCGGGTCGTGACGAATCATGATGGCACACGCAAACTTTTGGGACAATCAAATAATTTCGAAGATGAAAAACTAAACAAACAGTCTTGTATCATGCCATTTTCTACTTCTTGTTAATTAGATATTATATGACGATATTGTGTTTGTTGTCATGATTTTTCACGACCCGAGTTGGCTTTGTCCGCGGCGCAATCGTGTTTTTATTAACCATTTTCGAAAAGTCTATGAGGAATATGAATGAGGAATCCACTAGTGGAACAGGGCGGGTGTCAGGTGACGTCACTGCGCAGGTCTATAGCAGATGTTTTCAAACTTTTTCATTCCAGGGCCCACTATTTATTCAGCATTTTAGTCACGGACCACCATTTGATGTTGAGATTAATCTCTCGGACCCATAACCAAGGATTTTAAAATTTTTAGTCTCCAAATTCGGAGAGATAAACTGGCAAAACATTGGTCAAAATGATAATTCATATACATTTTCTAATTTAACTCTTGAGAGCGTAAAACGAAACCAAATGGACCCGTAAGGGTCCATTTGGTTTCATTTTACAATCTCAAGAGTTACAGACTTATAAGGGGTCCAATTGGTTACCAACTGTCCATCATTTAGCTGGGGACCACCTGGAATCCTCTCAGGGACCACTGGTGGTCCCCGGACCACCTGTTGAAACCCCCTGCCCTATAGGAATAGCATCCCCCTCCCCCTAAAACTAAAATAAATAAATAAACACACAACACCCTCTATAGAGAGACACAAAGTCAGTTTGAAAAGAATGTATAATCTGTAAAGTGCACTGTGTGCCTGCACTGCCATCCATCCATCCATAGAGTGAAGTGAAGTGAGCTAAAGCAGCTTAACTCTAACGCGGCTCCATTTATTACACAATGGAGGGAGGATAAAGCGTAATGTATGCAAACATGTAATATTTAAAAGAAAACCCCGCAAACGTACACTCGTAATCCTGATGCAATGCCAGCCTATGAAGCCTACAGTACAGTAGTGTTTCAGCAAACAGAGTTAACACGGGGCTATACGGTCATGGAACCACAGTGTTCTTCCAAGCAGTGCTGCTGCGTTCATTTCGCCTGAGATGGAGTAGAAGAGAGAGACTTCTGCTTCTTCTTCGACTGACTGTTCAATGTCAATCGGCCCGTTTTGTTTTGTGGCACTTTGGATCCTCGCCTCTCAAAGTCACTCCATCTGGAGGTGAAACGAATGCAATTTTCGGAAAAAAAAACAGAAAAAAAAACGCTGCTGTCGCAGCACTACGGGTTTTTCTCTTTTGGGAGCTGAAACGAGCGGAAGCGCAGGGCGCGGGGCAGGGGCGTTTTTGCCATTAGGCAGTCTAGGCCGTTGCCTGGGGCGCAATGGTGGGGGGGCACCAGACATGCCTTACATGGATAAATACAGTGGTAAGCACTTGAGATTGTAACGCTTTTCACACTTCATTTAAAAGGTGTCAATGGTTGATTAACAATGGTTATAAAAGTAGGCCTCTGTCTATTAGGAGCTCCTAACCAAGTAGTAGGACATGTAAATGTGTTTTTAACCTGTTAATCTCCTGGTGACAACATGGAACGTTCTGGTACCACATTCCTGCGGTTACCATTTCATTGCCATGGTGGTACCACCACTGACGATCTCAAGTGCTTACCACTGTGCATCGTACTTGCCCTCTCTAACTAGAATTTAAAACACATACTATGTTCTTTAGTTTAAAAATAGTTCCGATCGTATCCCTTGGGAGGATATATTTTGTCCACCTAGTAAGTTCACCCCGTTCGTTTTGTAGTCCTACATTTAACCAGTGGGGGGTCGCCATTTTCATTACAAACAGAGCAGTGTATATACGCCGATGTTTTACGTTGCAATGTTGAGTATCATGGAACCAATGCAATTCATTGAATCCCCCCCCTTACCAATGAAATTCATTGAAACCAAATGAACCTGTCCATTTGTGCTCCAAGGAAAGTTTTGCCTGCGGCTCGAAAATTGCTTAGAAACGCCACTGGGGCGGGGCATTGAGGCAAAGAAAAGACCCTGCCATCAGCCTATAGTCCACTCTACTCTCTTGACGGGCGCCAGAGCAGCAGCAGCAGCGGCGGCGAAGCAGCGCTCTCTCACTTGCTGCTAATTAAAAAGTTTTAATTCCTCAACTGCTGCCGCAGAACTGGCAACAGAGCAGTGTGAGGTTGGTCGTCCTTGCGCGCCTTGGCGACGTTCTTATCAGGCCTAGGCAGATCCTAGCCCTGCTGGTGGAGAGAAGAGAGGAGGAGAGGAGTGGGACAGAGGAGCGGAGAGGCAGCGGTGCATGGGCCCAGCTGTGAGAATGCAGGGGGTATGGGGGGGCAGGGACGGATGTAACATTTCCCAATTGGGGGGGCGGCAGGAGAAAATGGTATGGGGGGCGGCTTCATCGCCCGTGGCGCGAAGCGACACGGGGCGAAGCCTCATTTGGTTTTCAGTTACAGGACTTTTATTAGGCAAGTAAAGCATCCATAATAACATCAGTTGTTGTTGCAAGTTGCAACAGACACGCAGCATGCATAAAGCTAAAGGTCTGACTCAGAGAGTTTTCTGTTTTCAATGATGAAATGCTGTCGGTTTAGTGGTTCCACAGCTGTAGTTAGTTAGTTAGTAGGCCTAGTAGTAGTGTTTCAAATCATTTTAAATGTAAGCAGTTTATAATTTGAAATATCTTGGGGTTGTTTTGCATGCCATCTTGTTTGGTGGGGCAAACTGGGAATTTAGGGGCGCATCCCCCCCCCCATGCCTAGATCCGCCCCTGGTGTGTGTGTGTGTGTGTGTATGTGTGTGTGTGTGTGTGTGTGTGTGTGTGTGTGTGTGTGTGTGTGGGAGGGGGGGTCTGGCACAGCGCTCTCTACCGTCTCCCCCACCGACTGCCTGGTGTCAGGCCCCCCCAGTCGGGTGGCAAGAGTCAGGGGCGGCTAAGCTGCCTGCAGAGCGTCTGAGGGACGGGACCCAGGGCTAAACAAGGGGATAAACAATGGGATTTAGGACTGTCTCTGCAGCCCCGGCCGGCCCAGCCGGTCCAGCCGGTCCCCCGGCAGCACAATCCATGTCTCCATTACACACTTCCTGTCAGAGGGCTCTGTCCTCCTGCAGCCTGAAGGTTGCAGGTACCGCAACGACCGAACGACCGACCGACCGATGTCGGGAGGAGGAGTACACCGTGTTCCTCTCCTCTGTAAAATGTCCTTAAGCGGCAGAGCCACACACACACACATGCGCACGCGCACACGCACACACGCACACACACACACACACACACACACACACACACACACACACGCACACACACACACACTGTCCTGACATGTCCTCCACGGATAGAATTTAATATTTCAGAAGCGGGAAAGAAAAAGAAAAAGGACCCACGTGGAATCCTTTGCCGCTGCTGCTGCTGCTGCTTTTCACAATGCTGTGCAGAATTTTCTTTTCCCAATGATAAACTAGTTGGAAGAATGAAGAGCCTTTTGTTCAACAGCCTTGGCTGAGATAGAAAACTTCCATGTGGAGCTTCATTCACACACAGCTCTGTGGTTTATATTGATTAGAACAGAACCCAAAGACGGGGGTCCTTCAAAACGGTGAATTCAGAGAATCAGCTCTCTGAAATGGTTTTAAAAGCGTTCATCATATGAAGCACGGCGGAACGAAACCAAACACTGATGATGACACACTGGCGAGGTACAGTAGTTTACAGATAATAAAAAGAACGCTCTTGCTCTATGATAACGAACACAACAAGCACAATACTAATTATTTACTGATTATTATAACGTCTGTTACCGTTACACGGAAATGAAATCACACAACATACAGTACACCGCTGATATGCCATCTGTTTTCATGCGATTTCAACAATAAATTATTTGTTTGTTTGACAGCAGAAAGATATGGACAATAAGAGCTTTTGGTGGAAGCTGATTTTCTTGAGATTAATCTAATTAATGTTTGTCGCAGTGTTGCTATAGCTTTTTTACAGACCCCCCTCGTGCCAGAATTAGTGAAAAACTCCTGACGGAAAATATAGTGCTTTTTTGCTGGTGAGTTGGGGCGAAATTGGTTGACAAGCGCCAGAAATGGAACCCTCATTTTTCACCATTTTTCCTCCTATGATACAGTCCTCCTTCCTTCCTAGAAAGGACCACTTGTAACCAAAGAAACCCTTATAGATCTGTTAAACATAATTTTCAAGAATCTACATATTTAGAAAATGTAGAAGAAGTGATATGTTGACCAACATTTTGCCAGTTATCTTATATTAATCCGAGACTAAACTCAACATCAAATAGTGGGCCCTGGTATGAAAATGGTTGAAAACCACTGGTCTAGTTCATTCTAGTGCATTGTGGATTTTGGCAGTTGGCAACACTGGTTTGGAGGAACAGAAAGAAAAAAAGTTTCTTTGATTCCTGTTCAGACCTACCAGGGGTTGACACTAAGGTCTCCGAGGCACTTGCCCATCGGGCAAGTACAAGTCAAGTTCTACTTTCCCTCAGGTCATGGTCACTTGCAATATAAAAATAAAAAAAATAAAAAAATATATTGTAAATTTTGCATTTAAGTTTACTTCCTACTTGGGTGCTTTAAACCACTGGTGGTTCGGGACCACCAGTGGTCCCTGAGAGGGTTCCAGGTGGGTCCCCAGTTAAGTTGGTTAACCAGATGTAACTCTTGAGAACTTCATCATCTTAATTAGCCTATAGTGGTCACAGACCCAGTGGTCCCTGACCCCAGCAAAATGATAGTTTGGAACCAAATGAACCTGGGAGAGAGATAGGTAGAGATAGCTAGAAAGCAGGGAAAGACACAGAGGCAGAGAGTGCAATGACTGCCTTCAAGACAAATTTATCTTGTGTTGTGTTATAGTGCACTAAGTTGCACACTTGCCCGATCGGGCAACCAGGTAGCAGTCTTCACTTGCCCCACCATTTTTTTTACTTGCCCCGGGCAAGTGTTAGTGTCAAGCCCTGCCTCCTGATATGACTGAAATTCTGAATCAACCTTCACGTGGGCCACCAGAAATATCTGAACGGCCTTTTTGCCCGCAACCTGCTAATTCGTTGGAGAAGATGGCCTTTCATTGCACCTCCCTAATTTGCCTTTAATTTGAATAAATTAGATTCAAGGATGTCTGCTGTCATCCTATTAAGATAAGGCTGTAGGCTTCTTATTAATAGAGGAGATGAATATCACGCCATGTCTGTCAACATCAATAAGCACGTTAGGCTGGCTTCAAGCTGCACATAGGCTGGGCTATTGTTCCTGTATAAATAGTACAGGAACAATATGTCTATTGTCTGTTCAACCTTTTAACAGCTGTTTGAGAAAGAAATCGGGTTTAATTCAAACTAATTATACCTGGAAAGTTATTTATTTATTCATTAATTTATTATTAATTTATTTTTCATCAGAGGCTGCTCAGGGCCGGATCTAGGCATGGGCATGGATGGGGCAATGCCCCCCAAATGCCCTGATTGCCCCACCAAACACGATGGCATGCAAACAACCCACGTTTCAAAGATATTTCAAATTATGGTGCTTACAGTATATTGAAATGATTTGAAACCGTACAGTACCCTACTATCTAACAATACAATTGTAGCACCACTGAACAGAATTTCATCATTGACCACAGCAAACTCTGAGTCAGAACATTAGCTTAATGCATGATGTGTGTCTGTTGCAATGTCAACAACAACTGATGCTATTATTGATGCTTTACTTGCCTAATAAAAGTCCTGTAAAGGAAAATGGTATGGGTGTGGCTGCCCCCATAGCATTTTCGCCTGCCCCCCCAAATGGGAAATGTTACATCCAGGCCTGAGGCTGCTACCAGGAATCGGACAGGTAGACATGCAGTTTCTTCAGGATAGCTAAACAACCCCCCCCCCTTCAACTAACTGTTGATATCAGAACGACCAATGTAACATTTTGTTAATATATAAATAATAGATAATCTCTAGCTTGTTCATGTATTCTGTCTGTCAGAATCTATTACTTCTGCTTTGCCTCTAGTGGATGCTAATGTGAGCAACCTGGGGCTCCTATCAATGATTCATAAAGACTGAGTGGACCCCCACCCCCCACCTCCAACACCCTAATACAGGGGTTTTCAACCTTTTTCATACCAGGGCCCACTACTTATTCAGACTTTGAGCCACGGACCACCATGTGATGACATTTTAGACCCACAGACCTAAAATCCAAAGATTTCTTCTTTTTTTAATCTACAATTCCAGGCTGGATTTCGGAAACATAACAGGCAAACCTAGATCTCTAGTTGTGTGGATTTGGGCTAATTCAGATGATGAATATTTTAACTCTTGAGGGTGTAAAAATGAAACCAAATGGACCCGCAAGGGTCCATTTGGTTTCATTTTTACGTTCTCAAGAGTTACATCTGGTTAACCAACTTAACTGGGGTGTGGGGACCACCTGGAACCCTCTCAGGGAGCACTGGTGGTCCCCGGACCACCTGTTGAAAACCTCTGCCATAATACAATGTACTACCAGTATGTATTGACGTATTGCTGTAATTCTTAGTATGTATTTAGTGTCGGGTCGTTCAGTACAGAATCCAATACATTATATCGCTGCTTAAGCACGTCACTGAATGATTAAATAAAAAGACAATTGCATCCCATAAGAAATCACAAATGCCTATTCATACAGAATCATCATGTGCATACACCAACCAAATAGGCTGGAGACTGACGGAGAAAGCCCTAGTTTATTATCAACAATACAGTGATTCTCTCTATACATTTTTTAAATGTCAAGGATCCATTTTATCTCCGGGACCGCAATCTACACCAAAAACCCCAGGCAAAATTGCGAGAGTCAACAGTAACACAAACTATGACATTATTGAGTGGCCAAAAAGGTCTTAGATACGCCTTCAGACATGATTTTGGAGTTTTTACTGAAAATCATCCTATGGGTCCATTAACTTACTCATGTAAGTTACAGAGCTGTAAGTGTTCCTAACTATCAGTTCAGCTGGGGACCCCCTGGAACCCCAAACACCCCACGGACCCCTGAGTGTCCCTGGAACCCATGTTGTGGCGGTACCTGTGTTTTGTTTAAATCATACAGCCAGGCCAACTTCACTGGACCGGTTCTAACATTCACCCTGAATAATAGACGCGGGAACAAGTTTAACAAGCATGTCAGAAACAGCCCAACAAAACGATCATGGCGTGAGCAGGCCGGCGTTGCCAGAGTGTTGCCTCTCGCAATTTCCCAATGCCTCCGTCACCCGGTCTGCAGAACGACCGACTCTGATCATCAGCAAGTGATGAAGTGGAAGTGAAGTCTTCTCCCCACTTCTGTTTCGTCTCTTTACAGTTGTGCACATTTATCCTAATATAAAGGCTAATAAGCCTCATATGGATAAGTACATTATAGCCTACTTGCACTCTATAACTAGAATTGAACATTTAAAACACATAAGTTCTATAGTTAAAAAATAGTTCATATTTTTATCCCTTGAGGGGCGCCATATTACTGTGACTGTCATAGGTACAGTATGACGCCCAGGAGATTTTCCCTGGATTTTCCATGGAAAATCTTGCCTTTTCATGTCAACGCCTCCCAAACTGACACTGATTAGCCCACGGACCCCAATTTGAAAACACATGTCAGGAACCCCCATAAGAGCAGATTTTTTAATAGCTAGCAGTGATTCTCAACCCGCTTAATTTCAAGGACCCCCGTTTGACTATGGACGCACATAGACCCACCCCAGCCATTAATGGTATTTGGGACATCAAATTTAAGTTGCAAACCCAATGTTAATTTAACTCTGAGAGTGTACAAAATCTAGTCATTTAGTTGAGGACTAAACTACAGTAAATATACTGTATTTCCGTGGACCGAAATGCCGGCTTCCTTGGTTGGATTTCGGGGCAGTGTTGACTCTATTATACTAACTAGCATTCAGAGAGATTGTGGAACAGGCCCAGTTGTCTGACTACGCAAGACAAATGAGAATGAGCGATGCTGTATTGGGGACCCCTTATTGAACATGCAGAAACGCACATTAGGTACATATTGACATTGGCACATTGGTACAGTATCAAAACAAAGTCTGCATGTGCTTTGAACGCCGCTGACATGGGCTTTTGGAATAAGTCAACACTGCCAGGGTGTTATCTCAACTCTCTGAATCACGTTCCCCAATGTTTGCCCACGGATTACATGAATGTAGATTGTCACGGGCCTCATGAATAGTCAATATTTAGAACAGATTTGCTACATATTCATGTTACAACAATGTTGCCATGACTACTCAGATTGTTACCTGGGTCTTTTCAAGCTCTGGAAGATTTTCACTCAATTGAGAAAACAGTGAGATAACTGTCTCCCCCGTGGGGTGAGGAGAACCGTTGTTTAAATAACACTGCGGTGAACAGTGGTGTTTTAGCATCGACATGGAGAGCAACTCCTCGTACGATTTGCCCTGGTCAAACAAGCCTTTACACTGAAACGAATAGGAAGGCGTGTGGCTTTGGGTTTGAACTACAGCATTACAATAACGTCAAGGACTGCATAAGCCTGAGTGTAATTTTAAATGGGAATTAAAGGGAAATGTCTAACATAAAGCCCACTACACTGATCTGAGTAGACCTGCAATGACAATT
>CM076965.1:20343787-20573787 GCA_039105355.1 Benthosema pterotum | reverse complement strand
TCTGACCACGACCTACGACGTAAAGGGTGCTCAATAGCATTGATTTATTAAAATGAAATATTAAATAAAAGTTAAAAATGGAGTTAAGTGGTTTCTTCCTGACAGCAATGGTATGCACTCTACTCTACTGTACTCTACGTTCAATGACAGCTTCCGTTCCTGAGGGACTGACTGTTGTCAACAAAGTACAGTACTGTACGGTTGTATGGGTTGAAGTGGTAAAGCCACCTTTGTTCACACTACTATACAGAGAAAATGCCACGAACTGACCTCCAGATCAAGCCTCCTTTTCTGAGGTAACCGCTTCTAAAGGTTGCACAGAGTGCAGCGAGCTGAATGGGAAAATTGCCACAATCAAAAGTCAACACAACACATTTGCTGCCATTTATATGCTGCTGGATCTCATTCTAACGCGGCAATAAAACAATTATAGTCTACTTTGTTTTTGGGACACAGAGATTTTAGTGAGAAGCAATCAATCAACTCCTCTGTGATGCACGCTTGTTTGGTTATGGTATGTGTGTGTGTTGCCGTATGGTATCCATAGCAACAAGTGTCATCCCAGACAGTGAACACTACTTAAAAGTGACACGTGGCAGATGGCAGACAGGTGAGGCCGTTTGTACTAACTGCTTTGTGACAAAGGTGTTCTTGGTTCAGCACTGAGTGGCAGACAAGAGTTTAGAGTTAACTTGGGGCTCTCATTTCATTACAGCTCTGCATAGCAAATGATGCAGCATGACCGGCCAGGACCAGCTAGCCATGCAGCATGAATGCATTTAATGCAGTTTTTTCATAGCAGGGCCCAGTATTTATTCTGCATTTTGGCTACGGAGGACCACCATTTGATGTTGAGTTTAGTCTCTTGAACCTCAAACCACAGATTTATCTGTTTTTTTTTTTTGTTCACAATTTAGGAGAGATAGCTGACGAATTGTTGCTCAAAATAACGATTCTTCTACATTTTCTAAAGGTGTAGAACTGTAGATTCTTGTAAATTAAGCAATTAAGCAATTCTGATATTTAAATATAATCTAACTCCTGAGAGCGCAAAATGAAACCAAATGGACCCATAAGGTTCCATTTGGTTTCATCATACAATCTCAGGAGTTACAGATCTATAAGGGTCCATTTGGTTACCAACTGTCCATCATTTAGCTGGGGATTCACCTGGAATCCTCTCTGGGACCACTGGTGGTCCCCGGACGACCTGTTGAAAAGCCCTGTCCTAGTTACATGGTCGATGGCTCGGCTTTACTGCTTAAGGATAATTTATTGCCAGGCTCATGTTTTAGGTTGTTATTAGAGAAAATAAAAAATGTGTTCATTTTTCTTGTTGTTGCAGCTGCTTCTTTTTCCATTTTAATGGTTGTTTTGATGGGGACGGGGACTTTCAAATATGTGGGTAAATATGATTTTTTTTGTTTGTTTGTTATGGCAATTTCCTTATGATTTACTACAGTCCTACTATCTTTGTAGAAGATAGATAGAAGCTAGGTTTAGATTCAGCACCCTTAATTCCCCTACAAAACATACATCATAAATACAGTCAATTAACATGATTTGCCTTAATTCATCACATAAAACAACACATTTCTTCTGAAATTCTGCCTAGTATTAAGTCTACATTATAGAGAGATTTATAACTTTTGTCATTATCTTTAGTGCATATTAGTATCGCGGACAAATACTTCTATTGCTTTTAATTCCAGCTGGCATGAGAAGACATTTCTAGACTGGTGTATAACAATGAAGTTCAAGAGCAATTGACTGCATGCGACACTTGAGTGCATAAGCATTCTGCACCACACAGGCTGTTGTTAACCATCAAAAGTGTTAGACAAGGACCCTCAGCGCGCATACGTACTTAAATGCCCTTATTACCTATGAATACTGGTGCTAATACATCTAGACGGAGGTTAAACATTCACCACGCAATTGCCAGCACTTCTATAACAGAGAAAAAAGGACATGACTTTCCATCTGAAAGCGATGACGGATAACAACATGTCAGTTTATATATATATACACACAGTGTCTGTCCTCCTAACATTGTTCACAATGAGGATGGTTGACAACAGATGTAGGTTTGCACTAAGTAAGTATTTCCCCGTGTTCCCTGTAATTTGTCTGACATGAACAGACAGATTGGCTCCGTTCTCCCCGTGGGTGCGAAACTCCTGTTCCCTTAATATCTCATTCTTTTTGTGCACAAATCACGCGGAGGTTAATGCTACACGCAGGACAACCACACACATAAAATTAAGGGCGCTTAAGGGATTTGATTGGCTCAGGGGCACTAAAACACACAAGCACACTTATTATTATTTATGTAAGCCTGTCATCTTCCTGTTTAATGAGCCTTGCACCATAAGTGTAATGAAACAGTTCACATTAACACAGGCTAAATGAACAGCAGAGAGCTCCCATCTCTCGCTCTGCAACAGTACCAGAGCAGATGCTGCTTGGCTGACGAACCCAGAGCAGAAGACTGGCTGCTATGGGAAGCACGCACAGCAAAGCTCTCTGGGTGAAGGTACTCGGAGACCTCATCCTCATCAGCTCAGTGAGTCCATTAAAAAAGCCTAAATTCCCCTTGACAAACATTGCCATGCGAGAATAATGCTTTAGTGAGCGCCTGCCCGCCCGCTACATGGATGGTGATTTAACCTTGGACTTGATTGTACTGCCGCGAACACCACTGATAAACAACAAAAAAAAAACAACGGCCCTTGTCTGGTTAATAACCCATACCTGAATGGAATTGGATGCCAACACAATGAGAGGACACAGCCTGGCCCATTTTCACAAACTTAATACTTAGTTAACTGATATAGTAAGGATTTGATCAACTATTCAATCATTAGATTTAATCAGCACACCCGTAAAATGCAATGTTTGCCAACTTAACTACAACGATCTAAAAGCAAAGTCTGTTAATATCATGCCTATTATTTAAGGAAATTAAATTAATTTAGAGGAAAAACAAATTTTATTCAACCAACAATTTCTTGGTCAACTAATGTCAAACAAACAGATTACTCAACTATGAGCTGGCCCTCTTGGAGATGCAAAAATGATGATTTTACAGTAAATGGAACGTTCTATGGTACTATCAACATTCTGACTTCATCTGTTAGTTTGTGAACCAACTGCAGATCTACAAAATGTGTCAGTAATCGTCAGATTCATAAGATCACCAAATGATGTATAGTTTATGTCCACCATGGTTATGGAAAGGGAAAGGAATTGATTTGAGTTCTTCCAGGACTTTGAGGTTACTTGGCACAGCAGTGGAAAACATACATTAAACAAAACATGCACTTCTGTCAATAGATACTGGAATATGCAAATCCCACATCTACAGTATGTTCAATAGCTTCTGCATTATTTAGTATGCCAGCGCATGCTTGTGTGCATACATGTGTGTTATGGCTGCACCGGTTATACATTCTAATACATCGAGCAATCAGTTTTTACTCAGACTTTTTTTTTTTTTTAACTTAAACCGAGCAATTGGTTTTTATCTTTTTTAATTTCAGTTTTTGGTCAAACCTAAACCGTGACTTTAGAGTAAATGAGGTAGTAAATTAAAAAGCAGTAAATGTTACAGTAAACGGAGCATAGATTAAATTTAATAGTTCAACAAGAGGCTTAGGCAAAATTAACTAACGCCATCTATCATCTTCATTCTTGAAAGAAAAGGGAGAGACAAAAATAGTTTGCTCTGTGTGTGTGTGTGTGTGTGTGTGTGTGTGTGTGTGTGTGTGTGTGTGTGTGTGTGTGTGTGTGTGTGTGTGTGTGTGTGTGCGCGTGTGCCAGATGAGAGATTTCAAAGCCTGCTATAGGTTTGACAACAGGAAACGCAGTGACACAGTCACAGTGACAGGCCTGTGTTATTATGAACAACACTAGCACCAGTACCAACAGACAGCTGTAGGAACACCATGGACTCAGGATGACCGCGAAGAGAAGGGATGACATAATACTATGCATGCGATGCTCCAGATTGTGATTCACACACTTCAACCAAAGCAATGATATTGGGTAAAGGATCTGTGTATTATATGGCATGGGGGTCCAGGTCATTATGGAAACGTTATTTCATCCCTGTATTCCTGTCCTGACATACACTGGAGTGACAAATGAAGAACTTTGAACCTTGAATTATTCAGACATTACTATATCTAACCCTAACCATAACCAAGGTCTAACTAATGCCCTGCCTGACTAAAAGCAATACGTATAGGCCAGGACTGTATAGGGAAGTATAAGAAGGAAATTCATAGAGAGAAGCATTATAAGAACTAGGCTAGAGTTTTATACAATATATACGGTCGTGGTTGCTATTATTTGACCCAAATGTTTTGAAACTATCAGTTATAGTTTCAAAAAACATTTAGATCAAAAACATGTGGAGCTTGAACTCACCTGTACCAGTCCAGGCCCTTCTCGTAGTTCCTGTCAAAGAAGTGCGGCTCATTCCCCACGGCTCTAACATCCGGGTGCACCCGCAGAGCCTCCAGCAGGGCCCGGGTCCCTCCTTTCTTCACCCCGATGATGATGGCCTGGGGAAGCTTCTTCACGCCGTAATCCGACGTGCAGTTCACGCCGAGTTCGCTGTCCGTGGTGCTGAAGTCCTGCTGCTGCTGCTGCTGCTTGTTCTCCTGCGCCAGCAGAGCAGCGGTGCTGCTGCTGGTGCTGTGGCCGTGCTGGTGCACCGCCGAGGCGGGAGAGGAGGAGGCTCTGGTCGGTGCCGCCGCCTGACTCCTCCGGACCCATGAAGACTCCTCCACCGTCCTCTCCGCTGCTTCTTCTTCCTCTTCTTCCACATCGTCTCCTCTCAGCGTGGAGGGACCGGCGGCACCACCGCCGGCGGTCTGGACGCCGGACGCGGCGGCGGCAGCCTCCTCCTCGGCGAATTCCTCCTCCTGCTGCTGCTCCTCCGGCGGCTGGAAGGAAGTCGCGTAAAGTTTCTCCCTCAGCGCGGCGGTGGCAAAAGTTGTCTCCTCCGTGACCTGCTGCAGCCGCTGCTCCCCCTGGTACACGTACACGTTCTCCTGCAACAAGCCGGGGAACTGCAGCGAGTTGTAGCAGCTCATCAAGCTGTAGAACAGGTAGGTGACGGACAGGGACAGCGTGAACATGAAGAGGATCTTCCGGGGCACTTTAGAGGTAAAGAAGACCTGCGTGCTGGACCAAAATGCCATCTCTGACAGCAGCGATCCTCTCACAGAAGTGGCTTCTTGCTGCAGACATGTTTCCTCCTGCACCCCAAGTCTGGCATGGACACTCCGAAACAAACAGTGATCTGTCACACTATCAGCTCCTCCGGCTGGGAACGCGTGCATGAGCCGGAGGAGGAGGTGGAGGAGGACGGCCGCGCCGACGAGGGACCACCACCGACACCACCACCGCCGACACCGTAGCGCATATTTATAAGGATAGTAGAGAGTGTGGTGGGGAAACGGATCGATGGGAAATTCCGAAAGAATATCGCGTACGTCCTCCCTTCTTTTTTTTATATTCTCTTGAGTATCGATTTCTTATTCCAACGTCTGACAGAGTGTGTCACCATTTATTGGACTGAACTTGCAGATTCTTTCTCTCTTTTTTTTTTGAAAGACTAGGAGGTCTGGCGTCTGGCGTCCTTCCAAATGAGCCGCCCGGCTTGAAGTGGACAGAGTCTATGATGGATGTGGAGTCTTGGCATTTTATGTTGGAGAAAAGAGAGGGAAAAAAGAGGCAGAACGAACGGCGGGCAGTCAGTCAGTCAGGCAGAGTGTGCTTGAAGTACAGAGGCTGCAAAAAGAAAGAAAGAAAGCAAAGCACGTCTTCATCAACTGCTCACTCACTCAGTCAGTCCTCGACTCACCCACAGCTGTGTGGATTCCCAAAACCGCCAATTTGGCAACAATTAAATCCGTCCGATATCTCGAAGAAAGAGCAGGAAAAAAAGAGTCGAAGTCCCCTTCGATCGTCCCCCAACTTTGTGTGAAACATAAACTAACAACCTAAGCTAAATCCAAGTGCACTCTCTTTGTGCTACTACTATAAGGAATGCCGTCCGTGTGGCTTCTCTTCTTTATAGAGATCTTACACGATGATGTGCGCATGGCGTGTGCTCGTCACTGAACTGAAGCACTGTGACTGTAGTGTAGAGCCTGAGCTCAGCTCGCTGCCGCGCAAATATAAAGTGTACACCCACTTTTCTTTTTTCTCCTCCTCTATCCGCGCACAAGTAGGCTATAAACGTCAGATTTCATAATCTAAAATAGTGTGGAGTAGAAATGCTCCGCTCCCTCCTCTCCCCTCCTCCCTGCTGTCACACCATCACTTGTGAAAATGGACGGTGCAGCGCCTATGGCATGCACGCCTGCCTCTATATACTACTGCACAATGTGCATATCGGCTCGTCTCACTGTTTCTGTAAAGTTCACTGTGAATCCCGTCAACATTATTCCATATATATTTTACATGTTCCTATACACGAAGCTCATGTCTGCACCCTACTGGTGGTTGCAGGGTGTCCTATTCAGACATAAAATTATATGTAATACACTATTTTGTTTCAAATTAATTTACAAAAAAAAAAAAGTACACCACGACCAAGGTCAGCATCATTGTGACTGATATAAAACATGTGTTTTTCAACTTTTTTTTTTTTATACCAGGGCCCACTATTTATTCAAAACTTGAGCCACGGACCACAATCTGATGACATTTTAGCCCCACAGACCCCCAAAACTAAAGATTTATTTTGTTGTTGTCCACAATTCCAGGCTGGATTTCGCAAACAAATCAGTGTATACTTCTTAATTAAGTGGTGCTAATACAGATGAATATATGATGAATATTTTAACTCTTGAGAGTGTAAACCAAATGGACTGCGGGTCCATTGTGCTTTCATGTCTACACTATCAAGTTACATGTGGTTAACCAACTTTCCATCATTTACCTGGGGACCACCTGGAACCCTATCAAGGACTTCTGTTGGTCCCTGGATCGCCAGTTGAAAACCCCCGCCTTATTGTTATTTTTTAATGTGTACTGATGATGAGAAATTAAATGCAAGGACTCTGTGTGGCTGAATTGAGTGAATTCTCCACTTTGGCATAATGTTAAAGAATATATACTATACTTGGGGTGATCAACACTGCATTTATAGACTGCTTCCACCTCATTAAAACTGAGATTTTCAGTCAAGTCTCGGTGTGTGTGTGTGTGTGTGTGTGTGTGTGTGTGTGTGTGTGTGTGTGTGTGTGTGTGTGTGTGTGTGTGTGTGTGTGTGTGTGTGTGTGTGTGTGTGTGTGTGTGTGTGAGCTGACGCTAAAAAATCTACTCTGGAGACTTGGAAATAGAAAGAAACACATTTTTCTGCTGAGAGAGAGATGTCTCTCCAACACATACTGTAACAATGCATGTGTCACACTCCCTAAATGGCAGGTGGCAATTATCACTGAGCCTCCACGGTGTGTGACATGTACAGCAGAGTGAACCACACATGCTGTGGATGCTATACATTGAAATCACATGTAGGGAAATCCTCTCAGCAAATGGTGCATTTATAACAGCGCCATGATTTTTTCTACCCTAAAACATGATCATCAGGTATTAATGTTATATAAGATTTTTTTCCCCCCCAAAAAGTGTATAGTGTCTGTTAAACTGTCATTTTTATAATTCCACCCTACCAGTTCATTAAGTATGCCTGGTTTGCCTGGTGGGTGGTGATGGGTGGAGATCCACCTGAACTGAAGCCACACCCACAGCTTTAGTTGCATGGTAAAGGGGGAGGAGTTAGGGGAGGGGCTGAGCATGTGATGTCACTATATTGAAGTTTTTTTTTTCCATTGGCACATTTGACCATGCAAGGCGTCAACCAGCACATTGGGAGAAATTTGGTGTTCAGTGTCTTGCCCAAGGACACTTCGACATGTAGACAGGAGGAGGAGCCGGCATTCGAACTGCCGACCCGCTGATCATTGGACTATACCTGCTCTCCTGGGCACTTCCTATAGCCAGCAATCTGTTATGTCAACAACAGTATGGGCAAAATGTCTTCTATTATGTGACGTGATTTGTAGTTTTGTGATTGACTGATTGATTGATTGATTGACAGATAGATGGATTGAACAGTTGGATAATTACAGCACATTCCAAACTCAACTCAGTACAAAGGCTGTGAGTGGGACAACACCATAAAGCATTTGTACTTTCTATCAGGGGCGGATCTAGGCATAGGCATGGGGGGGGGGGGGGGGGGATTGCCCCCCCCCCCAATGGCCAGTCTGCCCCACCAAACATGATGGCATGCAGTATTTCAGTGCTTATATTTAAAAGTATTTGAAAAACTACTGAAAATGGTATGGTGGCGGCTTACCACCATGGTGCCCCCTTACCATTTTCTTCTGCCCCCCCCCCCCCCCCCATTGGGAAATGTTACATCCGCCCCCGCTTTCTATGTGTTCATTACATGTTCATTTCATCAAAAACATTTAGAGACCTACAGTAAATATATATTTGCAAGCAGGAAATCATAGGTGGAAAAAGGAAAAGGAAAAGTAGCATATTGTGCTACAAGTGTATGTGTGTGTGGTGCGCATGTATGTGTGCACTGTGCATGTGTGCTGCTGGCGTGTGATGCTCTTGATAAAGCAGCTCTGTTTTGCATTCTGCAAATGGAATCTCACAGACACAGAAAATCTATGCCATCCAATGGGACCTGCACAGAGACGAGATAAATCCTGCCCCCTCCCTCTGTCTCACACACCAACACATAGTTATGAATCCCCCCAGCATGCAGATACACACACATGCACACACACACGCACACACACGCGCGCGCGCACACACTCACACACACAGCCGCCCTGCAGTCAGGGGCGGATGTAAAATGTCCCATTTGGGGGGGCAAGAGAACATGTTGGAGGTGCAAGAGAACATTTTCGGTTACAGGACTTTTATTAGTCAAGTAAAGCATCAATAACATCAGTTGTTGTTGAAGTTGCAGTGGACAGACAGCATGCATAAAGCTAAAGATCTGACTCAAAGAGTTTTCGATGATGAAATGCTGTTGGTTTAGTGGTGCCAGAATTGTAGTTAGTTAGTAGCAGTAGTAGTGTTTCAAATCATTTTAAATATAAGCACTTTAATTTGAAATATCTTGGGTTGTTTTGCATGGCATCGTGTTTGGGGGGGGGGGGGGGGGGCAGACTGGGTATTTAGGGGGGCACTGCCCTCCCCATGCCCATGCCTAGATCCACCCCTGCCTGCAGTACAGCACGTTGAAATTCCCTATAATTATTATTGAGGGTATTGAAAAGCTCTTGAAATTCATGCTGCCACTTTCAAATAAGCCTCGGTTAATCCTGCCATAGTCATCCATATAAAAATGACAATTCTTTTATGGCGTGGAAGAATAAGTTAAGCCTCTAGTTGATTTCTTTTCACCCTTTCTCCTTGTTTAAAATCAACCAACGGAAACTTTAACCTCAAGCATAACAGGCTGTGTTTTATTTGTCGTTGTCTGTTTGAAAATAAAGTCATTTAGTCAAGTGTAAAAACAATGGAAAGCAGAAGTCAAATGAACGTTTTAGCACACAGATGGTCTGTGGTAGGAAAACTCAAGTTTATCACGTAAACAATTAATTTAACCCTTAGTGTACTGAATGCGTTTTGGTGTTCTAAGCATTATGTTTTAACTATTGAAAAATAGCAGATCTACAAGCTCATAGCGCGCCACAGAGTGGCGCGCTATGAGCTTGTATCTCTGCTATTTTTGAAAAATTGTGAAAACGTGGTGCAAATCTTCTATTCAGAAACTAGAAATCTAGACAGGACACAATTAATTTAAAGGTTATACTTTCAGGTTGTGTGTGCGTGACTATGTACATACTGCACATGCATGCATGCCTGGGCCATGGGAGAATGCATTGAGTTACATAAAGTATGGTGAGGGCATGGAGTGGCCTGCCTGATGGTCTAAATGAAATAGGTGTGATCACACCCCCCCAGGGGCGACAGCTCTCCATCTCACACTCTCTGTTCTCTGTCTGTTCCATGCTCACATTCCAGCTAAGCACCAAAGTCTGTTAATAAGCATAGCTCTGTGATTGTTCCATTGTGTCCTTTTATTCTACTTTATGCTAGTAAAAGGGCAGCTGCTGCCTTTTTACAATCTGTAACTTTTTTTAAAAATTCTGACCCCTACTCAGCTTCCTGCTTTTTGCCACATACTTTATGTAGTTGCAAGAAACAAATTAACATATGTTGCTGTAGAGCTGCGCAGTCCCACCCCTTTCATGATGTTGCTCGTGTTCCAGAAATGAAATAGTCATTCATTTTCCTCATAGACTTTACGAAAATGGTTAATAGAAACACGATTGCGCCGCGGACAAAGCCAACTGGGCTATGACAAACAGCACACAATATTATCATAAAATATCTAATTAGCAAGAAGTAGAAAACGGCAGGATACAACATTTTTTGTTTCTTTTTTTTATCTTAGAAATTATTTGATCGTCCCAAAAGATTGTGTGTGTCATCATGATTCATCACGGCACAAGTTGGCTTTGTCCACGGCTTAATCGTGTTTACTGTATATGAATCATTTCCGAAAAGTCTATGGAAAAGAAAAATGAATGGGGAATCCGTTTCTGGAACAGGGGCGACGTCACGAGGGTTGCGGGACTGCGCAGCTCTATAGCAGTGGTGCTAAGCTCAAAACCTTTTCATGTCAAGGACCCCCTAAGATGTTATGTATTTCGGTCGCCGAACAAACACCATCTCAAAATATTTTGTTCCAGGGACGCCCACGAGCAAATGGATGTGAGTAAACAGTATTTGCGTGAGAAAAAAAAAAATACACTTGGATTCTTGTTCACCATGTTGGCAAGATCAAACGGGTAGCATTTATAAATTCAAACACAAACACGCATCGTTTCAAAATGTGCCAACACTATTCTGGGGAATGTCACAATAGGTGAACATTCTGTGACGTCTGGCGGAAATAGCAGACCTGCCTACTGTATACAAGCTCAGAAAGCTGTAAGCTTGTAGATAGGCTCTTTTTTCCGTACATACAGTAGGTTTATTGTAGAGGAGGGGAAAAGTGGAGAGGTGGAGGAGTACAGGCCCAGGGGGGGTCCCCAGCCTGCAAAGTACCTTTAAAGTGTAAGTGGTTAATGAGCGAATGTCTCTAAGACTACAGTTTCAGCACCTTGTTAAAAGGGTAATTTCATTTTAGTAACAGAATGTATGATGTTCTTTTATGGCAACAAATAAACTGCTGCGCTGTAGATTCACCGTAAAACCCCACAATATCCACGTTTACAATAACCACACGATAGACCCTCACGGCTGGGTCTATCGCTCCCAGGGTTCCAACCCACCAGGGCTGGATCTAGGCATGGGCATGGGGGGACTGCCCCACCAAACACGATGGCATGCAAAACAACCCAAATTTCCAAGATATTTCAAATGAAAGTGCTCATATTTAAGATGATTTGAAACACTACTACAACTACTAACTAACTATAGTCGTGGCACCACTAAACCAACAGCACTTCATCATTGAAAACAGAAAACTCTCTGAGCCAGACCTTTAGCTTTATGCATGCTGCGTGTCTGTTGCAGCTTCAACAACAACTGATGTTGTTATTGATGCTTTACTTTCCTAACAAAAGTCCTGCAAAGGAAAATGGAATGGGTGTGGCTTCATCGCCCGTGGCGCGAAGCGCCACGGGCGATGGAAGCGCCACGGGCGATGGAACCAAATGGACCCGCTAGGGTCCATTTGGTTCACATTTGTGCAGTCTCAGAAAAAAAAAATAATCAAATTGGGGGAATTCCCCATTTCAGAGGCGTCCCCCCACTTCTAAAAGTACCACTACAACATTGGTGAAGCGACACGGGCGATGAAGTCGCCCCCATACCATTTTATTTTGCCCCCCCAATTAGGTAATGTTACATCCGTGCCTGCAACCGACACAGAGGATTTTTTACAGTGCACTGAAGACAGATACCTGCCATGTATTTTATGGCGGTGATGTTTTGTCTCCAGCGCTGTCTTTGTGTCTTGGACACTGTGGTCTGTGAGGTTTATTACACACCATAAAGCTCTCACTCATCACCGTGCCTGGCTGGCAGCAGCCCACCGTGACCGCTCCGCCTTTCTGTCCACTTGTCCACTTACAGTCTTACTTATTGGTATAATTTGTACCCACAAGGCCCCCATGGCCATGTTTCCTTATTATTTATTATCTGTAAAAAAGGAGAGAGAGAGAGAGAGAGAGAGAGAGAGAGAGAGAGAGAGAGAGAGAGAGAGAGAGAGAGAGAGAGAGAGAGAGAGAGAGAGAGAGAGAGAGAGAGAGAGAGAGAGAGAGAGAGAGAGAAGAGAAATGAAAAGTCTGGTGAGAGTTGTTTTTTTTGTTGTTATCTGTTGGTCTAGTCAGAATTTAATTAAGCACAAGAGCTTTAACGTTGTGTCTGCTGCTACCGATTCATATAGAACTCGCTGCAAGAATATTTTAAAAAGGAAATGATGTCTCGATACTGCATGCATTCCCTCTGGATGGGAGGGCCCAAGAGGGAACTGTCAGGGTTTATTTTATTTTTTATTTTTTAAGATTTGCATTCATTTTATTGTTTATTTAAGTAGGTTCATAAAAAAATAAAACGCGTTCTGACCCAGTTGAGGTTCATACTACAGTATAATGTTCATACCTCATTGGTAACACAACACAGTGCCCGTCTTTACTACGAATAGTGCCTGTTCGTGTGGGTTAATTTGTGACACTCCTCTTTGTCAGTTATTGTCAGCTGCCTGCTATATAAAGTGGACTATATTTAGATTAAACGCTTTACCCACTATAGCATATACAATCATCATTGCCTAAGCCATGATGACATATACAGTACCTGTCAAAACAAGCCAAATACATTCAGCACTACAACTGCTGGATTGCCTCAAGCCAACGAGGCATTCAGCAGCTTCTAAAACAATATTGCTGAGATTCATTTTCACATACTGTTTGATCTATAGATCTCACAATACTTATCTTCACATACAGTAATAGTTTTTTTCTACTCAGTCTGTGTCTCGCAGGAGGGCTGTGGGCAGTTCAGAAACCCGATTTTCTTTTTTTTAAAACAATGTTTTTGAAAAAAATATTTATATTTTTATTATCTGGGAATGATGGCTGCCATTTGTGCATTGCAACTTTTCAGGAATAGAAAGCCTAGAGTCCCCATTGATGATGGATGGATTGATGAGGATGGGTTTCTGAACTACCTACAGCTCTCCTGTGACTGTGAGACACAGACGGAGCAGAAAAAAATAGTGTCATTTTATCATGTACATTAGTGAAGACCTATTATATGAAGATATATAGTATGTTGAAAAGTGGCGAAGTAGTCCTTTCATACTTGGATGGTTAGAGCAGGGGTTTTCAACAGGTGGTCCGGGGACCACCAGTGGTCCCTGAGAGGATTCCAGGTGGTCCCCAGCTAAATGGAAAGTTGGTTAACCAGATGTAACTCTCTGAGAGCGTAAACATGAAACCAAATGGACCATTGCGGGTCCATTTGGTTTCATGTTTACACTCTCAACAGTTAAAATATTCATCATATGAATTAGTCCAAATCTACTGTGGGAGTGGTGCTGTAAAACCACTCCCACCAGAGGAACAGCTCTAAAGCCTGACCCAATTGGTCAGGAGAAAAGAACCTCTGTTAAAGCTGTGTGTTTGACTTTTCCACCGCTTTACCTCATCTGTCATCAAGGTTGAGGTGAGCATCTGTGCTCGCCTCCTGGATAACTCCAGCTGGATCTCTGCCTCCCCCTTGCACCCCACTCCCACAACCCCACACTCCCACTCCCACCCCCTACCAAGTCCTGCAGCCTTGACAAGACTGAGCTCCTGTTCTACCCTGGGTAAAAAAAGAGGTGGTGGGGGAGAAAAGAAAAAGCTGCCCTCTTACAAGGCCTCCTCATCTCCACTGACAACATCACAGCCGCGACCCATTCCTCTATATACAGTACTACATTCACACTCCACAACGTTTCCCCCATGTTGGACCTTTTGCTTACAAGCGTATCAGTCACCATCTATCCCTTCTCCAGGCTCTAGTGATTTCCTATCTGCGGGGGGAGAGAGAGGACATGTGACCAGGCGACAGGGTTCTCTCTCTCTCGGTGCCCCTGCAGCTCAACCGCAAACGCTACGGGGCTGCAACCCCGTCCCCCCCGTCCCCCAGCCCCCCTATAAACCCTCTCCAGGGAGAGAGAGAGAGAGAGATCTGTGCATGAGATTCACACAGATGACGCCATGCAGCGAGGAGTGAGGCCTGCAGTGTCTGTCCCTTCCCTCGCCTCGCCTCCCATCTTTCCCCATCTCCTCAAGGAGCACTTCACGCCCCCTCCTGTCTGTCATGAGCCTGAAAACTCATCGTTTCGAGAAACACTTCGCCTCCCCCTCTCCCTTGCCCTCCGCCTGTTAACATGCTGTTGTTTTCTCCTTAACGCATTGTGTCCTGATCAGATTCTAGTTTCTGATGCTTTCCACAATTTTTTCAAAAATAGCAGAACTACAAGCTCATATCGCGCCACTCGGTGGCGCGATATGAGCTTGTAGATCTGCTATTTTTCAACAGATAAAACACCAAAACGCGTTCAGTACACAAAGGGTTAAGAAAAAGCCAGGGAGACGAAAAAATATTTTATTCATCGCATTGTCTGAATATAATGATTTGGACCGTGCATTATGATCAGAAGTGTGAAGTGAACCAAGGGTTCACTTCGGGTTAAAACAAACTCAGGGGCGGACACTTTCTTAACTATTGAAAACTTTATATGATAAATAGCTGATCTTCTGTATAAGCAAGATTTAGTATTGCTCGAATACTAATGCTGGTTCTGCTGAATGAAAAAAACAAACCAAGACTAGTATAAGGTACTGTAGGGTGACCAGATGTTCCCTCTTTGTGTGGGACAGTCCCACATTTCCAAGACTTTTCAGGTGTCCCACAAATTAAGATTCTGTCCCACAATGTGACTGACAGACATCAGTGTTCAAATGACCTAATGTGTGTGGTTTTCTGTTGTCTCATTTCCTGCTAATGATGTGTTTTTTTTTAGTTTGTTAAAATAACCCAACAAGTATTACCACACTCACTACAGAGGGGCCACACTAGATGTACTGTTGTATGTGTTGAAAATAGTTAATCTACTGTACAAGCTCAACTATGTAGATCAAATATTTTTTGATATTTTAATCGAAATCCTGTCTTATTTTTACTTGCGTGAGGGGAACGGGCACTAGTCTTGGGCGGTATTAATTTTTTAATATCGGTATTGATAATGTGTCAATTAGCTCGATATTCGATATTACCGGTATTGACCACTAGATGGCAATGGCGAGCAGTCGGAGTCGGACACGTTCCACCAGTCACCTAGTTCTCAGAATTGCGACATTGAAGGGTCAGAAACTGCGCGCTTTGCTGTTCAATCAGCCTAAGTAGGGAAAAACTGGAGTTGGAAATGCATTGTTTCCAAATAAGGGCTATTTTAGGCATGTGTGTAGCATGAAAATTGTTTGTATAGTTACAATTAAAAGTCTCATTGCTCATATTTTAATAGAATACAGTATAATGTCGGTATTTGACATTCGATATTTTTTATAGACCCAACGATATTACTCGGTATTGATTCCAATATCGCGATAAACGGTAATACCGGTATATTGGCCAAGACTAATGTCATTAGTATTAGGCTGCTCTGCTCACGCATGAGTGCCCCATCAAACATAAATACATAATGGCATGCAAAACAACCCAGATTTCAAAGACATTTCAAATTATAGTGCTTATAATTAAAATGATTTGAAACATTATTACTGGTACTAATTAACTACAATTGTGGTACCACTAAACCAACAGCATTCCGAACATTCTTCATTCCAAACAGAAAACTCAGTGAGTCAGACCTTTAGCTTTATGCATGCTGTGTGTCTGTTGCAACTTCAAAAACAGCTGATGTTATTATTGACGTTTTACTTGCCTATACTAAAAGTCTAAAAGTCATGTAACTGAAAATGGTATTGTGCTCCCATACCCCCCCCCCCAATGGGAAATGTTACATCCGAGCCTGAAGTGCACACCCACCTTCTGAGAACGTACTGTAAATGTAGACCCCCATGGGTGTGGATGAAGACCCTTGTGTGTGTAATTGAAGACAGTGGAACAGCTGTAAACGACCCCTGACTGACCATGGAATGGGATTCTGAAAGAACCAGAGCTGACTCCTCAACTCTCTCCTGTCCAGCCAGCAGCTGGCTGCAGCTGTGTAAATTACTGGGGTTCAACCTCAACCATTTCTGGATCAACGACCGCTCCAACATGGTCCACCCAACCGACCTCCTCACATTCCGGTCAGATGGGTGGACTCTGGGCTCCGCTATGTGCAACTTAAGATCATGTGGCCTTGGCCGTTCAAAAACTACAGATCTACAAGCTCACAGCACCATACATATCATAGATTTTTCTTTTTAAAAATGTCTTTTAAAGTGTGAGCACTAGTAGTGATTTAGAAGGGCATTTTATAACGGCCCTCGGGTCTTAATGGTCAGTCAAGCAGTCCATTATGTTCCAGCTTGGATCAGTGGAACTAACATTTAAATTACCATTCATCAGTATCACAATGACAAGCTATTTCTCAGGTTTAGGAGAGAGAGAGAGAGGGAAAGACACAGAGGGAGAGAGAGAGAGAGAGAGAGAGAGAGAGAGAGAGAGAGAGAGAGAGAGAGTAGCAAATAGACTTGCTTTTTACATTATTTCTTATTGTGAAAATGATGCGCAAATCCAATAATATATTCTATTTGACACCTGATTGTAGTTTCTGACACTAGATTCTAGTTTCTGTTTCTGATGCTAGTTTCTGACGGATTCTAGTTCTTCAGAAAAAAACTATGCTCCTGTGTCAGTTATGCTCAACATATTTTATGCCAAGGACCCCCAGAATTATCTGAAACATCTGAAAACATGTTCTAGGGATCCCCCAGATCCTGAAGCAAAGATTTGGGTTAAAAAATATTTGCTTCGGAAATAACATATATTGAAAGATTTGCACCACGATTCACGATTTTTCAATAGGTAAAACATAATGGTTAGAACACCAAAATGCGTTCAGTACAAAGGGTTAAGTACGTAGACTTGCAGGTTAGGGTTGATGGTTTGAATCCTGGCTTTTCCTGTCTACATCTTCAAGTGTCCTTGTATGCCGTGTTTCATCGTTTTTGAGGGAAAACAATGCTGATATCAAGAATTTTCGACAACAGTATGTCAAAAATCGTCACTTTCGAGGATTTTCGAAAAATGAGGAAATCAAAGAAAAATGACCGGCTATAGTATGTGATCTCAGACAACTAAATTGTGGACACAAACTGGGAGACTAAACTCAACATCAAATGGTGGTCTAATCTGGGGCTAAAATGCAGAATAAATAGTGGGCCCTGGTATGAAAACGGTTGGAAACCAATGCACTATGTAAAGGGAACTGCTGTATATCAAAATTGCACCATTAAATGCACCATTATCCTCGCGTCCTGCCGTTGGGTCCCAGCCCACAGGTTACAGACAGTAACTTCATAACCATAAGCCAGTGATTTTCAACCAGTGGTCCGGGGACCACCAGTGGTCCGTGAGAGGATTTCAGGTGGTCCCCAGTCTAAATGATGAACATTTGGTTAACCAGATGTAACTCTTTGAAAGCGTGAACATGAAACCAAATGGACCCTTGCGGGTCCATTTGGTTTCATGTTTACACTCAAGAGTTAAAATATTCATCATGTCAATTAGTATACACAACTAGAGAATGTAGAATATTAATGATAATTTTGATCTGTGTGTTTGACTGTTTTGTTTCCCAAATCCAGCCTGTTTATACAAAAGCAAAGGAAATCTTTAGTTTTGGCGTTTGTGGGGCTAAAATGTCCTCAAATGGTGGTATGTGGCTCACATTTCCGAATAAATAGTGGGCCCTGGTCTCGAAAAGGTTGAAAACCCCTGTCATAAGCCATGTCAGTCAGGCACTGACTGTCACATTTACAGCACTGGTTGTGCTGCTGCGGTTCCAGTAGTTTTGGTAATGAGAGCATAATGAGAACACAGAGGTGCTGTTCTGCTCTACCCAGCAGGACTCATACTCTCACAGGTTTACACCTTCAGAGCTGCTGTCTCTGTGGGATTTATTTCACTGCTTGGAATGACAATGTTTTAACCCCTTCAGGCCTTACACCGATACGGAAATTGTTGGCCTAAGCGAGAATGTTCAAAAATAACAATTTAACCAATACCAAGACCGTTACAGTACGTTTTAATGGCGGGGGGCGGCGGGCGATGCACAAGCAGCATCACCCGATATCAGCGACAGCGACGGTCATTACTGTAAATTCTCGCTTAGAATGGCATGCAAAATGAGTTCCGTAAACGACGGTGCTGTGGTGCACTGAAAAAAAAAATAGTATGGTGGAGGAGGAAGTGGGGCGGAACTAGGAACCAAACTGCGCCAAATGGTTTCGGGTCGAGGCTCTGATTGGTTATCCCCAGCCAAACGTCGGCCGATTCGGACGAAAAGCCCGACGTGCCCGTTCTGCTGCTGTCGCCCGAATCGGAGGCTCCCATAGAGAAATAATGAATGTCGGGCGACGCCGCTTATCATCGCCCGCCGTTAAAACGTAGGGTTACATGTGTATTTCGTTTTTGTTGTTTTTATTTACTTTTGTGCCAGGGAAAGTATACATCTTCTATACAACTCCATCTGCACTCAGTAGAGTGCCAACTTGTGTGTGGTCATGGCCTACTTTTGCATGAGCATATTTTTAATATTTTCTTTGAAAACATGAATACTAGTTGTTGCAGAATCTCTTTCAGGGGATAATACTTATTACATTAGTTAGAAATGTCTCTAATTACGTTACAAATACATCATCACCTAAACTGACCAATCTCTATACTTCAAGGGATGACAGTGGAAGGCTCAGTCTGCTCACACAAGTCCAGAAAAATGTAAATGTCCATAAGTCCATAATAAGTCCTTTTATAAGTCCATAAAATAAAAATGTAAATGTCCATAATTGGTAGACTACAGATGTCCAACATAGCCAATGCAAAATGTACTGTGTGCCTATCAACAGCAGATAAACATTGGCTACTGCCATCGGTTAATGTCAGTTTTATGTGCCGATACCAATATTGGCCAATAACAGCAAATATCAGCAAAAACGATATGTGGGCCGATATATTGGTGCATCACTACTTACTATTATGATTCTACAAAATGTCTAGTTTTCATTCAGTTTTCTGAATGAATGAATGAATGAATGAATGAATGAATGAATGAATGAATGAATGAGTGAATGAGTGAATGAGTGAATGAAAGGAAGAAATTAAGGAAGGAAGAAAAAAAACAAACCAAGTGCTGCTACCTCAATGGCTCTTTTGTGTAAAAAAAATATTATGTAAAATGGTGGACTTTTATCCAATGTGGCCATAGGAACTAGCCAGGATTCGAACTGCCGACCCAGGGGACAATGGACGACCTGTTCTTTACCTCCTGAGCCACAACAGGTACATAAAAGGGATATTTGGCCATTGGACCGTCATCGCATAAAATATGTTGTTCCAGCGAACCACACCCACAGAAGAAAACATGTGAGTTCAAAATGTTCACTTTAAAGTATTGATTTAAATCTTTATTAGCCAAAGTATGCAACGACACATGCGCTTTCCCCGTTGTTAATGGGTTAAACAGGATTAGCACTTTAAATCAATGTTAATTATATTCCATCATGTTCTCATAAATTAAGGTAATCTCAAAATCAACTGCTCATCTATTCACGTCTACTGAGTGGTGAAAGAACAAAGAAAATCTACATATTCATACATGCTTCTGTACACTCCTTTCATTTACACAAGTTTCCGTAACAATTAGACTGCTAATCAGTCTGTGTTAGAGCGGCTAACAGGGTTATTTCCCAATGAAATCAATTTTATGACCCGATGCTGATGAACCAATAAAACTTTAATTTCCATCTTTGACCTTTTAACTCATTTTGTCCGGGCTAGATTCTAGTTTCTGACATGAAATTCTAATTTCTGACACTACATTCTAGTTTTTGAGGGGCTCCATTTTCGTTACCGCTAAACCCCTTATCCCTTAACTTCTTTGCCTTTTTAACTCATTGACCGCGATCGGATCTTCTTTGTTTCCTCTCCATTGCCGCGGCTCAAACCAGTTCGATCGGTAAAAAAGCCCTTATTTTGAAGCTCAGATCTCCTAAACAGATGTGCTGTTTCTGTTATGCTGTGTCTGTTGTCTTGCCTAATCGATCATCTGGCGATGTACCCAAAAACATCTGGGTCACAATTCAGGAAGAGCTGTGTAGCCCTGGCTGCTTAACCCATGCGCCAGCGACATTGAGGGGGCAAACCGGAGGAGAGCCGTTTGAATGCATTGGGTTGAATGCATGTCAATGGGACGGAAAAAAAAAAAGTTGTCCCCAATTCTGTCCCAAATGAAAGTCAGCAACGGGATGATCATCAGACGATGCGCACGGACTAATAGTTGGATTAAAGAATGAAATCTACATCTCGTCGTGATACGAGCCGTCCGCGTGACCGGCAGTGGGGTTCTCCACGGGATGTCCACAAGCAGCGCGTGGACGGCAGAAAAACTATTAAACTACTTTTAAAAACTTTTAAAATAACATTTTTCAGTAGTTCAAATGGCCAGTCTACAAGCTCACAACGTGTCAATATATTGACATGTTGAAATATTACAAAATGTTCTTCAAAATAGTAAAAACGAAATAAGGGATTTGGGATAAGGGGTTTAGCATGTAACGAAAAGATTCCAGTTTCTGACGTGACATTCTAGTTTCTGATGCTTGATTTTAGTTTCTGACACTAGGTTCTAGTTTTTCTGAAAAGTATGTCCCTGTGTCAGCGATGCTCAACATATTTCATGCCAAGGACCCCCAGAATTCTCTATATTTGGCGGCGGAACCCCCATCTTAAAACATGTTGTTCTAGGGATCCCCCAGAAGCAAAGATTTAAGTTAAAGATGTTTGCTTCCGAAAAAATATATTGAAAGATTTGCGCCACATTTCAACGATTTTTTCAAAAATATCAGACCTACAAGCTGATAGCGCGCCACTCGGTGGCACGCTATGAGCTTGTAGATCTGATATTTTTCAACAGCTTAGTATAATATAATGCTTAGAACACCAAAACACGTCACAGTATAGAAAGGATTAACTCTGTAAGCCAACTTGTTAATGCTTCCCTTCTGCACTTTTTTCCTTTTTCTCAGAGAAGGTAATGTCTACCTTTTTGACCTCTTCTAATCTTCTTTCAATCTAGCGTTTAATTGAAGGGTGTTTTGTGCATTATGAGGTCTGGGCAAAAAGGTTATAGTGCCAGTTCTCTAAATGCTACAGTAAATGAGCCAGCGCTACTACCCATTTAGACCATTAAGGACAATTCTACAAAATGTCTTCAGAACTGTTTTGTGTCAATTCTGTTTCTCAATTGTGTCCATTGTGTTTCTCTCTCAAGTCTTATCATGCAGGGGCGGGCATAGGCATGGGGGCCCCCCCTAAATGCCCAGTCTGCCCCACCAAACATGATGGCATGCAAAACAAGATATTTCAGTGCTTATATTTAAACGTATTTGTAACACTCTTGAAAATGGTATGACACACGCGATGAAGCTGCCCCCTTACCATTTTCTTCTGCCCCCCCCCCCCATTGGGAAATGTTACATCCACCCCTGTTATCATGTTGGATTTATTTTGAAACGTATCACATCTACTGCTGCTGTCATATGAATTATGCCACGTAAATATGTCTTCACAACGAGTGAAGTGAGGCTGATCTTCAGGAGATGGCTCCTCTTGTAAAACTCCACAGTGTTTTCCCACTGTGGCAGCCTATAAAAGCACATGAGTGGAGAGTGGGGTGGCAGCGGCTCAGGGTTTGGCCTCCAGTCCCCAGGATTACTCATCTGTGAAGAGGAAACCTTAAGGCTGAGAGTCCATCAGAGGAAATGTCCGTTGGAACGTGGGCTGCCAACTGCCAAGTCCAAAATGCGCTAGTGGCACTTCCAAAATGCACTAGAATGCGCTAGGCCCAGTGGTTTTCAACCATTTTCACCCCAGGGCAGGGCCCACTATTTATTTTAGCCACAGAGGACCACCATTTGATGTTGAATTTAGTCACAATTTAGGAGATAACTGGTAAAATGTTGGTCAAAATAGCAATTCTTCTACATTTGCTAAATGTGTAGATTCTTGAAAATTATGTTTAAATATAATGTAACTCTTGAGAGCGAGATACAGATCTATAAGGGTCCATTTGGTTACCAATGGTCATTTCTAGGAAGGAAGGATGACTCTAACATAGGAGGAAAAATTGTTGAAAAACGAGTGTTTTATCTCTGGCGCCTATTTTGCCCCAACTCACCAGCAAAAGAGCACTAGATTTTCCACCAGGAGCTTTTCACCAATTTGGCGCTGGGGGGGTCTGGAAAAAAAGCTAAATATAGCGACAAATGTGCCAAGTTAGCAACACTGGATTGTATAATTAATTACGGAACATATATTACGTTTTGGGCATTTGAAAATAGCAGATCTACAAGCTCACAATGTGTCACTTCACAAGGTATTGTGACTGTGAGCTTGTTTCATGATTGTGAAAGGACGTTTATAGACAAGGACGTTTGTAGACAAGTTTTGACATAGACAAAACGTGACATAATACATTTTACTTTTGATATTTACTTTTGAGCATAAACATGAAACCAAATGGACCCTTGTGGGTCCATTTGGTTTCATGTTTACACTCTCAAGAGTTAAAATATTCATCATCTGAATCAGCTACACAACTAAGATAATAGATTAATGGTCTATTGTTTTGCCTGTTTTGTTTTCTCTGAAATCCACCCTGGAATTGTGGACAAAAGAAAAATAAATCTTTAGTTTTGGGTCTGTCTGTGGGGCTAAAATGTCCTCAATATCCGTGGCTCGAATTCTGAATTCGCCCTGGTATGAAAAAGGTTGAAAACCACTGCTGCACAGATACCGCATATCGCATAGTTCAGTAGAACTATATGCGGTATCTGCAGCCGTGCTGAAGTACAAATCCAGTCTGTTAGTTCAGTGCATCAAGGATGTAATCCTGTTTCATGCCTCACCTGCTCCATTTTACGCTGATGATCATTTCTATGATAGCTAGTAATTCGTCCTATACAGTATATCTGCCCGGATTTTGTCTTGTTTGTAATTCAGTGCCTGATAATCCCTCCTCTATGAAGGAGTATTGACCTTGCCAGAGACTCATTTAATGCCCCGTGGAAGGAAATTTGACCACGGCTGTGTCTGAACACAAAGGACGTGTCGGCATTTTTTTACCCAGAGTCCTGCACGGTTCACATTTCAGGGTTAGAACAACACGATTTGCCCATGATGATGAATGATGCATGTCTTGATGAGATCACTGACACCATTAATGATTCTTCCCTTCCTCAACTTGGCTTCTCTTTCACCAGGAAACCAATGACTCTGATAAGTATACACTTCCTCCATGGCAGGGTGGGTTCCCAGAGTGGGGTCCGGGGACCCCCCAGGGGTCCTTGAGGGGGAGTTCCAGGGGTTCGGTCGCCTGATAAACTAGATCTGCATTCAGTTTTGTGCCGCACACAAGTAGGCCATGTTTTACTTGTGGAGCAGAGCGAGCAAACAGAGATACTTACAGAGATTAAAACAGTTGTTTTCAACCCCACTATTTATTCAGAATTTGAGCCGCGGACCACCATTTGATGACATTTTAGCTATTTCTTTTGCTTTTATCCACAATACCAGGCTTACCAGGATACCAGGATTTCGGAGAAAACAAAACAGTCAAACATACAGATCATATATGATGTTTCATCATGTTGATGTATCGTGTTTCTCCCCATCCTGGCACATCTGCACACACGCATATCAATGATGACATATCGGCCTGCGAGATTCACCTGTTAATAACAGTGCGAACCACTGTTATTCCCTTTTGTGGATGGGCCCTGAGCTTGAGCCTCTTCGCAATCACATGGACACTCAACATCCGGGGTCTGTCCCCCTATAGCTCAGGGCCTGGGCCCTGGGGCCCGTTGGATAATCCTCCCCTGTGTCCCTGTGTTTGGAACCAAATGGGTCAAAGTGTTCAGATTCGGGATTCGATCTGTCGACCCATGAATCATTGGTCGTCCTGCTCTAGCTCCTGAGCCACAGTCAGCGAGACTCGCTGTGAGCCAGTGTTGTTTCGAAGCATTTTGGAGCCTCTGGCAAGATTTTCCCTGGAGCCCCCCTTACCAAATGGACCCTTGCGGGTCCATTTGGTAAAGGGGGGCTCCAGGGAAAATCTGTGACGTCATACCTATGACGGGCACAGCAAAATGGTGCCTCCCAAGGGATAAAATTATGAACCATTTTTAAACTAAAAAACATATGTGTTTTAAATGTTCAATTCTAGTTATAGCGGACAGGCATAATGTATTTATCCATATGAGGCTTATTAGCCTAGGATCCTTTTAAAGCATGTATGGTGGTCGCCCCGGTGCCCCCCCCCCCCTCCCCTCATGGCGCCCCAGGCAGCTGCGTAGTCTGCCTGATGGCAAAAACGCCCCTGCTGTGA
Source organism: Benthosema pterotum (assembly GCA_039105355.1). Taxonomy (NCBI): domain Eukaryota; kingdom Metazoa; phylum Chordata; class Actinopteri; order Myctophiformes; family Myctophidae; genus Benthosema; species Benthosema pterotum. The sequence goes on along the minus strand of CM076965.1, from coordinate 20,549,054 downwards.
GCTTGTAGACAGCTTACATTCATGTCTGTCGTTCTTGTATTTGAAACGAAAATAGTTGAAATGATGACGCGGTCGAAGCGACCTTGGATTAGCCAGTGAAGGTCAGTTCGACCCGAAACACAATAAATATTTGCTGTGAGTAAAGACAGTCTGCAGTCAGGACTCTGAATTCACTCCTACACGCCTGCTGTCCTGCCAAGGTACAGGAGCTGTTCAAAGGGAATGCAACAACAGGGAGGCTATTGTTTGCGCTGTGTGTGTGTGTGTGTGTGTGTGTGTGTGTGTGTGTGTCTGTGTGTGTGTGTGTGTGTGTGTGTGTGTGTGTGTGTGTGTGTGTGTGTGTGTGTGTGTGTGTGTGTGTCTGTGTGTGTGTCTGTGTGTGTGTGTGTGTGTGTGTGTGTGTGTGTGTGTGTGTGTGTGTGTGTGTGTGTGTGTGTGTGTGTGTGTGTGTGTGTGTGTGTGTGTCTCAGTGTTGCAAACTGCCAAAATCCAAAATGCACTATAGTGTGGCACTTCCAAAATGCAATAGAATAGAATAGAGCAGTGGTTTTCAACCAATCTTGAAAATTAGGTCATTCGGATGTTTAAATGTAATTTAACTCTTGACATCTCAAGAGTTACAGATCTACCATTGGTAACCATTTGGTTACCAATGGTCCTTTCTAGGAAGGAAGGAGGACTCTATCATAGGAGAAAAAATGGTGAAAAACAAGGGTTTTATCTCTGGCGACCAATTTCACCCCAACTCATCAGCAAAAAAGCACTAGATTTTCCGCCAGATTTTCACTAATTTTGGCGGGAGGGGCGTCTGGAAAAGACTTGGGCTAATTCAGATAGGGAATAGTTTAAAGATGGAGTGCTGTGATTTTTGTATTTTTTCCAATTTTGTACATGTTTAAGAGGTGACAGTATGCAAATAGATCCCTTGGTGTGTTTTTTATGTGCAATGATGTCTTCCCTGTGTATTTAGGGTTTCTTTCTGGGGGCTGAACCTTTCCAGTCAAACGTGACCATGAAAACGAGGCTACAGACATCACAAAATAAACTGGTCAGGCTGCTCCTTGGCCTCACCCCTTTAACCCACCTCACCCCTGCCCACTTTGATAGATTAGGATGGCTTAGGGTAGAGGACAGAGTGCAGTACCTTGCATTGTGCCAAGTACATAGGATTCGATACAGTTCCAAAATACCCAGGTATCTGTCTAATTACTTTCTCAATGTCAATGAAGTCCACTCCCACAACACGAGAGGAAGTGCAACAAATCACGTACAACCTAGATTCAGCACCAATAAGGGGCTAAACTCATTTCGCTCCTATGCCACCAAAATGTGGAATGCCTTGCCAATAGATTTAAAAATGTGCAAATCTCTTAACTCCTTCAAAGCCGGTCTCAAACAGCATCTTCGGTTGGCTGCAATTAGAAACTGGCCTTTGTAATAACTTCAAAAGGTTCATTTGGCTCTTCTCTTTTTACCCTATTTTATCCTCTTCATACATATATGCTATGCATGTGTGTGTATATATATGTATATATGTGTGTGTATATATGTTTATATTTCATATATATATTTATATATTATTTTTTCCTCATTATATTTACATGTAGATTTCATGTTCTCTTTTTCCAATTGCTTCTCTTTTTCCAATGGTTCCTCTTTACTCTCCATACTGTAACTGGGACCCGACTGGAAACAAGACCGTGAGGTCTTTCGTCGGTGTTCCTTTTAGACCAATGCTATGTCTGACTGTATTACATACTGTTTTCATTTTATTGTCTAATAAACATGATCAATCAATCAATCAATCAATCCATGTCAAATCTGCCGGAAAAAAACTTCAAATAGTGACATCACATGCTCAGCCCCTCCCCTAACTCCTCCCCCTTTATCATGCAACTAAAGCTGTGGGTGTGGCTTCAGTTCAGGTGGATCTCCACCCATCAACACCCACCAGGCAAACCAGGCATACTTAATGAACTGGTAGGGTGGAATCATAAAAATGACAGTTTAACAAACACTGTACACCTTTTGTGAAAAAATCTTACTTTTCATATAACATTAATACCTCATGATCATATTTTAGGGTAGGAAAAAAATCATGGCACTCCATCTTTAACTCTTTAGAGTGTAAACATGAAACCAAATGGCCCCGCAAGGGTCCATTTGGTTTCATGTTTTACGCTCTCAAAGAGTTACATCTGGTTAACCAACTCTGGGGACCACCTGGTATCCTCTCAAGGACCACTGGTCGTCCCCGGACCACTGGCTGAATAAAACCCCTGTTTTATTCTAAACCCAGGTTTGTAGGCCATGACGTAACAGGTATAAAACACAGTAACACACCCCTATATACACATCAGTCACTGGAAGTATAATGTCTGGCTAGCACCATTCATAACCGTCAAACTGACCATCTGGAGGTATACCAGAAGAAGGTCATCATTAGACTGAATTAATGGATCTGCCCCTCCAGCCCGAATAAATGATGTGCCGTTTTTTTTTTTTTTCCTTCTTCTTTGCAAAGGTAGGACATTGTTGTGCCACTTCTTTGGTTCAAAAATCCTTCAGGCTTTCTGGTTTTATTCCCAGAGGGAAGTATACAGTATGTCGTACTCCTGTATGAGATGTGGGCCAAAGTCAGCACATCTTAATCTAAATTTGTTGGAGGATGATTGATCTGATTCCATCATTCCTTCATCAAGAGTGAAAGGGGATTTACATTTGTTGTGTCTGCGTGCTTAAGTTCAAATTAAGTTAAACTTGAATGCCCTCCATGTCTAGGTAATGCGTACACAATGGAATATTTGTGCTGGAACATCTTGATGACATCATCAAGATGTATTCTCACCATGATAATGGATTTCTGTAGACGCTTCTTTTTTTTCTGAGAGCGTACAAATGGAACCAAATGAACCCATTAGGGTTCAGTTGGTTGCATTTCTACGCTCTCAGAAAAAAAAATGGGTGGAATTCCCCTTTAAAGGTAGGGGAAGTGATTTCACTTTTGTCAGATATCACCCTGTTTCTGTTAAAATGCTCTATTATAAGGAGTGCAGACCATATATGGAGTTTCCCCCTCCCCCATGTTAGCAGAGGAGCTAATAAAAGTTCCCCAGGTGGAGGGTGAATTCTCCTCCAATCAGGATCGAGCAGCAGGTTCACATAGTGTAGCTCCTCTTGGGCGCCCCTAGTGCACCAGGCTGGTACTACACTATGAATTTCAAATCACTTCCCCTACCTTTAACCATCCATGTCTGCAGAGCCACGTTAAATAGATTCTTTAGCAAATCAGTGCGTGTGGAAAGTGGATGCATGAGCATGGGAATTCAGACTGAGGGAAAGAAATTCAGACTCAAAGAGAGAGAAATGATTTCCATTATAATGAACTTTAGTCTCTTGGAAGCAGATGCAAAAGATCTTCACAGTGCAACAACTACAAGTTACTTAGAAACATGGCGGTCAATACATCAATTGATACTCTAGTGTACTGCAGGGCTGAAAACTAATTTCTCAGGCTACTTAAAACATGAAAGTGTGAATTGGCAAAAAAATAAATAAATAAATAAAAAATCTTATAAACCTAATAAGGGATTTCCATGTTTCATGTTCCATGTTTCTGGACCTAGCGGTAGGTTTGTCCCGATCACATTTTTTTTGCTCCAGATCCGAACCCGATCATTGGAGTTTGAGTATCTGCCGATCCCGATATTTCCCGATCCGTTCACTTTTTTTTGCTCCCGATACAATCCCCATCATTCCCAATATTTTTTCCCGATCAGATACATTTTGCAAATGCATTAAGAAAAAAAGGAGTAAAACTCAATTAAATTGTCCCAAGTAAAAGATCTTATATGAAGTCCACCAAATAGCAGAATGATATAGCAGACTAGAATAGCACTCCTCACTCAAATGTGCACTTGGGCAACTTCCACAACATTTATTTACCTGCCATAGTGTTAACCCCTTACCACTGTGTCTGATCACTGGTTATATTGGTATATTTACGAATACCGAATCGTCTGATGATGACAAATGAGGGCCAATACTGATACTTTTCTGGTACTGATACAGTATTTGCCGATACCGATATGAACCGATATGACAAAAATGTCACATGTTGACCAGATTATGAACCATATAGTCTAGATGGAAAGGGGGGTCCGCGCGCATATAGTGGTTTTTTTTTCGAAACCTGTTTTTTCTTAATCCTTGAAGGGTCTACTTTGAGATTCTGCCAGGTACCGAGAAAAAAAAATGTCCCAAGGGGTCCATTTTTAACCTTTTCTTACACATACCCCACCTAAATATGCAAATGAGGAGGCAAGAGAAAACAGCATAACTATTCACATAAACAACCTACAGGGACAAATGAACACATTTTTCCATACAATGTGGACCCGAGGAATACAGAAAAAATGGTGTTATGAAGATTCAAGCACATCTTGACTCTATTTAGGGTCAAAAACTGCACAAAAATAGCTGAAAATGTTCGGATCACATTTATATTTCTCTGTTTACTAAGTTCTTATGTGGATTTTGAAGTTCCATCTGTTATTTTCTTAATCCTTGAAGTGTGTAGTTTTAGATTCTGCCAGGTACTTGGCAAGAAAATGTCCCATGGGGTTCATTTTTAACCATTTTTACACATACCGCACCAAAATATGCAAATCAGGAGACAAGAGAAAACAGCCTAACTATTGACTCAAACAACCTACAGAGACAAATAAACACATGTTTCCACACAATGTGAACCCGAGGAATTCAGAAAAAGTGGTATTATAAAGATTCAAACGCATTTTGACTCTATTTTGGGTTAAAAACTGCACAAAACAGCTGAAAATGCTCGGATCACATCTATATTTCTGTATTTACTAACTTCTTAAGTGAATTTTGGTGTTCCAACTGTTATTTTCTTAATCATTGAAGTTTGTAGTTTTAGATTCTGCCAGGTACTTGGCAAGAAAATGTCCCATGGGGTTCATTTTTAACCATTTTCACACATACCCCACCAATGCAAATCAGGAGACAAGAGAAAACAGCATAACTATTGATTCAAACAACCTACAGAGACAAATAAACACATGTTTCCACACAATGTGAACCCGAGGAATTCAGAAAAAGTGGTATTATAAAGATTCAAATGCATTTTGACACTAGTTTGGGTCAAAAACTGCACAAAAATGGCTGAAAATGCTCGGATCACATCTATATTTCTGTATTTATTAACTTCTAACTTTTTGGTGTTCCAATACTTATTTTCTTAATCCTTGCAGGTGTATTTTAAGATTCTGCCAGGTATCCGTCTAGAAAAATGTCCCATGGGCTTGATTTTAACCCTATCTTACACAATCCTACCCAAACCCGAAAATGGGGCGAAAGATAAAACAGCATAACTATTGACAATATCAAACTACAGGCACAAAGTAACATGTTTCCATATAATTCAGACCCAAGGAATACAAAGAAATTGTTATTATTGAGATTCAAGCACATGTTGACTATTACAGGACAAAACACCCCCCAAATACCTGAAAAATGCTTTGATTTTGCATTTCAATATTTTGCCGCATATGAAGGTGAAATAATGTCCCATGGGGTTCCTTTTGGGGTTCACTATTAAGGCTCGGTCACCTCGTTTTTTTTAGGCTGGTCATTGGCAAATCCAGAGCAATCTACTACTGTAGTACATCTAAAGACCAATGTACTGTATCTATAGCAGGAGACCACTGTCAGGATAGCCTTGCCAGGCCATGATGTCATGAGGCCCGGCTGAGACATTGAGTCCCATATAGGTCATAATGGTTCCATATAGGAGTGCATCTCCTGCTTTTGTAGCATGAGACAGCTTGATATACAAGTACACCCCCTGGACATGATGCTAGTATGTTGCAGGGACCCCCAATCCAACCCTTAATGTTGAGTACCAGTACCATGCAGGGAGGCATTGGGTCCCATTTAGAGTCTTTGGTATGACTGGGCCGGGAATCGAACCCCAACCTCCGAGTCTCAGGGCAGACACTACCCACAAGACCACTGAGCTGGTATTTCTGTATGCATAGACCATTACACAGCATCTCTGTGACCCCTGTACTGCTTTTATATATGTACGTGCACTACTGCACTGTGTCTATAGACCACCCTAGTGCATCTGTGGTCCACTGTACCACCTGGTTTGGAAGTCTGTCTGTAGCCTTAAAATCACAATTGCTGCAACAACTTAACATCTGGTCAAAGATTGTCGGACAACCACTTCAGAGACTCTATACATCCACGTATGATAACAGCATCCTTAGGTTATCAAGGAATATCACTTCCAATCCTTGCCATGTTTTGTATGGAGAGTATAGGTTACTGCCTTCAGGAAGGAGATATGCTGTTCCAGCATACAATAAGGTCAGACTGAAGAGGTCTTTTGTCCATCAGTCAACGTTGAGGCTAAATCAGGACTTTGTCCAGGACTAAAGTGAGCTGTGAACTCTGCTCTGTACCTTATATGTTTTCTATGTATGTAACTGTTTTTCTTTCTGGTCCAGTGTGTGTCTTGTCAAATGTGTGTATGTTGCATACAAGGCTGCTGTGTCGCAAGACAAATTTCAGTGAAAACTGACAATAAAGTAATATATCTATCACTGTGCATTCTTATTGGTTCTAGAACATCTCTAGACCACTATATTGAATCAGTAGAGCTCTGTCATGGTCTGTAAACTGGTATAGTGCTTATGCAAAACACTGTACAACATCTGTACAATGCTATAGAATCTACAATTGCACTAAAGTGGTCTACAGAAGCACTACATTACTCTGCAAAGGCACTACAGTAGTCTAGAGATGCAAGAATGCACTACAGTGGACCACAGATGCACTAGGGTGGTCTATAGACACAGTGCAGTAGTGCACGTACATATATAAAAGCAGTACAGGGGTCACAGAGATGCTGTGTAATGGTCTATGCATACAGAAATACCAGCTCAGTGGTCTTGTGGGTAGAGTGTCTGCCCTGAGACTCGGAGGTTGGGGTTCGATTCCCGGCCCAGTCATACCAAAGACTCTAAATGGGACCCAATGCCTCCCTGCATGGTACTGGTACTCAACATTAAGGGTTGGATTGGGGGTCCCTGCAACATACTAGCATCATGTCCAGGGGGTGTACTTGTATATCAAGCTGTATCATGCTACAAAAGCAGGAGTTGCACTCCTATATGGAACCATTATGACCTATATGGGACTCAATGTCTCAGCCGGGCCTCATGACATCATGGCCTGGCAAGGCTATCCTGACAGTGGTCTCCTGCTATAGATACAGTACATTGGTCTTTAGATGTACTACAGTAGTAGATTGCTCTGGATTTGCCAATGACCAGCCTAAAAAAAACGAGGTGACCGAGCCTTAATAGTGAACCCCAAAAGGAACCCCATGGGACATTATTTCACCTTCATATGCGGCAAAATATTGAAATGCAAAATCAAAGCATTTTTCAGGTATTTGGGGGGTGTTTTGTCCTGTAATAGTCAACATGTGCTTGAATCTCAATAATAACAATTTCTTTGTATTCCTTGGGTCTGAATTATATGGAAACATGTCACTTTGTGCCTGTAGTTTGATATTGTCAATAGTTATGCTGTTTTATCTTTCGCCCCATTTTCGGGTTTGGGTAGGATTGTGTAAGATGGGGTTAAAATCAAGCCCATGGGACATTTTTCTAGACGGATACCTGGCAGAATCTTAAAATACACCTGCAAGGATTAGGAAAATAAGTATTGGAACACCAAAAAGTTAGAAGTTAATTAAATACAGAAATATAGATGTGATCCGAGCATTTTCAGCCATTTTTGTGCAGTTTTTGACCCAAACTAGTGTCAAAATGCGTTTGAATCTTTATAATACCACTTTTTCTGAATTCCTCGGGTTCACATTGTGTGGAAACATGTGTTCATTTGTCTCTGTAGGTTGTTTGAATCAATAGTTATGCTGTTTTCTCTTGTCTCCTGATTTGCATTGGTGGGGTATGTGTGAAAATGGTTAAAAAATGAACCCCATGGGACATTTTCTTGCCAAGTACCTGGCAGAATCTAAAACTACAAACTTCAATGATTAAGAAAATAACAGTTGGAACACCAAAATTCACTTAAGAAGTTAGTAAATACAGAAATATAGATGTGATCCGAGCATTTTCAGCTGTTTTGTGCAGTTTTTAACCCAAAATAGAGTCAAAATGCGTTTGAATCTTTATAATACCACTTTTTCTGAATTCCTCGGGTTCACATTGTGTGGAAACATGTGTTTATTTGTCTCTGTAGGTTGTTTGAGTCAATAGTTAGGCTGTTTTCTCGTGTCTCCTGATTTGCATATTTTGGTGCGGTATGTGTAAAAATGGTTAAAAATGAACCCCATGGGACATTTTCTTGCCAAGTACCTGGCAGAATCTAAAACTACACACTTCAAGGATTAAGAAAATAACAGATGGAACTTCAAAATCCACATAAGAACTTAGTAAACAGAGAAATATAAATGTGATCCGAACATTTTCAGCTATTTTTGTGCAGTTTTTGACCCTAAATAGAGTCAAGATGTGCTTGAATCTTCATAACACCATTTTTTCTGTATTCCTCGGGTCCACATTGTATGGAAAAATGTGTTCATTTGTCCCTGTAGGTTGTTTATGTGAATAGTTATGCTGTTTTCTCTTGCCTCCTCATTTGCATATTTAGGTGGGGTATGTGTAAGAAAAGGTTAAAAATGGACCCCTTGGGACATTGTTTTTTCTCGGTACCTGGTAGAATCTCAAAATAGACCCTTCAAGGATTAAGAAAAAACAGGTTTCGAAAAAAAAACCACTATATGCGCGCGGACCCCCTTTCCATCTAGACTAATAATGCACATAAAGACGCCGTATGCCGAGTGTGCACTACTACGTGTGCACTACTATGTGTGCACTACTAAGGTTCCAGCATTTATGGGGTTGACTAACAGGTGCACTTACAATATGTGGGTAAGCATTTGGTTTGGTTAGAATAACAGACATATCTCAGCAACAAGGTGTCAGGCTGCAGCATTATAATGAGATAACATACAGTATGTCATAGCAGAAGGGTGATTTATAATTAGTTATTCGTCTGTGTTGCACGCCCCGAAAATAGCCCCAAGCTAACAACGCGTTGCAGTGAGACGTGTTGTAAACTTGTAGATTGACAAGTCTTGGCCTATGCGACACCATGTGCAAACCAACCAAGTACAAATCATGTAAGAGAGCAGTGGCTTTTTTATATTTTTTTTTAGCAATTTGGAGCCCCAGGTAAGATTTCTCTCCTGTGAATCTCCTATGATGTCATACCTATGACAGGCACAGTAAAAATGGCACCCCCAAGGGATAAAATTACGAACTATTTTTAAACTAAAGAACATACTAAATGTGTTTTAAATGTTCAATTCTAGTTATAGAGGACCAGTATAATGTGAGGCTTTTTAGCGTGGGATCCTTTTAAAGCATGTCTGGTGGTCGCCCCTGTGCCCCCACCTCCCCCCTCATGTCGCCCCAGGCAACTGCCTAGTCGGCCTAATGGCAAAAACGTCCCTGTATGAGAGTGTGCTGGCTTTAGCATTCACCATGACGAAAGGCAGAAGCTGGGTAATACAGTGTGTGTGCTTGGTGTTGTGGACACTAAAGGCCCTGATACACTAGCTATATTTTGATCAATGATCAACTAGCAATGTCAACATCAACATTAAAAAGGGGAATTAAAAGGGGAATTCCACCCATTTTCATTTTTTGTGAACCAAATAGGCCCTAACGGGTCCATTTGGTTCCGTTTGTACACTCTCAGGAAAAAAGAAGCCTTAGTTTGCATTGAATCATTTTCACCCAACTGCCACCCAACTCAAAATGTTCATTTAGCGGAATAAAAGTTATAAAAGCTTGTTTTTGTCCACTGCAGTGAGGCAGCAGCTATATATGACAACGTTCATTACAACAGGGACGACAACAAACGCACCAGACAACGTGATAACTGCGATCTTATCTACGGATAACGGTAGAATCCGCTGACAAACAGCACCTTGCACTAATTGGCTATTTGGCGAGCCTTACAACATCCTGAACGAGTATAATGAAGCCATGCGAAACTGAGTTTATACCATGGAGAGGTGACACAGGTGTTCTTCAAGGTAAAACCTCTTGTTTTCACATTTTCGGTGAAAATGTGCAGTAGCCCACACTGAATAATTACAATTTATAATTTGGGTATTTAGCAGACAGTCTCCAGTCTCCCACACAGGTCTGTGGGTCTGTTTGTGCAGTTGGTTCTCAAAGTGTAAATGAGTTATGCTGGAGAATCACAACAAGTAAATACACTCCATAACCCTATCCTGTACTTTGGCTATACAATAGACCAGGGGTTTTAAACCTTTTTCATCTCAGGGACCACCTTTTATTCAGGATTTGATCCACGGACCACCATTTGAGGACATTTTAGCCCCACAGACCCAAAACCCAAAGATTTCTTCTTTTTTATCTACAATTCCAGGCTGGAGTTCGGAAAAATAACAGGCAAACATAGGCCTACTATAGATCTCTAGTTGTGTAGATTTGGCTAGTTAAGATGATGAATATTTTAACTCTTGAGAGTGTAAAAATGAAACCAAATGGACCCGCAAGGGTCCATTTCGTTTCATTTTTACGTTATTCTGGCTCTGCGGTTTGACTAATTATATTTTGTAGTGTAATACTGAGAATTGGCCGACACAAATCTAAATTTGTCTCTGTTGAATGCAATTAACACTCCTATTTTAGCAGAAGGTAGGCAGGTACATTAGGTACCGTCTAATTTATTCATCTCTCCATTCCAGATGCAAAATAAAGGTGTTGGTTACATCAGCTTTCCTCAACAATACCAACAACAAAACAACAGCAGTATAACAAAGATTAGTGACGACAGAAATATAAAAATAAAACTAGCAGGCTGCAGTTCTGGTAGTCTTGTCCATCTGCAGCAGAAAGTTCTGTACCTGCTGAAGTCTGTCTTGCCAGTCATATTACATAGTGTGAGGTGATGTCACTTCTGTCTGATTTGGCATTGACAAGCAACATAAAATGGATTTTTGGGGTTAGGGAAAAGGTTAAAAAAAAAAAAAAACAATATGAAGTTCTCTCAAGAGTTAAAATATTCACCATGTGAATTAGCTCTAGTCTACACAACTAGAGAATGTAGAAGATTAATAGTCATTTGAATGTTCATGTTTGACTGCTTTGTTTCCCCAAATCCAGCCTGGAATTGTGGACAAAAGCAAAAGAAAACTTTAGTTTTGGGGTCTTTCTGGGGTTAAAATGTCATCAAATGGTGGTCCGTGGCTCATAGAAATAATGGATAATATAATGTTAATGATGTTTAGAAGTTGACTTTATTACAGTGAAGACAGGCAGACAAGAGAGACAGAGAGGAGGGAAGAGGCATGCGGAAAAGGTTGTCATGAACGGACTCGAACGTGCGGCATGCTGTCAGGCCCTATATGTGGCATACACCCGGACCATTAGGCCAGTATCATTTAGCTGGGGACCACCTGGAATCCCCTCAGGGACCACTAGCCTCGACACCCAGGCTTTCATTTTCATTCGCGTTGCGCGAAAACGGAAAGCCTGGACTAACGCACGTTGGAAAGTGGCCTTGAGGGGGGTGTGAACCTTCCGGGGTGGGCGTCGCTCTAAATGATGTGACGTAGAACAGCAGTGGACGGGCGTGGGAGGGGCCGGAGATGACGACACGTTAGTGAGATCAAATCAGAGCGCAGCACTTCCGCCGTGTGGATCCCACGACACCCCGCCCCCCAAGGCCAAAATCATTGAGGGCTAGACCAGGCTACCGGACCACCGACTGAAAACCTCTGTCCTATACCATGGCTTAGTTCAATGCAGACTAATGGTATGTTGTTACCACGCCGTTGCTCCCCCACAAACACAATAATTTATGACTTTAGGCTACTGTATTTATAGAGAAAGTACTGTGCAATGTGCATATACATCCAAACAGTTTTTCCAGCCAGCAGGCTAATTTGAGTTGCACACCTTTTTCTCAAAAGCACAAACATTCCCACCTGGTCCTCCTCCTCCTCCTCCTTATAGAAGCTGCACCCACGTCACTATGACACCCTAACAGGTCACCCTCCTCCTCCTCCTCTACTACACCACAATATGTTACCACGAGAAATACAACCATCTGTGGATGTACACTACATTGTATAAACACTGCAATGCCTGAGAAATACTGTATACCGGTTTTTTTTTACCTTTTTGATACCAGGGCCCACTATGTATTCAAAATTTGAGGACGATACAGTGATTTTGCCTTCTGAATCAGTAGTTTTCTAACATCTTTGTGCCATTTTTTACATTTCAAAATGCTGTGTGACGGGCAAACGTCTACTCCCCACGATGCTGTATAGAATATGCTGTGTGACGGGAACGTCTTCTCCCCACGATGTGGAATCGAGCAAAATGTAACTGTCAGGATTTCGGTGGAATCGTGAAAGCAACAGCATTGCGCCACAAGTTAATTTATGGATTTAATTACATCACATACCTTACCTAAACACAAGGAAGTGACCGACAGCAGGCAATCTACAGCTGTTTATAGGTCGATCAATAAATAAAGAGATGATTTGAACTGGCGCCGTTCCATGTGGACATCTCCAATGTGCACAGTCTGTGCGGGCATCTCTGCGGCACAGATACCCGCCCGTGGCTCTGCCTTCGCGCATAGGTTAGCGGGTGCTTTGAAATCAAATCTTTTTGATGAAATTAGCAACTTAAGGGACTGCATGACAAACACGCCTATGACCACACCTCCAGTCACAAACAATAATGGTGTTGGCATAAAGAACAGTGGCTAAGGGAAGAGGAAAGGTGACGAAAATACCAATAAGGGAATTCGTTGTGGGTTTCGGGTAGCGTTAGGGACAAAGCATGGAGCGAAAATGGAGCCCTATATATATATATATATATATATATATATATATATATATATATATATATATATATATATATATATATATATATATATATATATATATATATATATATATATATATATATATATATAATATATATATATATATATATACACACATACATATACATACATACAGTATATATACACGTCTATGAAGGATGAAATGGAATCAAGCAAAGACAAGGAAGTATGGAAGAACAGAAAGGGAAAGAGGATGACTGAAAGAAAACGTATGAGTAGATTATGGAGGTCAACATATTAATGGTTTTATGGCAGGGACCCTGAGAACCCAAAGATTAGTGTGTTGACACTATCAAGATCTTTTTAAAATGTTCAAACGTAGAAGACATACAAGCCGCACGGTGAGCTTATACTGTATATCTGCTATTTATTCTAAACCAGGAAGCAAGGAGAGTTCTGAAAAAAACCTCAGTATGAGAACATGCACCAATTACGGTATAGTCCTGTATTCCTCAATTACCCTGTCCCAAGAGGAGACATTGCTGTATGCAAATATCAAACAAACGGCTATGATCCTTTAATCCCAGCAAAACTCTACCATATAATGCGTGCTGTGTGTCTTAACAACTTTAAGCCCTGGGACTTTGTCGTACAACAAACCTTTGTGTAGCCGTTCTACAGATCTACTGTATACGTACATGCACTCGCTGTGACCCTTGTATTCTCTTGTATTTTTATTTGTTGGTTTTCTAATGACATGCCAACACATATAGGGAACACGTAGGGAAGTGGTCACTTGAACATGCAGTGTGTCGGAGAGGCTAAATTGGCATGGCATTAGTTATGGTGCGATGTGTTGTTGGTAAATCTCTACGAAGCGATAATGACCTGCCAACAGACGGGTGGGAGATTTCTTCGCTGGTGGGAAAAGGAAAAAAATAAATAAATAAACGCCTACAGTTTTGAATGGCACAGCATCATTTGTTAAGCCTTTGTGTCCAAACGCGTTTCGGTGTTCAGTGAAACTAGAATCTGGCAGAATCTAGCATCAGAAACTAGAAAGGTACGTGTCAAATAGATTATTCTTAGATTTGTGCATCATTTTCACAATTTAAAAAATAAATAAATATCAGATCTACAGGCTCATATCGCGCCACTCGGTGGCGCGATATGAGCCTGTAGATCTGATATTAGCTAAAGTGTAACATAATGCGTTGAACACCAAAGCGCGTTCAGTACATAAAGGGTTAAGGTTATATTGTTAGTCCACTAGCTGCGTGGACCAATTGGCCGACGTGTCGATGCTTGCAGGTGAAAATGATAGATACCGCACTTTATTTAATCAATAATTCTGCTTTCCTGCAGTGTTGACCCAGCTGCCACTGTGTGGTCTAATTAGATGATAAAAAGTGATGGATGCGTATTAAATGCAGATAGTCCTTAAAAGGAGAATTCCCCGGGGGCTTTAGCCACCGTTTCCCGCTGACCTTTTAGATCCTATAAGTTTATTGTAAGTGAATGCAATCGCATGCATGTTGATGTTCCACAGCAGAGTAGCCTATGGCCCACAGCCCAGGCTAAAGGAAACACTGCACTGTGCAGGGCTGTTATCAACACATCTAGTAACTAAGACTGTTGGAAATAGTTAATTAATGTGATTAAATTAATTTTGTTGATTAATCTGATTAAAAATGTTAATGCAATTAACTCATGTGCACACTGACTCAACCCACTGAGCATTTTCTCATTGAAAGAAATGGATAGAGCACGATTTTACGGAGACATATAGCTGTGTGTCTCCCTGTAACCAGAGCCAGGGGAGTATAGCTGGAGGATCTACAAGCATTGAGGGTTTTGTAGATCACCTATTTTGATAAATATTTATAAGATAAATGGTTATTTTTTCACAGATTCTGTTTCTTTTTTTAAATGTTGAAATCCTGTACAGGAAAACATGCATATTTTGGACATAGTTCGAATGGTGATTAATCATGATTAAATTAATTTTGAAGCTGTGATTAACAATTTTTAATCATTCAACAGCCCTACTAATAACAACTAGTGGCACGGGCGGATCTAGGCATGGGCATGGGGGGCAACGCCCCCCTAAATGCCCAGACTGCCCCACCAAACATGATGGCATGCAAAAGATATTTCAAATTAAAGTGCTTATAATTAAAAATGATTTGAAACACTACTACTGCTACTAACTAACTAACTGCAGCTGTGTTACCACTAAACCAACAGCATTTCATCATTGAAGACAGAAAGCTCTCTGAGTCAGACCTTTAGCTTTATGCATGCTGCGTGTCTGTTGCAACTTCAACAACAACTGATGTTATTATTGATGCTTATACTTGCCTAATATAAGACCTGTAACTGAAATGGTATGGGTGCGACTTCATCGCCTGTGGCGATGAAGCCGCACCCATACCATTTTCTCCTGCCCCCTCCTAATTGGGAAATGTTACATTTGCCCCTGAGTAGTGGAACAATTAAAACAGTTGCCACCGTAAATATGATGAATGCATAAAGTCATAGGAAAATAACGCAAATGCAAACCGACACCTAAGATAAATGCTTTCGCAAAACGCACTAGCGCAATGGGTCAATCTCTGCTGCGGCCTATAGCTTTATGAATAAAAACAATAAGAGACCAAATCCTCATTGATCCTCATTTCAAAAACACAGAGATAATGAGATTTCAAAAACATTTTTATTTTTTTTGCTCCCAGATAAGTCACAGTGGCTTTGCTACAGGGACGGATGTAATATTTTCCAATTGGGGGGGCAGTTAAAAATGTTATGGGGCTATCGGGCTTCATCGCCCGTGTTGCTTTGCGCCACGGGCGATGAAGCCGCACCCATACCATTTTCAGTTGCAGGACTTTTATTAGTCAAGTATAAGCATCAATAATAACATCAGTTGTTGTTGAAGTTGCAACAGACACGCAGCATGCATAAAGCTAAAGGTCTGACTCAGAGAGTTTTCTGTTTTCAATGATGAAATGCTGTTGGTTTAGTGGTGCGCACAATTCTAGTTAGTAGCAGTAGTAGTGTTTTTAAATATAAGCACTTTAATTTGAAATGTCTTGGGTTGTTTTGCATGCCATCGTGTTTGGTGGGGCAGACTGGGCATTTAGGGGGGGGCATTGCCCCCCCCCCCATGCCCATGCCTAGATCCCCCCCTGCTTTGCTGAGAGAGAGAGAGAGAGAGAGAGAGAGAGAGAGAGAGAGAAGAGAGAGAGAGAGAGAGAGAGAGAGAGGGAGAGGGAGAGGGAGAGAGAGAGAGAGAGAGAGAGAGAGAGAGAGAGAGAGAGAGAGAGAGAGAGAGAGAGAGAGAGAGGGAGAGGGAGAGGGAGAGCGGGAGAGAGAGAGAGAGAGAGAGAGAGAGAGAGAGAGAGAGAGGGACAAATTGCCCATGCTGGGGTTTGTTGTGCGCTGGAGAATCCAATAACCTCTCCCCGAACGGGTCATATGTTCAATAGCGTCGCGTAAGGACATATGGGGACCGCCGAGACCATTACTGCAGGGAAGATGGAGGATGTGTGGAACGCAGCACTGTGCCGGAGCATGGATTAGGAGCTCCCTATACAGGACCAGGCCAGGGACAACGCACCCAGGGGCGGATCCAGGCATGGGCATGGGGGGGGGGCAGTGCCCCCCTAAATACCCAGTTTGCCCCACCAAACATGATGCCATGCCAAACAACCCAAGATATTTCAAATTAACGTGCTTGTATTTGAAATGATTTGAGACACTACTAACTAACTACAATTTTGGCACCACTAAACCAACAGCATTTCATCATTGAAAACAGAAAACTCTCTGAGTCAGACCTTTAGCTTGCTTCATGCATGCTGCGTGTCTGTGGCAACTTCAATAAAAACTAATAAAAGTCCTGTAAACCGAAAAAATGGTATGGTAGCCGCCCCCATACCATTTTCCTCTTGCCCCTCCAACATGTTCTCTTGCCCCCCCCCCCCCCCCCCCCCCAAATGGGACATGGTACATCCGCCCCTGAACGCACCCTCCACTCCCCCCCCCCCCCCCCTTGGAGCCAGACAACTTTCTCAGGTCATTTCTTCATACAGTAAGAAGATTGTCACAGGGTTCACAGAGCTGCACATTGGCTATTCTGAGACCCATTGGATTCACCATGGGGTTAGAGAGTATACAGTACCTGGAATTCAAATAACGGACGCCACTGTCCACTATTTCCAAGAGAAATAAAAGGCATGCCCCCGTTGGTGTATGTACAGACTACAGACACAATTCAGGTCCTGTTTATCAAGTCCAGAGGATTTAAATGGTAGCCTGGCTCAGCCCTGAATCAAAACCTTAAAAAAATATTAGCTTATTTTTTCCCTGTGATTCAAGGACTGGCTTCCCTGCCTTTGGGGCCGTTTGTGGCGGTTGGAAATCTAATCCCAGCACCTGATTGGTCAACAGCCCTGTCAATCAATTCAACCTCAACATTGTCTGCTTTCCCAATAGAGCTGCGCAGTGACGTCACCGCCCCTGTTCCGGAAGTCTTTTCCCCATTCATTTTTCTCATAGACTTTTCGAAAATAATTTTTATATCAAGACGATTACGCCGCGGCCAAAGCCAACTCAGGTCGTGACAAATCATGACAACAAACACAATATCGTCATATAATATATAATTGGGAAGAAGTAAAAAAACGGCATGATACAAGCCTTTTTGTTTCGTTTTTTCATCTTAGAAATTATTTTATTGTCCCAAAAGTTTGTGTGTGTCATCATGATTCGTCACGACTCGAGTTGGCTTCGTCCGCGGCGTAATCGTCTTGATATAAATTATTTTCGAAAAGTCTATGAGAAAAATGAATTGGGAAAAGACTTCCGGAACAGGGGCGGTGACGTCACTGCGCAGCTCTATAATCATATGGATTCATGTGAACCAATCACTGTTAAGACTGCTGCTTTGACTACGCCCATCCCAGAAACTGCTGTGGTAGAGAGGAAGTCTGAATAATGAATTGAAACGAAATGACAATTCGGACTGATGTCAGGCTATTTAAATGGTACATATCCTGCAGTATAATCTATATCAGGGTGAGCAATTATTTTTCCCAAGGGGCCAAATGAGATACATAAAATATTGTGGAGGGCCAAGACTAAAGGCTGAACTAAAGTCTGCGTAGTATTAATTTCATTTTCAAGATAAAAGTAAGAGTAAGACCAACCATTTTGACACCAGGGCCCTCTATTTATTCAGTATTTGAGCCACAGAGGACCAACATTTGATGACATTTTAGCCCCACAGACCCCAAAACTAAAGATTTCTTTTGCTTTTGTCCACAATTCCAGGCTGGATTTGGGAAACAAAACAGTCAAACATACAGATCAAAATGACCATTAATCTTCTACATTCTCTAGTTGTGTAGACTTGGGCTAATTCAGATAGTGAAATTTTAACTCTTGAGAGTGTAAAAATGAAACCAAATGGACCCGCAAGGGTCCATTTGGTTTCATTTTTACGCTTTAGAGTTAGCCTGGTTAACCAACCTCAAGGGTTAACCAGGTTAACCAACCTCAAGGGACACTAGTGGTTCTCTGACCACTGGTTGAAACCCACTGATATTACCTTTCATTGGGTGGGCAGGGTGCACGTTTGGGTGGGCCCTGCACACCCCTGCCCCCCTCTAGACCCCCTGGTACAGAATACAGACACAATTCAGGTCCAGACCTTCCTCTTTATCAAGTCCAGAGGATTTAAAAGGTACATATCCTGCAGTATAATCTATATGTAAAGGGTAAACGGAAATAAAATAACATGACAAAAAGCATAATAATGTTATTTCTTATAAGGCTTTGTTATGATTGATGCGATTTCTTTCACCAAAATGTATGCCGTGATTGTGTATAATTAGGCCAAACAACACATTATTATTAGGTCTAATTAGGCATAGCGAAAATTGTTCTGCGACCTTAGCTTTTGTGTGAGTGTCACTGACTGTTTCCCAAATGTAATCAGACATGTCCTCTAGTTTCCAAATAAGGGACGACGGAAGTTCATGATCTCAACCGTTTTTCTTACACTGCCCACTGTGCTAAATATTAGTGGTGGGCTAAAAAAAAATCGATATGCAAATTCGTCGCAATTCTTAATGCCATGATATCCATATCGAATCGCCAATGTCAAAATCTATTTTTTTGAGGATTGTTTAGACCAATTCATGAATTTGTTCATGTCAGAAAGACTGAACTTTTTGTTTATATATTGTTTAATATTGTTTAAAATTGCTTTAAAATGTTCTAGTTGATTGAACTTGTCATGGCCCATATTGTTCAGAATTCCGCATTGTCAACATTTTACTGTACTGTATTTTACTTGATGATGACATCATCAAGTTGAGTGTGTGTGTGTGTTGCGTTTGTTAATGATTTTTCTTTTAGGGCCCTTTTTTGAGGGCGTACAAATGGAACCAAATGGACCCGTCAGGGTCCATTTGGTTCCATTTGTACACTCTCACAAAAAATCTTGAAAATGGGTGGAAGCCCCCTTGTTCTAGTATAATAAAAGCACATTTGTGGGGGGAAAATGCAACATATTGATATATCAAATCGAATCGCAGCATAACTAAGAATAAAATATAAATTGATTCAGGACCCTAATTATCAATATTGCATCATATCGTGAGGTAAGTGAATCGTCCCAGCCCTACTAAATATGGTTACCTGTTCTCTGCGCCACGTATACATACCTTGATACAGACATATTTTTTTTTTTTTTTAATGTTTCTTTTGATCCGATCGTATCGGGAGCTGATACCTGGTGCATGTCACATTTCATTTGGGACGAAATATATATGGCACGGCCATTTACAGTAGATGTTTTTTCTTTGCACCGTTTGTGATTCGAAGAGACCTGCCATACTTGAACCTGAAACAGAGATTTAACAATACATTTCCACAACAGAAATGCATTGAGAACCATCTGTGCGTCCAACTTCCCGTATAACAGTTACTCAATGGCGCGGGCGGATGTAACATTTTCCAACTGGGGGGGCAGGTGAAAATGGAAGCTGCACCCATACCATTTTCAGTTACAGGACTTTTATTAGGCAAGTAAAAGCTCCCCCCCCCCCCCCCCATGCCCATGTCTAGATCCGCCCCTGCTCAATGGACTATTCTGCAGAAAAAACCTTGCTGACTTCTCATGTCTTTTTTTTTTCTTCTTCTTCTCCTCCGTATCCGGAGGTTTAATCACATTCTTTTTGTCTGCTTTCTCACATGGAGCCCAGTGAGCTATCTTTAGTGTGCCGACATGAGGCTGATTAAACATGCTCGGCCTTAGCACATGTGATAGCGGCGAATTAATGGGAGGAGTGCTACATGCAGAGTCTGTTCCAGCCAGCCAGGGGTAGCGTCTGTTTGTAGGCCAACCAGGAAGCTACACCCCCGCCTCGGGTTCACACCAGGGGCGTTTTTGCCTTTAGGCAGACTAGGCAGTTGCCTAAGGCGCCATGAGGGGAGGGGGGCGACTATGAGGGGAGGGGGGGGGACTATGAGGGGAGGGGGCGAGGGGAGGGGATGACTACCAGATATGCCTTAAAAGGAAACCAGGCTAATAAGGCTAATATGGATAAATACTAAATTAACATTATGTTATTTAGTTTTAAAATAGTTCATAATTTTATCCCTTGGGGGGCGCCATTTTACAGGAGATTTTCCCTGGAGCCCAATTACCAAATGGACCCGTAAGGGTCCATTTGGTAAGGGGGGCTCCAGGGAAAATCGTGCCTAGGGCTCCAAATTGCTTAGAAACGCCACTGGTTCACACAGAGCCATAACCACAATGCAACTCTAGATTCTTTTATGATTGGCCTGAATCTAGAGTTGCAATCGGGTCCACCGACTCCCCCATAACAAGAATCTTCATCTGCGATTTGATTGTATTAAACATAAATGGTAAATGGTGCATTGATATAGCGCCTTTTATCCAAGGCGCTTTACATTGCTACGTGCATCACATTCACCCATTCACACACACACACACACACACACACACACACACACACACACACACACACACACACACACACACACACACACACACACACACACACACACACACACACACACACACACACACACACACACACACAGATGGCAGTGGAAACCATGCAAGGTACCTACTAGCACATCAGGAGCAATTAGGTGTTCAGTGTCTTGCTCAAAGACACTAATTCTGCGGGATCGAACCAGCAACCTTGTGGTTACCATCCGGTGACTCTACCCCTGAGCCACTGCCACCCCAACATGTTGTGAGCTGTCAGTAAATAAAAGTGCTGTTCTTGGCAGGTACTCGTTTGTATCAACAGGTTGGGCTGCTGCATTACGCACATTCCAAACAGGTGGTACACAGGGCCGTCCAGTGACTATGATGAGCGCTTCCAAACTCCAGTACATTATTTTTGCAATTTTCATAACGTTGCTGATGTCTGAGGTTGTTAAGGAGACCTGTCCTACCTTGATTCAAGTATCCAGCATGAGGGACGGACGGTGTAGTAGTAGTTGAGACGCACAAGTCAAAAGGTCCATGTATAGTTTCCAGTATCGTGGTTTATAAAACAAAACAAACAAACAAACTCCAAAACGTTCAGTTTTGCTGTGTGTGAAATCAGTGTTTGAGTTCAATATAATACAGAAACGGTTCTCTTCATATTTTCTTCGTATTTCTTTGTTTCTATTGTTTTAAAATTACCTGTCAACTAGTGTGGTCAAAAACTGTTTGCTGCTGTCCTCATCCTCATTCACATGTGTGCGTTTCCAAACATTTCCCCCTGTCTGTCCCTCTCTCTTATTCTTCCCTATACAGTAATCAAGAGGTTCCCCCTGCTGTGAGAGCTGAAGGCCTGTGGTAGTTCTCTGCCCAAACAGTGGGGGGCAGCAAATATGTCCAAGCAAACCAATAGAGCTTGGGGCGGATGTAACATTTCCCAATTGGGGGGGGGGGGGGGGGGGGGGCAGGAAGAAAATGGTAGGGGGCTGGCTCCATCGCCCGTGTCGCTTTGCGTTACAGGACTTTTATTAGTCAAGTGAAGCATCAATAATAACATCAGTTGTTGTAGAAGTTGCAACAGACATGCATAAAGCTAAAGGTCTGACTCAGAGAGTTTTCTGTTTTCAATGATGAAATGCTCTTGGTTTAGTGGTGCCACAACTGTCGTATAGTTAGTAGCAGTAGTAGTGTTTCAATTCATTTTAAATAGAAGCACTTTAATTTGAAATACCTTGGGTTGTTTTGCATGCCATCGTAGCTGGTGGGGCAGACTGGGCATTTAGGGGGGCATTGCCGCCCCATGCCCATGCCTAGATCCGCCCCTGCCCCTGTTCCAGAAATGGATTCTCCATTCATTTTTTCTCATAGACTTTTCAAAGATAATTTATATAAAGCTGATTACACCACACACAAAAGCCAACTTGGGTCGTGACGAATCATAACAACACACACATCTTTTGGGACCATCTTTTGGGACAATCAAATCATTTCTAAGAAGAAAAATGAAACAAAAAGTGTTAATATTGTATGATAATATTGTGTGTGTTGTCATAATTTGTTCGACCCAAGTTGTCTTTGTCTGCAGCGTAATAGTCTTTATATAGATCATTTTCTAAAAGTCTATGAGGAAGATGAATGAGGATTCTATTTCTGGAACACGGGCAACGTCATGGAAGTGGCGGGACTGCTTAGCTCTGTAGATGAGATGGAAATGACTAAATTGTCTCTAACAGAGGTGGGTGGGTCTATATTTGGGTAAATATTTTACAACATACATTGGTAAAATATACTCGTGTTTAGTGACGATGTAACAAAAACTAAGTGAAGTGTTCTAGTGTTACTTGATTGACAGCTCTAGTTACTAGTTAGAATACTGCAGGTAGATGGATTATTATTACTAGAAATACATTACCCACTTCAGCCCTGTATACATTTTGGCAATTAGCCGATCTACAAGTTCACAATGTACAGGGTTGACACTAAGGTCTCTGAGGCACTTGTCCACCGGGCAAGTGCAAGTCAGGCTCTACTTGCCCTCAGGTCATGGTCACTTGCCCCACAAAATATATTGTGAATTTTGCATTGAAGTTTACATTCTACTTGGTGCTTTAAACATTTCCTTTCGCAGTCAAAGACTGTTTTGTTTAAGTCACAAATCACAATCAACTGCAGTAAATATTCAACTTGTAAATCAGTGTAAATCAGCGGTTCCCACAGTGATATAGTGGACCTTTTTACTTGGCCCGGGCAAGCGGGCAAGTGTTAGTGTCAAGCCCTGTGTTGTGGGCGGCTGTGGCTCAGGAGGTAGAGCAGGTCGGTCAATGATCCAGTGGTCGGCGGTTCGATTCCCGGCTCCTCCTGTCTACATGTCGAAGTGTCCTTGGGCAAGACACTGAACCCCACCTTGCCTCCAGTGGTTGCCACTGCTGGTGTGTGAATGTGGGAAGTGGGGATGCTGGCGTTGACTGTTCGCCGCTCTACTTCCCAATGTATGAATGAATGGACCATTGTAAGCGCTTTGAGTATACACGTAGTGCATAGAAAAGCGCTATAAAAATGCAATCCATTATTATTATTGTGATGTGACATATTGTGAGCTTGTAGAGCGCCTAAACATGTTTATACAAAAAAAGAGAAGAGCACTTTCTACTTTTGGTCCTTTACTTAATTGGCACTTTTACTCTAGTACATTTTGAATTCCAGACTATTTCTATATTACATCATTGATGCATTTTATATCCAATTACAAAATATGAGTACTTTTTTCCCACTACTGCAGACCAAAAGAAAAGTGCATTTTTTGCTGGGGGTTTTGGATACATTAAGGAGATAAGCCCTGTAGCAAACAAAGGGCTTAATTATGATATTCACACTCGCTTTGTTCCAACAACATTAATTCCACAAATTAACACTATCTCTTACGATTATTCAGCATTCAACAGCTGAGATACTAATTGGTGTATGCCGTGGCACAGAACAAAACATGAAGCTACCGTTAAGCACAGACTTCATTTTCTTCATGAAACAAATCCCAAGTGGAGAAGTAAAAATCATTACAGATTTGATTTGATGAGAGGAACCCATTTGCTGAATCCACTTCTGGGTTAACGATTTCTGTACGGAACGCGTTTTGGTGTTTTAGCTGTTGAAAAATAGCAGATCTACAAGCTCATATCGTGCCACCGAGTGGCGCGATATGAGCTTGTAGTTCTGCTATTTTTGAAAGAAAAATGTGAAAATGTGATGCAAATCTTTGAATACATTATTTCGGAAGCAAACATTTTTTAACTGAAATCTTTGCTTCTGGGGGATCCCTAGAACAACATGTTTTTAGATGAGGTTCTGCAGCTAAATAATAGATATTTCTGGTGTCCTTCCTATGAAATATGTTAAGCATCACTGACACAGAAAGAGATTTTTCCAGAAAAACTAGAATCTCACGCCAGGGACTAGAAATTAGTGTCACAAACTAGAATTTAGCGTCATGGACTAGAATCTAACTTCAGAAACTACAATCTACTGAGAGGAACTAGAATCTACCATGGGGGACTAGAATCTAGCATGAGGAACTAGAATCTAGCATCAGAAACTAGAATCTAGCGCTGTGAACTAGAAACTAGCTTCAGAAACTAGAATCTGATCAGGACACAGTGGGTTAAACTGTGACACTATTGGAAAAGTGATGAAAATGCTCTTGTTGGAATCCTTAATCACAGAAAAAAAAGAAAACTCTTGAATGAGTTTCACTCTGAGAAGCTGGCCTAAAAAAACACTCCACTTGCCTCTAATGACCCATCATTGTGAGGTGTCTGGAATTGATGACTTCCATTTGCCCTTTCCACAACTTGTGCTGAGGGAAGTATAAGACTCAATCTAAATGCCTTCCCCTGGAGTGGAGTTAAAGCCCTCCACTTCTCCCACAAGGTGTATAGCAGCGGAGGCACCTTGACTAGAGCGCCGTGCTGCAAGCTGCTCCGGCGTGGCCTTGTGGGCCTTTTCTCCTGAGTCGCTCGTTCGTTCCTGAGTTTTATTTATTTATTTATTTTATTTTTTTTGCGAGACGACGACAGCGGCGGCGACGTACGTCCCCCAGCGGCTCCCAGGTGTGGCTCCCTCAGCATAATTAAGGTGGGATCTGCCAGGGCTTCTGGGCCAGGGTCATTCATCAACCGGATCACCCCGCAAGATTAATGTGCACTCGCCGCAGCGCTGCAATGGATTGCTGCCACTTGCCGAGATCATTAGCGTTGGCCTGCGCACCACTGCAGAGACGCTCCGCGCAGTGCAGGGGGAGATTTGCAGCTTTGCATACTAAATGAATAGTCCATCATCGCCTAATTAACCCTTTCAGGTTCGGGAAATCCAATTTTTTTGGGGTTCTGTACAGCAGGGGGTTTTCAACAGGTGGTCTGGGGACCACCAGTGGTCCCTTAGAGTGCCTCAGGTGGTCCCCATGCAGCTAAATGATGGGCAGTTGGTAAACAATCCCATTATAGATCGTAACTCTTGAGAGCGTTAAAATGAAACCAATGGACCCGTGAGGGTCCATTGGTTTCAAGAGTTAAATTATATTTGAAGTCTGAATTACTTCATTTCAACAATCACATTAGAAAATGTAAAAGAATTTTGACTAACATGTTGTGGACAAGTGTGGACAAAACTACTTGGGGTCAGAGATTAAATTTAATATCAAAGGTGGTCACTGGTCCTCCGTGACCACCTAAAATGCTGATAAATGGGTGGGGGCCTGGTATGAAAAGTGTTGAAAAACCACAGCTGTACAGTATGTAACTAGTATTCAAAAAATAATATTATTTTATTTAGCTAAATAAAATATTTGAAGTTTTTCCAGAAAATTAGGTTCTAAGTATAAATTAAAGTAGCCTAAATGGGTTAGGGATTATTGGAGACACTTGTGTCCAGTCCCCCGGACAGTAAACCATAACTGAAGGGCAAACTAGATAGATTAGCTCCACCTGCTTAGTAGCAAAGTGCAAAGTAATGAAACTGCTGACACAAAGGTAAGCTCAAAGGAGAACGAGGAAGGAGGGTGGCGTCATTACACAGGGTGTAAATCCCGACGGGGACTCAGAGACACTATTTAATAACCCGAGTGTTCCCACAGCAGGAGAAAATCCAGAGGATTGCAACATTTCTCCCATCCATCCACCATCCGGTTAGTTATGCAGAATCAGCCGACATCATTCCTAGCTGATCGTTATGCATTCTGTCAAAGTCAAACAGAGTCTGAGATAAGAGGGTTAAAGACATACTGGGCCACCGTCGTCCATCTATCCAGGATTAGTACAACTGTCACTGCCGTTTTGCTTGAGGATCTGGCATAATAGGAATGGATGATGCAACACAATAATAGCCCTAATACCCACACGCACAATGACTCTTCAATAGCTGTTTTCCAAACAATTCCTTGAGTTCGCCTATAAGTGGCATTGAGAGGTTTTGTAAACAAATTCATTGACAAACATGAAAATAGCCTATGTATAACAACTAAGACACGCATGGCATCCCTGATGATGTCATTTGTTCTCACAAGGCACAACCATATGTTACCACTACCAACGGGAAATGCACAATTTCTTAGCGAATGCGACCTGCAATAAAAACAATCTACAGGTGTGCGTAGCCGAGCCATGTGGTTCCACCGACATCTGGCATGTGGCACCACATGTCAGACACAGACTGAAGAACACAATAGCCTACAATACATGATGTATTGACTGAGTTATTTATCATGATGCAGTAGGAGTTTGGGGTACTATTCATTAGTAGTTTAGTAGTAGTAGTAAATGAATGAATGAATGAATGAATGAATGAATGAATGAATGAATGAATGAATGAATGAATGAATGAATGAATGAATGAATGAATGAATGAATGACAGTACAAGTCAAGTACACACTGCTACAACACTGATAACAGCTTGGAGAATTACAGTACAATTCAAGTACAACTGCATCAAATCTGAGAAAGCTGATTGGACACACTAGTTAAGCATGCACTTGTTTACAATAGCATACACAATAGCTGATTGGACACACTAGTTAAGCATACACTTGTTTACAATAGTGTCCAACTTGTTCATTTAATAGTATAGTTAGTAGTTATGGCAGATTAGTATTAGTCATTAGTAGTTAGTAGTCATTGCAGAATAGTATTTGCAAATCGTTTCGCAAATCACTTTGCAATTCAAAGCTGCAGATGTATTTTTGTTATATTGACCAGTCTGTATGATGTGAATACAATACGCCTGCTCGAACACAACTCCCAGGATTGTATTTGGTCTCCATGCTGTGGTTTATAAATGTCTTTCCCTGAGCAACCACGTCACAGAAATACCAGCACTCATGCACGGTCCCCAACGTGTTTCTGGAACCTTTGGGTTTAGCTTTAAGGACGTTTTGCAGTCAAACAACTTTGATGGCATCTTGTAGATATACAGTACATTATGCATGCAGGATGATGTTAGCGCTGAGGGGCACATGGCACATATTAATGAGACATAAAGAGGATGGGAACGGCAACAACGCTACAAATACTGATATCACGCTCTAACAGTTTGTTTGGCACCAACTGAGAAGTAAATAAAAAGGTCAATCCGGTGATCCAGGGATCAATGGAGAGGATTGATCCTGTTAAGTCCGATTGAAATGCCCCGGATAATTGTACGGAGGGGTCTGATCTAACTTTATATCAATCCAGACAGAACATATTAGATTAGTCTGGGTTCAGCACCCGCTACAGCGCTCATCTGTCAAGTCCATTTCATCTTTAGGGGATGATGCCAAAGTCTGTCAGCATTCCAAACAGATCAACATTTGCATACGCCCTTATTACATGCTCACTGCAGAGTACACAGTGCTGGGCATGTTTGGACAAGATGGTAAACCATTGATTAACTTTGCAGTTATTTTGTTTTTGTTTTTGTTTTGTTGCATAATTTGTTGTTTGTCTTTTCACCTTATTTATTTTCCCTATTCCAGAACAAAGGGGGAGAGAGTCGACCGAAAGACAATAATTTACAATTTAGGCAATTAGCAGATGCTTAATTGATTAATCCAGAGTAATTTACCTTAAGCAAGAAAAAAAGCTTGACAATGCAGTGCATACATAAAAAGTAAAAGTAGTTAGCATGACTCATACAGTGCCTTATCTAAGAACAGGACGGTGGAATAGCTGGTATAATTAAACTAAAGTGCTATGTCTACATAAAACGCTATTATAGTGCTGTCTATGCTATCTATGTTACATAAGTCGAATCTTTGCATATGCTTGGCTATAAGGTCGCCTAATGTGCAGCAAATCCGCCATCAGAGCCTATATGTGACACGCACCTTAATCACTCACTTAACTACTCAACAGATGCAATATTATCCCTAAGTCTTCCCAAGGGGACTCCAGACTGTGTGTCGTAGGCTCAACATGTCAGTTTGTCACCTCTGCCTTCACATTCCATAGATCCAGTGATTCATTGGTGGACAGATTTAAATTCCATGTTTAGCGCAGGGCCGGATCTAGGCATGGGCATGGGGGGCAATGCCCCCCTAAATGCCCAGACTGCCCCACCAAACACAATGGGAAGCAGACCAACCCAAATTTCAAAGATATTTCAAATTAAAGTGCTTATAATCAAAATGAGTTGAAACACTACTACTGCTACTAACTAACTTGTGGCTCCACTAAACCAACAGCATTTCATCATTGAAAACAGAAAACTCTCTGAGTCAGACCTTTAGCTTTATGCATGCTGCGTGTCTTTTGCAACTTCAACAACAAGTGATGTTATTGATTCTTACTTGCCTGATAAAAGTCCTGTAACTGAAAATGGTATGGGGGCGACTTTGTGCCACAGGCGATGAAGACGTTCCCATACCATTTTCGCCTGACCCCCAATTGGAAAATGTTACATCCGGGCCTGGTTTAGCCGCTCAATTGCTCGCCAGTAGTCAGTAGCATGAAAGAAAGCAGAAAGTGAAATAATCTCAGCCTAAAACATGAACCAAACACTTTCAGGCTCACAGGGATATTTAATACAATGTCTAAACATCCTGGGAAGGCAGTGCATTGCAAGTTGCAAGGGGAGCTTTGATAACGTTAAACAAAGGTACATTTGTCAACACTGATCACCAGATAATTCATGATGTTTATTGCCATATCGATATAGCAGCCTCTCCAAGGCCAGATCTAGGCATGGGATTGGGCATGGAGGGGGGCAATGCCCTCTAAATGCCCTGACTGCCCCACCAAACACGACGGCAAGCAAAACAACCCAAATTTCAAAGATATTTCAGATTAAAGTGCTTCAATTGCTTCAAAAGAAAAATAAATCTTTAGATTTGGGGTCTGTGGGGCTAAAATATCCTCAAATGGTGGTCTGTGGCTCCAATCCTGAATAAATGTTGGTCCCTGAGATGAAAAAGGTTGAAAACCCCTGCTATTCAGTACTGTAGCCTCCCGTGCTGAGGTGGAAGTGTGTGGGTTCGCACACATGCACGTTCTTTGTGTGTGTGTGTGTGTGTGTGTGGTGTGTGTGTGTGTGTGTGTGTGTGTGTGTGTGTGTGTGTGTGTGTGTGTGTGTGTGTGTGTGTTGTGTGACATGTGTGTGTGTGTGTGTGGTGTGTGTGTGTGTGTGTGTGGGGGGGGGGGGGGGGGGGGGGGGGGGGTGGGTGGGGTGTGGGTGCGTGTGGTGTTGCGTCGCTGCGCGCGCACGCTGTGTGTGCATGTATGGAGGCTGGTTGGATGGTTGGATGGTGGTTGGTGGGTGGGTGGGTGGGTGGGTGGGGGTCTCTCAGTTCAGCCTCTCTCCCTCTCTGGGCTGTAAGCCTCTCTCTGTATATAAAAGGCTTGTTTTTCATTGACTGTGTCAGGAATCAAGAGGGCTCTAATCCCTCCGAGACTTCAGATGAAAGTTTCAAAAGAAATAATGAAAGGCACAGTTGCCTGGGGGTGCGTATCGGGGCGGACGTACGGCAAGCTGCAGCGAACAGCAGCAGCAGCAGAGGCAGCAGCAGAGGCAGCAGCACACGACAAGACGGAAGAACAGAGCAGCTTCCCTCCTCTCCACCCGCCTCCTCTCCTCTCCTCTCCACCCACCACCACCAGACTAACTAGAAATCAGGGGCGGATTGGCCATCTGGAGTACAGGGAGTTTTCCCGGTGGCCTGCGCCACCTATAGTGGCCTGCTGGACAAGATCCAAAATGCACTAGTGGCACTTCCAAAATGCACTAGAATGTGCTAGATGCTCGCCTGGAACATACAGATCAAAATGACCGTTAATCTTCTACATTCTCTAGTTGTGTAGACTAAGTTGGGCTAATTCACATGATGAATATTTTAACTCTTGAGGGTGTAAAAATGAAACCAAATGGACCCGCAAGGGTCCATTTGGTTTCATTTTTACGCTCTCAAAGAGTTACATCTGGTTAACCAGCTGCCCCCGCCCCCCAGGGTGGCCTGGCAAAGGCAAAATTGTCCCGGTGGGAAAATATGTGCCAATCCGCCCCTGCTAGAAATCACATATTATTCTGTCTCCAAGACTCAAACACATAAGCAGCATAAGGAGTACATCAAAAACCTGGCATGGCATTAAAAACAAAAAGACAAAATATGTTGTCTTTTTTTCCCCCGCTTGGGATTATGTTTTTTCCCCCTCCTTCTAACAATTCAAAATGATACTTAAGATGACGACAGTATAGAGCATTACACAGTATATGGAAACTAATGGTTTGACGCAGCTGGCAAAGCATCGCAATATAGTCATTCAACATGCGGTATACTGGCATGTAATGTGTAATTCCAACAATACACTGAAGGCTCCAGATGAAACAATACCACGAGTCGGCTTTGTTGGTGGCCAATATCAAAGTCTGGTTGCCTGAGACAGAGCTGTGGTGACTGTGTGTCCTCATGTGCATGTTTGTGTTATGTGTGTATGTGTGCGGGTGTACTATAGCCTAGTGTTGTAGTCAAGAACACCTAAAGAGAGGCCAAGACGAGACCAAAACAAGACCGAGACAATCACAGACTTGGTCAAGACGAGACTAGCACCTAGAGGGGTTGAGGACAAGACCAAGAGCTAGAGCAGAGGTGCCCACACTGTTTTGACTTGAGAGCTACTTTCAAAATGACCGGCTCAACAAGATCTACACATCAAAAGACATCTAATTCAAGGCCCCCAAGAAAGTTTGAGCTTTGAAATAGTGGTGATGGTGTTACTTACTGTTATAGTGTTTAAAAGCAATGCACATATAGAGGGGGAGAACGGGAAGGTTTTCTTGTATATTCTACTATTGACGTTTGAAAACAGTATTTGGGGTTTGAGTTGACAGTTTGTGATGTTGAGTTTAGTCTCTTGCACCCAAAACTAATAACTTTCACGTTTAATTGTCCACAATTGGGAAAGAGAACTGGCAAAACGGTCAAAATAACAATTGTTCTCCATTTTCTAATTGTGTGAACTCTTGAAATTACGTAATTTAAAAAATGAAACCAATGCCCTCAAGAGTTACAGATCTATACATTTTAGGGGACTGTCATGTGATCTACCTGCATGGCGTGACCTACTGGCAGATCAGGATCTACCTTTTGGGCACCGCTGACCTAGAGGGATTGAGACAGATGCCTAGGACATGTCCTAGTGAGGGAGAGCCCAAAAAATCATTTTTAATTGTTCTGTACTAACACATAACACATTACAGAGACGGTTTGCAGGCTGCTGGTTGGTGGCAAAAGAGACCTGAGACATTTGCTCCGAGATCGTGACAAGACCAAGACAAATTGAGGGTGAGACCAAGACAAGACCATGAGACAAATAAATGAAGTGCAGAGCGGCGAGACCGAGACAAGACCAAGACAATTGAGGGTGAGACAAAAACTAGACCGAGACAATGAAAATTTGTCATGCGATCGGACTCGAGACCAGACAATGTCTCCAGAACTACAACACTACTATAGCCAAAGCTAAAATCTAAAAAGACACTTCCCTGGCGTTGGTTGTTTGATTTACCTGGAGGTGGCGTGGGGGGGGGGGTGGCGTGGGGGTCCACAGACTAGTAGAAACATGGGGAGAAGTGCATTTGAAGTCCTCTGTGATTTCTCTCCTCTCACGCTGCCAGCATTACCTCTGTTGGGTGAGCTCTGGTTGGACGCCATCTGTGGGAACACAATGGACAGAGGATTCATCGCCTGCATGCAGTGTTGGGCAGTAACTAATTTTAGATTACATATTACTGTAATATTATTACTTTTGCTCCAAAAAGTAAAGTAACGAGATTACTCTGCAAATATGGGTAATAAGTAACGCATTACTTTGCAAGTAACGCCAAGTTACTTTTTTAAAATGAGCTTGTTGTTGCATGCAAAAATAGAACAGATTTACAAGCTATCGACAGGTACTCTAACAACAGAGATGTGCAGTAGATTGTAGATCCAGTCCACACGCTGCATCCTGCGCAGTTATGTACACTACAAATCGCTTGCTGCTTTATTTTGTATTAAACACATTATGTTGTACTGTTGTACTGTTGTGTATTTTTTCAAAGGCGGTGTTGAGAACTTGGGAAAGTAATAACGTAATATGTAATATATTACTCTTCGATTCCAGTAATAAGTAAAGTAATGATATTACTTTGTCTAAGGGGTAACGAGTAAAGTAAAGAAGTTACTTTCCTAAGTAATATAGACCAACACTGCCTGCATGTGTTTCTATGGCCACAGTGAACCGGGGCCAAGCTTTGAAGTAACCAGGACCAAGAATATACTCAAGTGTTTTAAAGGGGAAGTCCACCCATTTTCAACATTCTAATATGTCATTAGTATACCCTAGAGGTGCTGGGTGGACATGATAAAAAAAATTTTTCCCCCATTCTGTGTTTCCAAGAAATGGAGGTTTGAAGAAAACCACTAACATGGTGAAACATCTTGATGACATCATCAAGATGTATTTTCACCATGTTAATGGATTTCTTTAGACGCTTCTTTTTTTCTGAGAGCGTACAAATGGAACCAAATGAACCCGCTCTCAGAAAAATGTTGAAAATGGGTGGAATTCCGCTTTAAGTAAAAGTACCAATACTGTAGAAACTCCACTACAAGTAAAAAGCCTGGAATTAGAAATACACAGTACAATATGTAAAAGAAAACAAAATACTGGCACTAAAAACAAGTTGAATTACCAAAAGCAGAAAGTACTTTACATTGTGCAGAATATACCATTTGGAGTGGGGACAATGGGTCCAAGTCAGGGGCGTTTTTGCCATTAGGCAGACTAGGCAGTTGCCTGGGGCGCCATGAGGTGAGGGGGAGCCACGGGGTGACCACCAGACATGCTTAAAAACGATCCCAGGCTAATAAGCCTCATATGGATAAATACATTGTCCTCTATAACTAGAATTGACCATTGAAAACACATATAATAGGCTATGGTCTTTTACTTTAAAATAGTTCATATTTTTATCCCAAAGCACAGTATAATGGGGGCACCATTTTACTGTGCCTGTCATAGGTATGAGGTCACAGGAGATTTTCCCTGGAAGCCCAGGGAAATCTTGCCTGGGGCTACAACTTGCTTAGAAATGCCACTGCTCCAAGTTTTCAAATGTATGAAAAAATTATCTTGAAAATATCAGATCTGTTATTTTCAAAATTACACACACACACACACACACCACACACACACACACACACACACACACACCACACACACACACACACACACACACACACAACAGGCCCGGAAGTGAGTAATGTTTTGTCTCGTGATCATATTCAGTAGTGGTAATTTTCATTATTTTGTTATTTTACAAAACAGTGACCTTGTGTAAAGTGCTCATCATGACTCATTCAGAGAGGTGCCAGATAATTGTCATAATTCAAAAAAAGTGTTGGAAAGCAGCAATTATAATGTTCTCAGTTGGTCACACCACGGAATAAAGTGTGATTATCAGCCATGCAGGAATGAACCACGCACCGTTATAATTACAACAGAATAACATTTTAAAATCCACTGACCATGTTTTGAACCCTCCACTGATGGTACACTATTAATATCACGGTGCGTGCGTGCATGTGTGTGAGTGTGTGTGTGCGCACACATTTGTGTGCATGCTTTTATGCGTCTCTCTCTCCAACTCGCATCTTTGCCTCTCCATTATTTACGGCTCAATAGAGACAGCATGCATATATTGATATATCCATGAATACTTTTTGTTTTTGCCTTTAGTTTAGCCAAATAGTTATAGCAGCTATCATGGTCAGCTTGTATAGTGAAACAGCAATGGAACATGGCGGTCATGGAAGGGGGGACAGGTGCAGGATGACTGGTCAAATCATCTGAAAAACCCACTTGGACGCTCCAATGCAACAGTCTGAATATTGGTTTGGACAATTGGAAATGACCAAACCACAGCCCATGTGACACTTCCTACATCGGTCTATAGTAGCCGTGTGTGGGTGTACTAGCTCATCAAAACATAATAGGATGTTGTTGTTTTTTGTAAGCAGGGGTTTTCAACCGGTGGTGCTTAACCAGATGTAACTCTTGAGAACATAAAAATGAAACCAAATAGACCCTGGCGGGTCCATTTGGTTTCATTTTTACAACTGTACACTCTCAAGAGTTAGAATTTTCATCATGTGAATTAGTCCAAAACTACTAATGGTCATGGAGAGAAACAAAAGAATTCTTTAGTTTTGGGTCTGTGGGGCTAAAATGTCCTCAAATGGTGGTCCGTGGCTCAAATGCTGAATAAAGGGTGGGCCCCTCTTCTGCAGAGGATGTCCAGCAGTAAGCTGTTCACAAAGATGTATGGGCTACTGTCAGCTTATAAAGAGACATTATTATTCCACACAGTGGTTCGTACACCACTGTATGGCACACGCATGAGGTTCTCCCTCATGCGTGTGCGTGCACACGCACACGTGCACACACACATACACCCACTTTAAACCAGTCGCTCTTCTCAAACTTTGTTGTGCCAATTAAAAATCCACATACCAGATATGGACAGTGATGTAGAACCAGGGGCGTTTTTGCCATTAGGCAGACTAGGCAGTTGCCTAGGGCGCCATGAGGGGAGGGGGGGCGACCATGAGGAGATTTTCCCTGGAGCCCCCCTTACCAAATGGACCCGTAAGGGTCCATTTGGTAAGGGGGGCTCCAGGGAAAATCTTGCCTAGGGCTCCAAATTGCTTAGAAACACTACTGTGTAGATCTACTATCCTCCATCCAATTTAGAGCAATTGAGAGATGAAGGACGCATTTGGACAGTAAGCTCTGCATCTCAGGGATGCACTACTATACGCAGTATGTATGGTAATATTAATGTCCACAATTCCAGGCAAAACATTAAAAAATGCATCAAAAAACATTCTTCTCTAGTTGTGTAGACTTGGGCTAATTTACATGCATGGATATGATGAATGATGATAACCAAATTTCCATTTAGCTGGGGACCACCTGGAATCCTCTCAGGGACCACTGGTGGTCCCTAGACCATCTGTTTAAATACCCTGTACTATAGTCCACCTAAGATCCATCACAATCTATGTATTTTATAAACTGTTGATATTTCTGAAAGAACTATTCTACCCCATGCTAAACATACATACAGTCCCCAGGAATATGCTTTCAGCAGCTTATTGCTTTAATTGCATGGAACCGTCTTCTGCTCTGTGTGGCCTTTGCTATTGGATCCTAATCATAATGATCATGTTACTTTGAAATATTAATGTAAACCAGACCTATCTAATCAGGGCAGCCCTGCCGCCGTTCTCACACCCATATCAGGCTGTGCCTTGTATATGTATACCCACTGCACTCAATTTATTTTGTGCCTTTAACTAATTTTGCACGGGCACCTCCCTTTTGGTGTTTTAATCACGAGCTAGCATTAGATTTATAGCATTAGCTTCAGCTATTGAAAAATAGCGACACTGACTGGCATGCTATGTGCTTGTAGATCGGCTAATGTTGGGAAAATTGTGAAAACGCGGTGCAAATCTTTGAATATTATGTTTGTTTTTTTCAGTGCCAACATTATTAACTCAAACCTTCGGTTCTGGGAGGTCCCTAGAACTCCATATTTCCAGATGTGGGTCCTCAGCCAAACACAGATACTTCTGTGGGTCCTTGGTATGAAATATTATTAGCATCGCTGACACAGAAACAGAGATTTTTCCTAATACTGTTAGGATTCACTAGGCCCTTTATAGAATCTATAGTGCCAGGTGGAAATGGTTTAATACTGCTCTGCTGCCGGTTGGCACAACAGCACCCACTGCTGCAGGTGCTTTCAACCTGTGGTCCTTGAGAGGATTCCAGGTGGTCCCCATGCTAAACGATGGAAAGTTGGTTAGCCAGATTTAACTCTTTGAGAGCGTAAGCATGAAACCAAATGGACCCGGAAGGGTCCATTTGGTTTCATGGTTACACTCTCAAGAGTTAAAATATTCATCATCGGAATTAGCCCCATGTCTACACAACTAGAGAATGTAGAAGATTAATGGTCATTTTGATTTGTATTTTGACTGTTTTGTTTCCCAAATCCAGCCTGGAATTGTGGACAAAAGCAAACGAGATCTTTAGTTTTGGGGTCTGTTCATATATATGTAATGTTGATGTAGCAAGCTACTTTTGTCTTGTAGCTTGTAGTGTAGCTTGCTACAATTTTCTGGGGACAGCTTGGCTACCTTTTCTTTCTTACTACATTATCCCAGTAACTTGCCCATCACTGCCTTTCACGCAGTGAGTGCGGTACGGTATGGTGTGGTACGGTGTTCCCCCCTATAGCCTGAGGTAATGATGTCGACGGTTTGCCCTGAGCGCTCCTTTGTGACGGAGGGTTGGGGGGGCTGGCGGTTGCCCTCAGCATTGCTTTGTGACGGGGGGTTGGGGGCTTTGTGACGGAGCTGGAGGGAGCTGATGAAGAAGCACAATGCCATGGCCAACGGTCAGAGCCAGTGTTTATGAGGAGTGCCACGGTGGCTGACAGCTGTCGCTGTCGCTCCATGATTCATACGCTTCCTACGGCAAGCGGTGCTCCTGCCGAGAGGGAAACGGCTTGCCTGCGGAGACACCGCCGAATGGTTTCAGTGCTAGATACCTGGAGCAATAACGACACCCCCTGAGATGTTGTACGATTCAATACCCGGAAAAAAGCACATTCTGGACAGATATTTCAGTGGTTTTCAACCTTTTTTGTTACCAGGGCCCACTATCTAGTCAGCATTTGAGCCATGGACAACCAATTGGTGAAATTTTAGTCCCACAAACACACCCCAAAACTAAAGATTCCAGGCTGGATTTCGAGGGGGGAAAAGGCACACAATACACAAAGAACAAAAATGACTGTTAATCTTCCACATTCTCCAGTTGTCTGAACTTGGGCTAATCATCAATCACATATACCATTCTAACCACAAATCCAACGCAGTGGTAAGGGGCTGACACTATGGCAGTTAAACAAATGTTTAGGGATGGGGAATTTGCTTTGGAGTTGCCCAAGTGTTATTCCTGGTTGGTGGACATTTTCTTTCAATTCTGTATTATTATAAACTATACAGTATATATTCTCTGGTATCGGTATTTGGTATTGCTATCGGCTAACACCGAAATTGTGGTATCAGGATCAGATCGGAAATTTAAAAAGTGGATTGGGACATCCTTACTTGAAATTAGATGATATTCTAGGCCAGGGGTGCCCCCACTTTTTTGACTTGAGAGCTACTTTCAAAATGATCTACACATCAAAAATGTGATTGTTCCATTACTGAAAATCCATTTCAAGGCCCCCTAGAAAGTTTGAGCGTTGAAATAGTGGTGATGGTGTTACTTACTGTTATATTGTTTAATAATAATGCACTTATAATGAAAAATAGATGGAGAGAATTGGAATGTTTTCTTGTATAAGCTACTACTGATGTTTGAGAACAGTGTCTGGGGTTTGAGTTGACAGTTTGTAATGTTGAGTTTAGTCTCTTGCAACCAAAACTAGAACTTTCACGCTTTTGTCCACAATTGGGAAACAGAACTGGCAAAGCATTGGTCAAAATAACAATTATTCTCCATTTTCTATTTGCGTGGGCTCTTGAGAGTGTAAAACGAAACCGTTTCGTTTTACACTCTCAAGAGTTACAGATCTATGGGGACTGTCGTGATCTACCTGCACGGTCTGTGTGATCTACTGGTAGATCACAATCTACCTTTTGGGCACCCCTGTTCTAGGCCCATTTTGACTAGTCATGGATTGCCTAAATCATCCCAGTCCTGAAAGTGTTTGCTGGGATGTCATCAGCCTTTATGTTCATTTACATGCTGCTGCACTGGGGGCATCATCACTGAGGAAATAGCGGTCCACTCATTGCTGATTTGTATGCCGTACATCAACCATCATGCATTGTAGCGTCCAACAACCTCTCCAACACATTCACGTCATCGACTCTCCCAGACTAGCTGTGTGTATGCGTGCCATGTGTGTAGAGCAGGGGTGTCAAACTCAGATACAGAGTGGGTCAAAATTTAAAACTGAACAAAGCCGCGGGCCAAGTTTGAACGAACTAACCTTTTAAAGGGGCATTCCACTCATTTTCAAAATTTTCCTGAGAGGGTACAAATGTGATCCAAATGGACCCTAGCGGGTCCATTTGGTTCCATTTGTACCCTCTCAGCAAAAATGGGTCTGAAAGAAAAATCATTAACATGGTGAACTACATCTTGCTGATGTCATCCGATGTATTCCACCTCCATTTTTAGGAAATACAGAATTGGGGGAACTTTTTTTTTTTTCATGTCCACACAATGGGTGCAATTCCCAATCGCTGTGGTGTAGCCAGGTATGGTATAAGTCCTCTCATTGGCTGCATGGCAGCAAATCAGGTTTGGGGCCGTGCTCATTGGCTGCATGGCAGCAAATCTGGTCTGGGGCCTTCAGTTAGGCCAAAAGCCTATACCACCAGGCGTGGGCCTGGGCCTACCAAATAATTATCCATAATAATTAAACCAGTCATCAAGAGCTTCAACTGATGAACAAAGCCAGGGAGTACAGTAACATTTTAATTGGGGGAGGTCAGGTGATTTCTGGACCTCTTGACTTTCAGGTTTTAATTATTCTGGGTAATTATTTGGTAAGCTCAGGCCCAGGGCTGGTGGTATAGGCTTTCGGCCTATACCCAAGGCCCCAGACTTGACACCATACCTGCTACACCACAGCAATTGAGAATTGCACCCAATATCTCTAAGGTATATAATGACATATTACAATGTTACAATTACAATCCCCTTTAATTTGATAATGTCTCAAGGGCCAAATAAAATTACACGGCAGGCCAAATTTGGTTCAGAGTTTGACACACATGTGTGTAGAGAGTGGATCTGGACCTTGACACACAGCTATGGACAAAGAGGCTGTATAGTCACAAAGCCTTCTTTCACTGGAGCATAGTTTATGACAACAATGTTAAAAAGTCATGACCAAACCCTCTTGAACTGCGGCTGCACGCTCAGCCCCATTGTGGAGTTGATTCATCTTGGTATTCCACTCACACACACACCACACACACACACACACACACACACACACACACACACACACACACACACACACACACACACACACACACACACACACACACACACACAACACACACACACACACACACACACACACACACGCGCACACGCACAGGTCTGATACTTCAGTCAGTCATATAAAGGATTAAGTAATTTCTTGCGGGAACACCGTTTGGTTTTAAAGGTAGGGTAAGTGATTTGAAATTCATCGTGTAGTACCAGCCTGGTGCACTAGGAGCCCAAGAGTAGCTACACTATGTGAACCTGCTGCTCGATCCTGATTGGAGGAGAATTCACCCTCCACCTGGGGAACTTTTATTAGCTCCTCTGCTAACGTGGGGGAGGGGGAAACTCCATATACTGTATGGTCTGCACACCTTATAATAGAGCATTTTAACAGATTTTTTTTTTTTTTTTTTTTTTTTTTTTTGGGGGGGGGGGGGGGTGATAGCTGACAAAAGTGAAATCACTTCCCCTACCTTTAATTCTAAGCTTTATTAGCATATTTAGCATTATTTGCATAATTGACAATACTTAGCATTATTTAGCATTACTTAGCATTATTAGTATTATTGACAATGATAATTACTTTGCATTCCCTGTTAGAAAAAAACAGCATGAGTTCCATGCTGGTCTTTGCTGGTTTATACTGGTCTAAGCTGGACTAAGCTGGTTTAGCTGGTGGTCTATGCTGGTCTTTGCTGGTGGACCAGGCTGGGAGACCAGCCTGAGTTTAGCTGGTCTAGCTGGTGGACCAGCATACCAGCTACAAAACAACATCTGCTGGTTTTGCTGGGATGCTGGTTTATGCTAGCCATGCATGCATGCTCATATAGCGCGCCACGGAGTGGCGCGCTATATGAGCGCTACATGCATGGCGCGCTACATGCATGCATGCAAGCTTGTAGGTCTGATATTTTTGAAAATGTGGTGCAAATCTCATTTTTCAGTTCAGAATGGTTTAAAGAACACCCTCACCGGTTGCACAGCGCTGAGTATATATGACATAGCAGGAGCGTTTTAATTTATGAAAGCCATCTTTAATTGAAATCTCCGTTTGTCATTTTGAGCACAATCACCCGTGGCACCTCATAAAACAGCCACCGATCGAAATTATTATATAATTAGGCATTAAATAGGTGATATATTCCGTGCTCCCTCCTTTGGAACAGTTACATTCACACATTTCTATCACATTTCATATTAAATGACACATTTTTGTTCTTGCAGAGCACAGATAAGACTAATTGGACAGTTTAGAGCCTTGTGAATTGATGATATCGCTTGTGTTGCTTTTCATCCTGGACGTGGCGTGAATTGATAAAAGCATCCTCTGCGGATGCTCTGAGTTTTGGGTGACCTTCAGGATACTTCTGCAAGAATGTCTTTGCTTTGTTACTTTTTACTTTTTTAATATGGATTTCATTCAGTTGTGAAAAATGTGTTCTTCTGATCACTTTAACCATTTGTGTACTGAACGTGTTTCGGTGTTCAACGCATTATGTTACAGTTTAGCTATTGAAAAATATCAGAACTACGAGCTCATATCGCGCCACCGAGTGGCGCGATATGAGCTCGTAGATCTGATTTTTTTTTATGTGAAATGATGCGCAAATCTAAGAATATATTCTATTTGACACCTGATTGTAGTGTCTGCCACTATAGATTCTAGTTTCTGACTAGTTTCTGATGATAGATTCTGACAGATTCTAGTTTCTGACTAGTTTCTAGTTTCCGTTGCTAGATTCTGACAGATTCTAGTTTCTCTGAAAAATCTATGTTCCTGTGCCAGTGGTGCTTAACATATTTCAAGCCAAGGACCACCAGAATTATCTATATTTGGCTGCGGACCCCCATCTAAAAAAGGGATCCCCAGAAGCAACGGTTTATTTCAAAATATTTTCTTCCGAAAGAATATATTCAAAGATTTGCATCACATTTTCACATTTTTTTCTTAAAAAAAATATCAGACCTACAAGCTCATACCGCGCCACCAAGTGGCGCGGTATGAGCTTGTAGATCTGACATTTTTCAATAGCTAAACTGTAACATAATGCGTTGAACACCAAAACGCGCTCAGTACACAAACGGTTAAAGGCAGTGCAAGTGATTTTCTTTGGTTGAAATAAGTGTTAAAAAGCTCTGTATACTGTGAAAGTACTCATTGCTATGTAGTGTTTGTTGCAGTAACATCGTCTCCACGTCTCTCCGGGTTT
Source organism: Benthosema pterotum (assembly GCA_039105355.1). Lineage (NCBI taxonomy): Eukaryota > Metazoa > Chordata > Actinopteri > Myctophiformes > Myctophidae > Benthosema > Benthosema pterotum. The sequence continues at coordinate 20,507,261 of CM076965.1, read as the reverse complement.
ATTTATTTTTTTTTTAAACAGAAAATGCATTTACTGAAACTGAATCTGGGATACCAATTTTATCCGATTAGGATAAAGCACCCAGTCACAGACAGGGGTCACAGCCAGTGTTGCCAACTTGGCACATTTGTCGCTATATTTAGCGCTTTTTCAGACCACCCTAGCGCCAAAATTAGCGAAAATCTCCTGGCGGAAAATCTAGTGCTTTTTTGCTGGTGAGTCGGGGCGAAATTGGTTGACAGGCGCCAGAGATAAAACCCTCATTTTTCACCATTTTTTCCTCCTATGACAGTGATTTTCAACCAGTGGTCCCCAGGCTAAATGATGGATAGTTGGTTAACCAGATGTAACTCTTTGAGAGCGTAAAAATGAAACCAAATGGACCCTTGCGGGTCCATTTGGTTTCATCTTTACCTGACAAATACCTTTTGTTTTAACCAAATATATATACAGTATATATGTAATATTTTTTGGTTATGGAGATCCTATCTCCGTAACATGTAACCAAATATTGAAAACTTAGTGAAACTTATAGTTAATATAGGATACATAGTATTGTTTTTGTAAAGTGAAATTTTGTAATTTATAAGAATTATATATGACATTCAAACAGATATAAGATCCATAGTATTATTTTTGTAGTGAAACATTATTTTGAAATTTAATTATTAAGAATTACTGTATATAAGACGGATATAAGATATAAGTATTTTCTTGTAAAGCGGCTTTATACAGCAAATATTGTGCATGTATGGGAATACAATATTATAGTGACGTATTTCTATCTATCTTTAATTACATAGATACAAATGATATTATGAATCAAAGGGACATGACTGGAATGTCTCGATATGCAATTATAAAACAAAATTGGCTTTTTGTAATCTTTTGTGAGATTATTATTATTATGTATCATATTACTGATAAGGTATTTTGTATTATAGTCTTGGAGAAAAGTGGATTCACGAGAAATATCATCGGTCGATTTTTTGAAGAATCCCACCAATGCACTTGCTTTGAAACCACTGCATGCTCGGCAAGTTTAACCGGCTTTCTGTCTTTAGAAAATTGCACCATGTCCCACTCCTGCGATAAGAACTCGGCGTATCCTGGAAGAAATAGAAAACCCAAACCAGAATCTTTATCTCCCCGATATAGTGGATGAACTCCAGCCCAGTCTAGGTGTGTTATCACAATCCTATGAGCAAAGACCACATTTCTTGTCCGTGTGAACATTTTCCTGCCCTCTGGTCTTCTCTAAATGGAGAAGTATATCCTGGATCTGGTGCCTGGACAAATGTTCCCTCCCTGGAACATACTGTAACATAACTGTCTCCTCCATGATAAATACTGGAAGAGACACCAAGCAGCAGAGGATTCTCCACCTTGGAATCTGCTGAGGAAGTGCTTGCAGTGTGTGTGTGTGTGTGTGTGTGTGTGTGTGTGTGTGTGTGTGTGTGTGTGTGTGTGTGTGTGTGTGTGTTGTGTGTGCGTGCGTGCGTGCGTGCGTGCGTGTGTGAGCGTGTGCGTGTGTGCATGTGTGTGAAATCATGTAAATAAAGGGACAGTCTGTTCCTTATTTTCCATTGTGTTTGTGTGTGCATGTGCGTGTGTGTGCGTGCGTGCGCGTGCGCACGCGTCTGTCTGTCTTTGTGAGTGGGCCGTAATACAAACGTATTTACTCTTAATTACACAATCTTAGCATAGAGACTTTTTTGTGAACAAATATATGCATTTACCACAAGGACAAAAACACTGATTTCATCCAATATGAATAATTCAAGAGCACTTTCAACCTGATTTCTATACAAGCACATCAGGCAGCAAGTATATCACATAGATAAATCACCAGACATCCATCAATAATCGTAGCTAATTAGCCTAATTAATCAATTGTAAAGTGCAAAAAATAATAAACAAATAATTCAAATGAGGCGATAGATAGATAGAAAGAAAACTGGTCCTTTTTGAGTGTATGTAGGCAGAAAGCGTTCAGATTCATATTGTCATTCTGGGTGTGTGTGTGTGAGAGCTGCTAGCCTATTGTTGTGTGTGACAGTGTATGCTTATGCTTTCCACATGGTTGCACTGGAGGAATGTGTGTGATAACAGAGGGTAGGTAGGAGGTTTAATGTGAGGAGAAAGATGTCCACACTGGGGTGGAAGGCTCATGAGAGATGTGTGATTCAGACATTTTCTTCTGCTTGTACGTACGTGGTGGTGGTGGCAGAAAAGGAAAATAAATCCTCCTTTCTTCCTCCCTGCCTTATGCCTTATGGCATGATGATACATGAATATGAAACCTGTTTGGTTTCATTTTTAAAAGATCTGTTTGTTCATACCGGTGGTTTTCAACCTTTTTGATACCATGTATGCAGGGCCCACCATGTATTCAGCATTTGAGCCACGGACCACCATTTGATGACATTTTAATTAGCCCCACCGACCCCAAAACTAAAGATTTCTTTTTCTTTTGGCCACAATACCAGACTGAATTTGGGAAACAAACACACAGATCAAAATGACCATTAATCTTCTATCTACATTCTCTAGTTGTGTAGACTTGGGTTGATTTCAGACAATGAATATTTTAACTTCCACTCTATAATTTAGAAATTTGGTTAACCAGGTGTAACTCCTTGAGAGCGTAAAAATGAAACCAAATCCATTTGGTACCAAAAAGGTACTAAATGGTTTGTGCTGATTTAAATGCCAAAATGTAATGCAATGCAATGTTATGCAAATTAATGTCAATCAATGTGCAGGATTGTTGGTAAATATAAGGAAGTGATGCCTCATCATGGTGGGGGGGTGAACATGTGATAGGTGGACTCACAGCTGTTTTGTAATGAAGATGAATGAGCGTGTTTGTTAATGCCTGATGAAGACTCGAGGCCTCAGCTACGTTGCATCTGGCACAAAGCACTGTAGATTAGAAGGCAGATGTCATGCTGGGACTCACGTGTATAGTTAAAAATCACACCTGTGTGAAGTTGAGGGGGCATGTCGTACATCACCACAAATTGAGCCTACTGGCTCATTTGGTTCCATTTGAACACTTTGCAAATAATACATTTGAGAAATTCTAGTGCTAGGCTAGTACACTCCTAATGTGCCAAAGTGTCAAAGTAAATAATCATACTTCTGAATCAAGTCTGGAGACTTGAAGAGTAGTGGGTCTTATGTAGTCTTGGTGGTATGGATTTTTTAATATCGGTATTGATAACGTGTTAATTAGCTCGATATTCAATATTACCGGTATTGACCACTAGATTGCAATGGCGTGCAATCAGAGTCGGACACGTTCCACCAGTCACCTAGTTCTCAGATTTGTGACTGAGCGCTCTGCTGTTCAAGCAGCCTAAATAGGGAAAAACTGGAGTTGGAAATACATCGTTTCCAAAAGGCCTAGCCCAAATAAGGGCTATTTTAGGCATGTGTGTAACATGAAAATTGTTTGTATAGCTACAATTAAAAGTCTCATTGTTCAGATTTTAATAGAATACAGCATAATGTTGGTATTTGATGCTAGTCGGTATTCAATATTTTTTATAGACCCAACGATATTACTCGGTATTGATTTCCAATATTGTGATAAACGGTAATACCGGTATATTGCCCAAGACTAGTGTACTCCTAATGTGCCAAAGTGTCAAAGTAAATAATCACACATATTCTAAATCAAGTCTGGAGACTTGAAGAGTGGGTCTTATGACAACATAACATAAGAAACAGTAAGTACTAAGAAAAAATAATAGTAGTTAAAATGTTGCTGTCTGAAACGTTTTTTTTCTCTTAGTAGTTTTTAGTTGGACATACTGTCATGCAGTATTTGGGCAAGAATAAGAAAATGACGGAGCATTTGCCTAGCTTGTCTGTGCATAAACACTGCCTGAGAAGAACTAGCGCTCATTCTTTCACTTTTATCCTCAGTGTGTAGAGGATAATGGAGTCAGCCAGCAGTCTGCTGTCTGAAGAGAGTTCCTGTGTTCTATCTGTCTGGATGTGTTCACTAACAAGGGCAGATGTAACATTTCCCAATTGGGGGGGCAGGAGAAAATGGTATGCGTGCGGCTTCGTCGGTGAAGCCACACACATACCATTTTTGGTTACAGGAAGTATATTAGGCAATTAAGCATCAATAATAACATCAGTTGTTGTTGAAGTTGCAACAGACACGCAGCATGCATAAAGCTGAAGGTCTGACTCAGAGAGTTTTCTGATTTCAATGATGAAATGCTGTTGGTTTAGTGGTGTCACAGCTGTAGTTAGTTAGTAGCAGTAGTGGTGTTTCAAATCATTATAAATATACCGGTAAGCACTTTGGCATTTAGGGGGGCATTGCCACCTCCCATGCCCATGCCTAGATCTGCCCCTGTTCACTAATCCAGTCAGCACTAGATGTTGTGGACACAACTACTGCAAAGCCTGCATCACACAACACTGGGACAGTAGTGATGTGTGCAAGTATCCGCTTTGTAACAAAACCTTTCTACAAGAGTCTAGAAGTCTTCATCAATACGTTTGTCTCTGAGATGGCCGACTAGTTTAGGACAGTGGTTTTCAACCAGTGGTCCGGGGGGCCAACAGTGGTCCCTGAGAAGATTCCAGGTGGTTCCCAGCTAAATGATGGACAGTGGGTAACCAAATGGACCCTTATAGATGTGGTTCTTTGCTCCATGTCAGATACTGTATGTGCTCATCTGAGGCTCAGAGTGTGCTTCGCAGGTTAAAACTAACTTAAAGACAGTTTTACGGGGTAGTCAATTTGTTCGAGATGAAGTGTTTTTATTTTCTTGATAGTCAACATTCCATGTCAACAATGTGTTTAATTATGGAAACCACATAAAAATTACATATTTTGATCCGATTTTGATTGTCCATACCGAGAGCAACCTTTATGTTTTCACTTGTTTTTTTTTTTATAAATATTAGACTATTTTTAGGCTATAATATTAAATTATAATTATTATTCCTACTACGAGTATTACAAGGTCCATGAATGTGAGTTTGAATGAAAGTAGAATTATGTGCAGGATGTTATTTACCTACAGAAGTGAGCGGAATTTAACTGTACACCTTTTTAATATAAATCTAAATTTAAAAGAAAAATGGTCTTTCTCACACTTGTGTGCCAGTGATAACTCTCTGAAGTAGCCCTGCATTAGACCATCCATCATACATAATGCGTGGGGCAACCAAATGGTCAGTGACGTCACTGGTTCACTGCATACATCAGCGTCAGGGGTAATGCCCCCCTAAATGCCCTGACTGCCCCACCAAACATGATGGCATGTAAACAACCCAAATTTCAAAGATATTTCAAATTAAAGTGCTTATAATTAAAATGGTTTACTACTGCTACTAACTAACTACAATTGTGGCACCACTAGTCAGACCTTTATGCATGCCTGTGGCAACTTCAACAACAACTGATGTTATTATTGATGCTTACTCACCTAATAAAAGTCCTGCAACTGAAAATGGTTTTCACCTTTCGCCAATTGTGAAATGTTAGATCCGGGCCTGGCGTCAGGGCCTGCCTCTTTGGTGAAGATTACACTCCACCAAACACACCTTTCTAGTTTCTAAATACACTGTCAAGCCGGAACATAAAGGTCAGCCCCAATTGACGCATTTATATTCGCGGGGAGAGATTACTCAGCTCAGCTGTACTGAACTTGTTCTAAAAGACGTCACACAATGCAAAAAAAAAAAAAAAAAAAAAGAAGCGCGGCGCACAACGAGTGTTCACGTGTTCAGCAGAGGAGAAAAATAATGTCACAACGTGGCAGTATAGTGACTAGCTGCTGGAAGCTCCACATTCCTCTGACAGCACATCTTACTGATATCACTGCAGTTCAGCCTTCAGCTGCTATATCCTCTAGTGTCCTCATGTCCTGAACGCGTTTTGGTGTTTTATCTGTTGAAAAATAGCAGATCAACAAGCTCATGTCGCGCCACCGAGTGGCGCGACATGAGCTTGTTGTTCTGCTATTTTTGAAAAATTGTGACAATGTGCTGCAAATCTCTGAATATATTGTTTTGGAAGCAAACATTTTATCTTAATTTTTCGCTTCTGGGGAACCCCGAGAACAACATGTTTTCAGATGGAGGTCTGCAGCCAAATATGGATAATTCTGGCGGTCCTTGGCTAGAAATATGTTAGCATCCCTGACACAGGAGCACAGATTTTTCAGAAAAAACTAGAATCTAGTGTCAAACTATAGAATCTAGTGTCAAAAACTTGATTCTAGCATCAGAAAGTAGATTCTAGTGTCAAAAAGGAGATCCTAGCATCAGAAACTATATCATTTAGTGTCAATAACTAACTAGAATCTTGTGTCGGAAATTACTGTAGTGAATGAAACTCGAATCGAGGGTCAGGACTCAATGGGATATTATATCTTTCTGCTGTTGCAGTTCGTCTGACGAGTGCATTTCATCTGACGGTGTGCATTCATTGTGTGTGTGAGAGAGAGAGAGAGAGCTTTCTGGAGTCAGTTTGTGAAAATCTATTAGAAGGGGGATCTGTATGAGACGCATTGAATGTCACGCTACATAATATACTGATAGTGAAAATATCTTCTGTGTTTTCTGAATTTTCTTAGAGACGATAAACAGCTGAATGACGTCATGATGACCTTATGATGCTGTCCTCCGGTGACATCTATATGGCAGGGGTTTTCAACAGGTGGTCCAGGGACCACCAGTGGTCCCTGAGAGGATTCCAGGTGGTCCCCAGCTAAACGGAAAGTTGGTTAACCGGATGTAACTCTTTGAGAGCGTAAACATGAAACCAAATGGAGCCTTATTGTGGGTCCATTTGGTTTCATGTTTACATTCGAATGGTGGGCCGTGGCTCAAATGCTGAATAAATAGTGGGCCCTGGTATGAAAAAGGTTAAAAAAAAACCCTGCCATATGGGGATGATATTTGAGTAATTTCAAGAATGCGTTCCCATAATATACTGTATTTCAATCTGGGCAGGTGCCCAGATCTGACTAGTCATGATACGAGTCGATCTGGCCCTGATCGGACATCCGTCGTTAGTGGGCAGTCGTTGATCTGGCCCCAATCCAGACATCACTAATTCATCCTAGTCCTGACCGTGTTGGCTGGGAGCAGCTAGTCACTGTGTAGAGCAGGGGTTTTCAACCTTTTTCATCTCAGGGACCACCATTTATTTAGGATTTGAGCCACGGACCACCATTTGAGGACATTTTAGCCCCACAGAACCCAAATCTAAAGATTCATTTTTGCTTTTGTCCACAATTCCAGGCTGGATTTGGGAAACAAAACAAGCAAAACATACATTACAAATGGCTAATTCAGATGATAAATATTTTAACTCTTGAGTGTGTAGAAATGAAACCAAATGGAGCCGCAAGGGTCCATTTGGTTTCATTTTTACGTTCTCAAGAGTTACATCTGGTTAACCAACATAGCTGAGGACCACCTGGAACCCTCTCAAGGACCACTGGTTTGAAACCTCTGGTGTAGAGATAAGCTAATAGTTGCGTGTCACAGAACGTTACAGAATGCCCACAGCACTCAGTAACGACTCAACATGCACGGCCCAACAGTATAGGATAAAAACAAGAAGAGTCAATAATGTCCTGCCATTGATTTATTTGCCTTCTTGTCTTGGAGATTGTTGTTGTTTTTCGACCTGTTTCGGTATTCCTCAGAGAAAAAAAAACATTACATTTTTTTTTTTACATTTTACGTTGGAACATATTGGTCGCTAAGTTGCTTAAAAAAAAAAAAAAAAAGCCAGATCGCTAAGCGTTTTCTAATCACGGCGTGCATGATAATTCCAGACCCGACCTAAGTGTAAAACACACGACTCGACACTGTGCGTACAACAGCAGCGATATCCTTTTTTTTATCCTCACAGGGAATGGTAGTTAGCATCATGTCGAAAGGCACAGCGGCAGCCGTCATCCACGCTGGCATGTTCCACATAAACATGTAGTGGTAGCGTTTGAAAAATATTTCCTCTCTCTCTCTCAGTAGTAGCAGTATAGTGTGAAGGGCTGGTGGGAGTGAATGCACGGGGAGTGGAAGGTCAGTGGCGTCTGGGAGCGTGCAGGTGTGCATGTGTCAGAAGTTAATGGAGGCAGCGGTCCGCCCTGTAACAGATTACAGGGGCTCTGTCAAAGGGAAAGAGGAGAGGCAGAGACCTGCATCCCATTCATCACTGGCCCTGTCTCCCTCCTCAGCCCTAGTCTCCTTAAGCCATGTGATAAAGGTGCGTGTCAGCCTCCCTCCGCTGCTCAACTGCATCCACCACAGTCCCTGCAGAATCCACACGCCACGGCGCCGTCACAGCGTGACACGGCCGGGTCGACTCTGGCTAGATATAGACCGTAGCTGCCTGCTAATGCAGAGCAGGGGATCCGTTATGTTACTATGTGTGTAGAGGGGAGGGTTTCAGACGTATCAAACTGCGCTATACTGCAGTTGAACACATACTGAGAAGGAACTGGAACGCCTCTGTAACTTTGTATCATGCACACACATGCGGTGCTTCCTTGTCTTGGATGTGTACCCAGGCCTGGAGGGGACTGATCTAAGTACCGAAGTCCCATAGATCAGAACTCCCATTAGTTCGACCATGCGCTGGAAATCTACTATCAGCTGCAACGTGCTTGCGGTTATGGTGAGGATGAGGGTTAGAGAAGTGTTTAGGCATGTTTGTAGCAAAACCCTAGCCTGGTCCAACTGTAGCCCTCAATGATTTTGGCCTTGAGGGGCGGGGGTGTCGTGGGATCCACACGGCGGAAGTGCTGTGCTCTGATTTGATCTCACTAACGTGTCGTCATCCCCGGCCCCTCCCACGCCCGTCCACTGCTGTTCTACGTCACATTATTTAGAGCGACGCCCACCCCGGAAAGTTCACTCCCACTTGAAGGCCACTTTCCAACGTGCGTTAGTCCAGGCTTTCCGTTTTCGCGCAAGGCGAACGAAAATGAAAGCCTGGGTGTCGAGGCTAGCAAAACCCTACCCTTCTCCAACTGTAACCCTAAGAGCCTAAATCCCGACGCTCAACCACCTCACAGACCGTTAGGCCTGTGAGGTTAGGTTGAGGGTCGGGGTTTAGGCTTAGGGTTACGGTTGGAGAAGGGTAGGGTTTTGCGTATCGTAGTTTTGGAACAACGGGAGGTCACAACAATGGGAGGTCGGAATAATGACATGGCACCGGCCTGGATGTAACATTTCCCAGTTGGGGGGGGCATGCGAAAAAGGGGCGGTTTCATCGTCCTCAGCCGCCCACATATCATTTTCACGGATTTTCTTTTGTTCTGTGACCCACAACATTTAGATCTTGTACAGGACTTCTATTAGACAAGTAAGCATCAATAATAACATCAGTTATTGTTGTTGATGTTGCAACAGACACGCAGCATGCATAAAGCTAAAGGTCTGACTCCGAGTTTTGAATGGTGAAATGCTGTTAGTCTAGTTTCTGCCATAATTGTAGTTAGTTAGTAACAGTAGTAGTGTTTCAAATCATTTTAAATATACAGTTAAGCACTTTAATTTTGGAATATTCGGGTTGTTTGCATGCCATCATGTTTGGTGTGGCAGTCAGGGCATGCCCCCCCCCATGCATAGATCCGGCCCTGCTTGTGCTTATACAGTTCAGCCAAAGTATCCCCGCTGGGCGCTAGCAGTAAGAGTGAAATAGGTTTGGGACATTCACAGTTAATAGCAGGTCTGCTCGGGAGATTGTGGAATTAAATTCTAGCTGGTCTCGTTTCATTAACATTGCCGGGGAAAAGGACGTGTCACTACAACTCCATTGCTTTTTTGCGGTAACTCGAAGTGTATGCTGTAACTAATGACTCTAATTTTCCAATTAATTACAGTTACAATTACTGAAATGTAAATGACCTTGTTAGTAGATATTAGCCGACGATTTCTGAGGATTATAAGGTTTACTCGAATATTATCATGACGCAGTCTATTACACTTCTGATTGGTCTAGATTTAGGCATGAGGTATGATGACTGGTGGTTAAAGGGACATTTCGCCCCTTTTTTGCACAAATGTCAGTGACGTTTAGAAGTTTTATAGAACATTTCCCTGGGAGTCTTTATGAGTGTGGTTTTAAATATTTTGGATTACTTCTATGACATCAGAGACATTGGACTCACGAATGAATCTGAAATCTAAAATATCTGAAACCACATATTGCATACATAAAAAACAAGGACAGTTCTAAAGCTTCGAAACATCATTAACATATACTGCATTTTTTGCAAAAAGGTTGAAGTTTCCAATTAAGTCACAGGAAAACATTATGGCAAGAGAGGTCCACAGTTGGACACCCACATACACATACACACACAGACACAGACACACTTTCGCTTTCTATTTCTTGTTATACAGCAGGCAGAACTAAACTGATTTCAAGGCATGTTGTCAAACACTTGCTTGCTATAATCAACTCATAATCTGGCAGAACTCCATGTTCCTGTTATGCACAATACAGCATGTAAGAATATTGTACTGTATTACGGTGCATTGTCACCCCAACACGTCAACTGCAGAACACAGCCTCAAAGAAATAACACACAAACAAAGAAAGTGAAATGAGAAACACAGATCACAAGAACACAAGCATAAATCTGTCAAAAATATTTGCTTCATATCTAGGTTAGGTAACATCTAAGGCATACCTGGGCATTATGCGGCCCGGGGGCCAAATGCGGCCCTTTGGCTGACTCTGACCGGCCCGGGGACCACCAGTGGTCCTTGAGAGAGTTCCAAGTTAAATATGGAAAGTTGGTTAACCAGATGTAACTCTTTGAGAGCGTATAAATGAAACCAAATGGACCCTTGCGGGTCCATTTGGTTTCATTTTTACACTCTCAAGAGTTAAAATATTCATCATCTGAATTAGCCCAAAGTCTGCACATTCAGAGAATGTACGAGAATGGTCATTTTTGTTATCCTGTTTTGTTTCCCAAATCCAGCCTGGAATTGTGGACAAAAACAAAAGAAATCTTGAAGAAAGTTTTGGGATCTGTGGGGATAAAATGTCATCAAATGGTGGTTCGTGGCTCAAATACTGAATATTACGCAGAATTTAGTTCAGCCTTTAGTCTTGGCCCTCTGCAATATTTCATGTATCTCACTTGGCCCCTAATTGCCCACCTCTGATCTAAGGGAAACATATAGTGCAAAGATAAAAGGTGAGCCTTATTCTTAGATTTTAACACTTGAGGATGAGTGTGCTACACATTGACAGCCTACTAATATCCCACCCCAACTTCACAGGCTTTGTAAAGCATGTGTTTTAATGTGAAAACACCATAAAAATACATATATAAAAAAGTGTAAATGGAAAAAAAAAATCATTTAAAAGCATTTAAAGCGCTTTTAATCAAGGTGCTTTACATAGTGCATTAACTTTACTCATACATACACCAATTCCGGCTGGAGGCCATATGATGCAAGATACCAACAAGTAGAGATGTCTGATATTGTCTTTTTTACAGATATCCGATATCCCGATCTTGTCCAACTCTTAATCAAAGTGCCGATACGATATCAACCGATACCGATATATGCACGCCTTTGTGGTGAACAAAAAATAAAAAATCGAGCATTCAGTCATTTGGGTGATTTGGAAAACCCAACAGCACATGCACCAAGGCCTGCCACCACTCGATTATCGTTGGAGGAAGGTCCCCCATTGTTTTTTCCCTATTGTGTGGCTCTCTTACATATTGGTGAATGGTGTTTTACGGATTTAAAAAAAAATACAAAATAGTGATATTTGTATAATATTTTCCCAGATACGGATATGTTCCAATATTATTTTTTAAAGCCTTTATTGTCCCATAATATCTGTGTGGCCGATATATCTGCCCAAGCCTATACCAACGAGTAATTTGGAGCAATTTGCCCAATGACACTGATAGACAGGAGGAGCCAGGATTCAAACCGCCAACCCTGCGGATCATTGGACGATCTGCTCTACCTCCTGAGCCGAGCTGCCCCAGAGCATGACATCACGGGGCTTGACACTAACACTTGCCCACTTGCCCAGGGCAAGTAAAAATAATGGTGGGGCAAGTGAAGACTGCTACCTGGTTGCCCGATCGGGCAAGTGTGCAACTTAGTGCACTATAACACAACACAAGATATATTTGTCTTGAAGGCAGTCATTGCACTCTGCCTCTGTGTCTTTCCCTGCTTTCTAGCTATCCACAATTCCAGGATTTGGGAAACAAAACAGGCAAATTAACATAAAAATGACCATTAATCTTCTACATTCTCTAGTTGTGTAGACCTGGGCTAATTAAGATGATGAATTTTAACTCTTGAGAGTGTAAAAATGAAACCAAATGGACCCGCAAGGGTCCATTTGGTTTCATTTTTACGTTCTCAAGAGTTACATCTGCAAAATTTGCAATATATTTTTAGGGGGCAAGTGACCATGAGCTGAGGGCAAGTAGAACCTGACTTGCACTTGCCCGATGGGCAAGTGCCTCCGAGACCTTAGTGTCAACCCCTGCATCAGCCCAGTGAGAAGTAACCCAGGAGTGTGGGTCACTCAGATGGTGTGTCCATCCCATGGGACCATGGCAGTGCATAGGAAATCCTATTGCAATACAGCAAGATATGTGGTTAAAGCCACCGACTGACATTTGTGTGTCTCCGACACTAATTAATCTCAATGGGATTGTAGCAAGAGCAAGGTGCATTTCACCACAGAATAATTAAACATTTCAACATTAACCGTATGCAATTTAACTTTATTATTACTGAAGTCAAAGTGGAAATTAGACTGCAACTCAAACTCACTGAATTAATGAACCTTTTGTGTTTTGTTTTTTTTTATTATTCAAGCTCCATATAGAAGAAATAAATGGAGACCCCTCCAGTATCGGCATTAGGGCAAATTACATTTTAAAGTTGAAAATGTAAAAAAGAAGGGAGAGAGAGAGAGAAATCAGTTAATGTGGAAAAGTTTAAGTACGTGCATAAAACTTTGGAGCATTATTATGGAGTTGATGCTCTAGACGTCTCCATAAGTGTTTATAATGGTGTCCGTGGAGGTCCCAGGACGTCTGGGGACGTCTTAGCATCTTTTTTAATGGTATAAAACCAATCGGATCACTAAAATCTATTTTTTTGACAGGTGCGTTGCTAGGCAACACCTTATGGTAGTAACAGAAAACTATACCCTATATGTCGCTGTGGCATGGGCGGCGTGGCCATCGGGACCACCGGGACTTTTCCCGGTGGCCTGCGCCACCTAGTGGCCTGGACAGGGTACAAAAAAAAAAAAAAAAAAAAAAAAAAAAAAATTTTTTTTTTTTTTTTAAACCTCCAGGGCAGGCCAGCGCGACAGGCCCAGGCCAGCCCAGGCCAGGCAAACTAGTGTTTCTCCTTCCAAAAATAAAAGGTGTTCTAGTACTACAGAGTTTAGTTAAACAGTGTGAGTGACTGAGTGTAACCTGATACCCTGCACCAGTGCACCTGCATGCGCCGGACTGGAGAGAGCGAGTTAGCGAGAGGCTCCCAGCTGGCCTGGGATCCAGGGGCGTAGCTACGGGTGGGCTGGGGTGGGCCACTGCCCACCTAAATAGAGAGCTGGCCCACCCATTGAAAACATGACTAAGAACTTGAGAAAACAAAGGACAAAGACCAGAGAGCCTCTAGAGAGAGCTTGAGAGGTCTAGACTCACTGTAGTTACAGTATAATGGGTGATTTGTGGGCACTAATCACCCAGTATAATGCAAATGGAGCTTTTCATTCACCCTTTGTTTGTAAACCTGCCAGATCGTTATCATTTGGCAGGTATCAAAACAATAGCGCTTGTTTCTGTGGGGGGACTTTCACAAGGATTTTTCAAAAGTTAACTCTGGTCTGTTCTCCTGAAAGAAAATCTGTCATGATCAGCAGACACATTGGTAACTAATTTATAAATGGCTGTGATTCAATAGTGAACAGCTGAAATCTATTTGATAATGATTGTGCTAATGAAACAAAACACTGTGTTGGTGACAGGATTATTATTTCATGTTTCATGACATTAATTCAACCATTGTACAGTAAAGGTTATATAAACTGAAATATAACCGTATATGGCAATAATAGCAATAAATAGATTTCTTGCACGTGCAAATTTGCGGCCATCACGCACGCAGCATGCCCACTCTGAATCGCTCATGCCCACCCTGAATTGAGTTTCTGGCTACGCCACTGCTGGGATCAGTGGGACACACCCCCTGCCAGCCCCCTTCTTGTGTGTGTGGTGGCCAGTGTTGCCAACTGCCAAAATCCAAAATGCACTAGTGGCATTTCCAAAATGCACTAGAATGCGCCAGATGCTTGCCTGGAAGGTGTGTAGACTTGGGATAATTCACATGAGGAATATTTTTAACTCTTGAGACTTGAGTGTGAAAATGAAACCAAATGGACCCGCAAGGGACCAGTTGGCAACACTGGTGGTGACCAGTGTTAGGACATGTGCACTACCTAACTTAATATATTACCAACCAAAATTCAGTAACTTGTAATATAAATACATTACTTAACAAAAAATGAATACATTATACTTTTCTTTCTGCCATTACTGCACTACTTTCTATATTACTTTCTGTCAATATGTCTCACTGCAAGTGTTCATGTGAAATTATCTCGACATCTGCAGAAGTTAAATAATTACTTATTTTCTATAATTTCTCAAATTATTTACTGGCTTCCATGAATTCAAGGAATACATTTAACTCCTTTTTCAAGTTGATCTCAAATGGATTTGGCTAGATGGTGTTTGCTTTATTGTAGGTATGCCACTGGCCTACACAATATTTTATTAATAGTGATACTAAATATATATTTTGTAAAACATTTAAGTAATATTAAGTAATATGTAATAGTAATATTAGTTCGTTTGAAAATAAACCTTTGAAGGCACAGTAGCTTTGTCATGCTTCGACTTTTGCGAGGTGAGGTGTGGGGGGGGGGTGGGGGGGGGGGGGGGGGGGGGGGGTGGCCTGGCCAATGGCAAAGTCCAGATGGCCTGGCCAGCCCCACTCCGCCCCTGGGCTGGGGGATGGAAGGCGGGGCTTTACAGAGCAAAATCTGCCTCAAAATGATCATCATGTACTGTAACATTTCCCAATTGGGGGGAGCAGGCGAAAATGGTATAGGTGCGGTTTCTTCGCCTGTGACGCGAAGCGAAACGGGCGATATACGGACGTCATTTTCATTTCAATTCTTTAGTTCTGTGACCCGTATTTATATCTTGTACAGGACTTATATTAGTCAAGTAAGCACCGATAATAACATCAGTTGTTGTTGAACTTGCAACAGGCACGCAGGCAAGGACCACCAGTGGTCCTTGAGAGGGTTCCAGGTGGTCCCCAGGCAAAATGATGGAAAGCTTATGTATCAGATGTAACCCTTGAGAGTGTAAAAATGAAACCAAATGGACCCGCAAGGGTCCATTTGGTTTCATTTTTCATCATCATCTGAATTAGCACCACTTAATTAAGAAGTCTACCCTGTTTTGTTTGCAAAATCAAGCCAGGAAATTGTAGACAAAACCAAAACAATTCTCTAGGTCTTTGGGGTGAAAATGTAATCAAATTGTGGTCCGTGGTTCAAATGCTAAATAAACGGTGGTCCCAGGTGTCAAAAAGGGTGCAAACCACTGATCTAAACGGTCAGTTCTGACTGGTATAGGCTGTAGTACTGTCGTATAGTATGTGACACTGAGGCAGTGTTTGATAACAAGGACACAGACATGGCAAACTGCTTCCCTGAATGAGGACACTAAGTAAATACAGTGTGGATAAATCACTTCAAAGGCTCAACTCCGAGGATGGAAAACAGTCGCCAGAAAAACAACATCAACAAACACCACACAGGTCTTCCAGAAATGTATTTTGTGATGCAATGCAGCAAACAGGCATTGAAATAACCCTTTTTTGTGTACTGAACGCGTTTTTGGTGTTTTATATGTTGAAAAATAGCAGATCTACAAGCTCATATCGCGCCACCGAGTGGCGCGATATGAGCTTGTAGTTCTGCTATTTTTGAAAAATTTGGAAAATGTGCTGCAAATCTCTGAATACATTATTTTGGAAGCAAACATTTTTAACTCATTTTTTTGCTTCTGGGGGAAATATGTTAGCATCACTGACACAGGAACACAGATTTTTCAGAAAAACTAGAATCTAGTGTCAGAAACTATAGAATGTAGTGTCAAAAACTCAATTCTAGCGTCAGAAACTAGATTCTAGTGTCAAAAAATAGATCCTAGCATCAGAAACTATCATTTAGTGTCAATAACTAGAATTTTAGTGTCGGAAACTACTGTAGAATGTAGCGTCAAAAGCTAGAATGTTGCTGCAGCTATAATCTGGTGTAAGGAACTACTGTATAATCTGGTGTAAGGAACTACTGTATAATCTGGTGTAAGGAACTACTGTATAATCTGGTGTAAGGAACTACTGTATAATCTGGTGACAGAAACTCGAGGGTCTGGACAAAATGGGATAAAGAAGCATCATTAAATGCAAATTGAGCATTCTTCAGAGTGACATCTCTCTTCAGCCGTTTCTCCTCACATCTCGCCACCTGTGTTCCCTTTCAATTGCACATGACCCTAGTGAGAGACACAGCCGGACCGCAAGCACCTTTTGAACTTTCAAAACGCCGGGCCTGCAATCATCCTGATAAATAATGCCATCGAAACTAATCATTTTCAAGATGGGGGAGCACATCTTGCACATATCAAATGAGACACTTTGCCAATTACTGGAGTGCCACGGTGAGAGTTTGTATGTAGGATGATGAACAAGACTGGGTCAAAACATAATAAATTGCTGGAATGCAAATGAAATGCCGGAGAGCTTTTTTAATTGAAAGGAGAGAAGAAGCGATAAAACTCAGTCCGTGTAATCTTGGCGGTGGCAGTTTTTTCTTTATTTTTATTTATTTTTTGTGTGACATGATTCAATATTCACATAAGTCTGTGTAAAGATGCAGCATTCAGCGTTATTCCATATCACCGCTCCTAACGTCTGACATGACGAGAACGGAGCTAGGCTATTAAATATTTTCAGCTGAAACCATCATTTTCAATTCAAATCCATCCACTCACTACACAGCAGAGTGACATGTTGGCCAGGGCATTGATAGCCTAAACCAGGGGTTTTCAGCCTTTTTCATACCAGGGACCACTATTTATTCAGAATTTGAGCCACGGACCACCAGTCGACGACAATTTAGCCCCAAAAGACCCCAAAACTAGAGATTTCTTTTGCTTTTGTCCACAATTCCAGGCTGGATTTCAGAGAAAACAGTCCAACATACAGATCAAAATGACCAATTAATCTTCTAAATTCTCTAGTTGTGTAGACTTGGGCTAATTCACATGATGAATATTTTAACTCTTGAGAGTGTAAACATGAAACCAAATGGACCCGCAAGGGTCCATTTGGTTACATGTTAACGCTCTCAAAGAGTTACCTCTGGTTAACCAGGTTTCCATCATTAAGCCCTGGGGACCACCTGGAATCCTCTCAGGGACCACTGGTGGTCCCCGGACCACCTGTTGAAAACAGGTGGTCTAAACCAATGGCCTAAACCTATCAAAATCTTCTATCAGTTACTCGCCGCTTGGAGATTTGAATTTGTGTTTTTGTAGCATTCATAATCCGAAACCAATAACCAGAGAAATAATAATAATAATAAAAAAAAGAATTTATTATAATTAATTAATTAATTAATTAGCATAAATAAAATATTTTTCCAATTTATTTTATTTTATTATTATTATTATTATTATTTTTAATAGATCATGCTAGTGCAACGTAGTAGTAAGATTGAAACGCGTTTTTTTTCCAAGTAGAAATATATCCTGGCCTATTCAGAGATGGATTTTCGGTGCCCACCGTGACCACCGCGACCACCGTTTCCTACAATATGACGTCATACCACCGCAACCACCGCACCTCCCAGCCCTCCGCTCGGATTTTACTAACCACCGCACCGCACCGCGGTGGTTGCTTGTTTTTAACGGCTGGTTAAAAAAAAAGAAAACACACAACAAACCACAGTGCGGTGCGGTGCTGACAGTGGACTATATAATAGCGCGCGGTGCGGTGCTCTGAGCGGTGGTCGCGGTGGCCACCGAAATTCCAGACTCTGAAAGAGCCTTAAGTCAACCCAGTGGTGGTAGTAAGCAACCATGGAGGATATTCTCCTAAGTTAGTGCTTTATATCACTATATTCCAAACTACACAGACTGCCTGGATTGATTGATTAACGTTGGTGTATGCTCCAAAGGTAATCAATCAGTTGAGTCTTTGATGCATGACGTTCCCTTTGATAATACATGAAGTTCTGTGGCTTCTTGTCAGGCAACACATCCACTGTCATGATCTGAAAGAACTACAAATTGTCACAGCTGCTGGACCCCATTGAAAGCCACCATACACGTCCGTTGAACTCATTTCCCCCGAGGCCTTTGTGCTCTGGAGCGACGGACAGGGGCGGATGTAACATGTCTCATTTGGGGGGGGGGGGGGGGGGGGGGGGGGGGGGGGGGGGGGGGGGGGGGGGGGGGGGGGGGGGGGGGGGATGAAGCCGAAAATTGTAGTTAGTAGCAGTACAGTAGTAGTGTTTCAAATCATTTTAAATATAAGCACTTTAATTTGAAATATCTTGGGTTGTTTTGCATGGCATCGTGTTTGGGGGGGGGGGGGGGGGGGGGGGGGGACTGGGTATTTAGGGGGGCACTGCCCCCCCCCATGCCCATGCCTAGATCCGCCCCTGGCGACAGACCTTTCGCAGCGTGACATCGCCATCCATTTCTGTCTAACACAGGGGTTTTCAACCTTTTTCATCCCAGGGACCACCATTTTTTCAGGAATTGGGCCACGGACACCATTTGAGGACATTTTGGTCCCACAGACCCAAATCTAAAGATTGATTTTGCCTTTTGTCCACAATACCAGGCTGGATTTGGAAACAAAAAACAAGCAAATACATTCCAAATGGCTAATTCAGATGATGAATATTTTAACTCTTGAGAGTGTAAAAATGAAACCAAATGGACCTGCAAGGGTCCATTTGGTTTCATTTTTACGCTGTCAAGAGTTACATCTGGTTAACCAACTTAGCTGGGGACCACCTGGGACCCTCTCAGGGACCACTGGTGGTCCCCGGACCACCTGTTGAAAACCCCTGGTCTAACAGATCGCCCATATGATTTGAAACTTGATTAAAAACGTGGATTAAACAATAAAAATGCTGTCCTACAATTACTGATCTTGTGTAACTCAGAATGGGAGCCAAGTGTTAAGATAAGTTAAAACTTTAGCTCGATTGGGAAAAAAGCAGATTTACAAGTTCATAGTGCAGCACTCAGTGCCAACAAATCGCAAACACGTGCAAAAAATATTGTTCTTTCACAGAACATGTTTTTTTTAACTCAAATCTGTGCTTCTGTGGGATCTCTGGAATGACATATTTTCAGATGGGGTTGGCGACCAAACACAGGGGGTCCTTGACATTAAATCGATTTTTCATAAAACTGTGATGATGATATGATTTAAAACATATTTAGTAGAATGTGGTTCTCAGGTTCTCCGTTGATTATTAACCGTCGCAGCTGCTCAGACAGACCAGAGCTATTTGCCATTCATTATTCTCATGTTTTCCTCTTCCCGCCAGCCATTTTCTCTCAAGTATATGCTTTAATATTGGTGCGCAGTAAGTAAATGAGAGGAGAATTGTGTTAGTAGTTGCCTCTTTCCCCCCCAGGGCATCAGAGACAAAGCACTTGTGATTAAATATTCATATGCTCCATTTGATCCCCCATCATCATCATCATAGAAATGGCTTTCCTTGGAGCTCCATCCCCTCCTATCCAAAAAGCTGCTCTCTGTCTCTAGGGGCCACTAGTCCACCTCTGTAATGTCTTAGTTTTTTTTTCCCTTTTGCCGTTGCTCACGGTAACTTTGATATGAGCTGCATTTCTTTAACCCTTTCGGTACTATACTTTAGCTATTGAGAAATAGCACATCTACAAGGTCTGCTATTTAAATCTTTGAATATGTTATTTCAGAAGCAAATATGTCTAACTCAAATCTTTACGTCTGCAGGATCCCTGGCACAACATGTTTTCAGATGCCAAATATAGATAATTCTGGTGGTTCTTGGCATGAAATATGTTCAGCATCACTGACACAGGAACATAGATATTTTTATTTATTTATTTTTTCAGAAAAAGTAGAATCTAGCGTCAAAAACTAGAATCTAGTGTCAGAAACTAGAATCTAGCGTCAGAAACTAATGTAGCATCAGAATCTAGAATCTAGTGTCAGAAACGGGAATGTAACTTCAGAAACTAGAATCTAGTGTCAGAAACTAGAATCTAGCGTCAGGAACTAGAATGTGCATCAGAATCTAGAATCTAGCATCAGAAACGGGAATGTAGTGTCAGAAACTAGAATCTAGCGTCAGAAAACTAGACTCTAGCATCAGAAACTAGAATCTAGCGTCAGAGACTAGAATGTATCATCAGAATCTAGCCTCAGAAACGAAAATCTAGCCTCAGAAACTAGAATCTAGCATCAGAAACGAAAATCTAGCCTCAGAAACTAGAATCTAGGGTCAGAAATTAGAAACTAGCGTCAGAAACGAGAATCTAGCGTCAGAAACTAGAATCTAGTCAGGGCAGGAAGGCTTAAGGCTGCATGTTGTTAGGTGAAGGAGGGACACAGCATCATCTCCGTAGTGAGTGCAGAACCTCAAGTATCTGGATTAGATTTCATCTCAGCGTGGCAACGTTACACCACAAGTACCCTTGTCGCGACGGAGGAGGAAGCACTAGGAAGGAAAACCGTCTCTGCGAAATGAACGCAATCCTAGCAGGGCTTTGTGTTCGTGAACACTTATTCATGCTGAGCGCATGTTGTACCCAGGCAGCGCACACCTCAAGGACCCGCGTGGCACCGCCGCCGCCGTGGCGAATACGAGGGGAGGAGGAGGATGGAGTGAAACGCACAACGGATGGAAAAGTTCAATTATAAGGCATAAGCAATTCATATTTCTGCTTTCCTTTTCCCCATCGTGTCGGACACAGTTTGTTCCCCTGCCTGAAATATATTGGCACGGTGTTCTCTAATGCCTGTCCACGCGCTGTTGCAAGAACATCTATCACTTTAGATTTTCATCCTTTCATGTTATGGCTAATTCAATTCTATGAATTTATGGGCCTGGTTTACTAGTGCACGCATGGCTGGCCGGCACACAGATGTCTCTCTCTCTCTCTCTCTCTCTCTCTCTCTCTCTCTCTCTCTCTCTCTCTCTCTCTCTTTAGAAGCACTACCTCAGCATGTGTGACAGCTTTCAGTCCGTCTCTCTCACAGTTTAATGGGATTGCATTATGACGGCACAGTGAAAAGAGAATTAGAACAAATAGGTGTATTTAAAAAACAATTTGAAGTGGGTTTGCATCGTATTGGTCATTTTGCATTAAATTAGGAGGACCATGCAGTGTCTATAAACCACCGAGGAAATTATGTGTCAGGAGCGTGTTAGCTCAATCTTTGGACGGCAAGGCATGACTGCATTGATTGCAGTCCTGTCTGTGTGTGCATTTAATCAAGGCAAAGCGTCTTTCAAGCTGTTTATGGGACATGTATAATTGTAGAATGTCACGTATTTGTGAAAAATTAAGACTTTAAGGCAGCAGGAACGTAAAGTAAAAATGCACAGGGATGTGTGCGCCATAATGGAGTGGCTAAGAATTGTTACAGTTGCCTTGAAATATTGACATATATTAAAGAGGGGATGCCATGATTTTTGTATTTTTTCCCAATTTTGTACATGTTTAAGAGGTGACAGTTTGTAAATAGAGCCCTAGTGTGTTTTTTATGTGCAATGATGTCTTCCCTTTGTATTTAGGGTTTCTTCCTGGGGGCTGGACCTTTCCAACCTTTGCAACTAAAGCTGTGGGTGTGGCTTCAGTCCAGGTGGATCTCCAGCCATCACCACCCACCAGGCAAACCAGGCATACTTAATGAACTGGCTGGGTGGAATCATAAAAATGACAGTTTAACATTGTACACTGTTTTTGCGGGGGAAAAAAAAATCTTACTTTTCATATAACATTAATACCTGATGATCATGTTTTAGGGTAGAAAAAATCATGGCACTCATCTTTAATATCATCATAATATCATATTGTCCCTCAAGCTTATTTCTAATAGTTCTAGCCTCAATCACCACACTGGTGCCACTTTAGTCATTTACTTTACCACAATGGCCTGAGGTGGTGGGGGCGCTGATATGCAGCATATTTAATATTGGAGTCATTATGATGCTGATGCAAGATAAAAAACCAGGCTTGTTTCCATTCCATGGCAGCTTGGAAAACAGGAGCGGATGTAACATTTCCAATCGGGGGGGGGGGGGGGGGGGGGGGGGGCAAACGAAAATGGTATGGGTGCGACTTCATCGCCTGTGGCGCGAACCATAAAGCATCAATAATAACATCAGTTGTTGCTGAAGTTGCAACAGACACGCAGCATGCATAAAGCTAAAGGTCTGACTCAGCGAGTTTTCTGTTTTCAATGATGAAATTCTGTTGGTTTAGTGGTGACACAGCTGTAGTTAGTTAGTAGCAGTAGTAGTGGTTCACACCATTTTAAATATACTGTATTGCACATTCATTTGAAATATCTTTAGGCTGTGTGCATGCCATTATGTTTGGTGGGGCAGTCAGGGCATTTAGGGGGGCATTGCCCCACCCCATGCCATGCCTAGATCCGCCCCTGTTGTGGAACACTGGGCAAAACCACGTGGAAATGCAAACAGAAGACTGAAGTAGGGTTATAAGTAGGGTGCAATGAGAACAATTTTCATTAAAGCTCTTATGTGATATTGTTCAAAGCCTGATTGTTCAAACTTATTTGTGGGGATAGAAGGAAAAATAATCATGTTATTTTCCCTTTAATAGTAACATATCTGTCTAGTTCCACAATGGAGCCACAAGCACCCCACTTCCACATTCATAAGAACTGAATTCATGAAATTACAATTTACAAACCTGCGAAAATAAATTAGTTTTCTCACTATGGTGCCTCTTGAAATATCCTCAAGGCATATTCACTGCTTGCTTTCTTTCTCTTTTTTTGTTCTTTACAACCGTATAGCCTAACAACTGATACTGTAAGGCCATGTATGCTCAATAACTATAAAAATATACACTTATATAATGCCTTTAATTGTAACAATGCTTTTGCGGCTCACAGTATGATCACTGAAAAGCATAAAGCGCCGTTTGATCAGGCCTAATATAGAGATATCCTTTGGATGAGAATGTTGTCATTTTAATTACGGCGGTGATGAACATCCTCTAAGCTGCTGACTTGAAAGGAAATACGAAGAAAAAAAAAAGGGGTTTCTTGCGTTGAGTTGGAACTTTTTGATTAACATTGCGGCTGGCAGACGTGCCTCCATGTGGCTTCAAATGATCACAGGCGGAGGCGTGGCGCTACATGCTCAAATCAAATTATCGGTTGACATACTATGGAAAACGTCTTGGGCAGAACAATAATGACATGATTTGAGATAATGCTATATAATAAAGCTCTGGTTTGATATAATGGTCCCGCTGATTACATGGGAGATCTAGGAAGGGAACTGGAGTCACCCCTCGGTCTCCACCAGACAATGCATTCAGACATGATTTGCTGGTGCGGGAGGGGCCATTCATTATCGGCTCTTTTGAAGAATCATGCTCTGTTGTATCATGCATTATGAAGCGGAGTGCTTTCATACAGCCGGGCTATAATTGTATTCATTATTTACTTGGATTGGGTGTTTTAGATATATGTCTTGTGAAATGCTTTGTGGCATGGTAGAGTGAATTATCTAGAGGGAAATGATTGAATCTTACAGCCGCATGCATGCATGCATGCATACGCACATGAAGATGAATAGGAGCATGCATATGGCTTGCATCCCTAATGTCTCCTGATGGCAAAACCCTGGACAATGTTGGTATTTAACACTTAAACCCTACACTACACACACACACGCGCACACGCGCGCACACAACACACACACACACACACACACACACACACACACACACACACACACACACACACACACACACACACACACACACACACACACACACACACACACACACACACACACTTCCATTGACAGTGAGTCCCCAGGGGTCTGCACTTTTCCCTTTTCCCTGTAGCCTACACTGTTACACACCATGGGCACCAACAGGGGGTCCCCGGAAAGGCGGGAAACAATGGGGGGGGGGCCCTCAGAGTTTCCAGATGTCTGTGTGATGATGGGAACATTTTCTTTTCTTCCCATTAAAAGAAAACACTGAAATCACAGTAACACGAGTATCTCCACGCTGAACCATGCAACCAATGCATGCATACGCACATGAAGATGAATAGGAGCATGCATATGGCTTGCATCCCTAATGTCTCCTGATGGCAAAACCCTGGACAATGTTGGTATTTAACACTTAAACCCTACACACGCACACGCGCGCACGCGCACACACACGCGCGCGCACGCGCGCACACACACACACACACACACACACACACACACACACACACACACACACACACACACACACACACACACACACACACACACACACACACACACACACACACACACACACACACACACACACACACACACACACACACTTCCATTGACAGTGAGTCCCCAGGGGTCTGCACTTTTCCCTTTTCCCTGTAGCCTACACTGTTACACACCATGGGCACCAACAGGGGGTACCCGGAAAAAGGCGGGAAACAGGCGGGGCTCAGAGTTTCCAGATGTCTGTGTGATGATGGGAACATTTTCTTTTCTTCCCATTAAAAGAAAACAGTGAAATCACAGTAACACGAGTATCTCCACGCTGATGCTATAGTGTTGTTAAAAAAAAACCTATAAGCCATCAAAGCTGCAGTGAATCACTGGGAGACAGACGACCCATAGTGGCACACTGCCAAGCTGTCTATAGTGACACATCTCTCAGCAGTCATTGACGAGACTCTGTTGCAGAGGCGTTTTTGCCATTAGGCAGACTAGGCCTGGGGTGCCATGAGGGGAGGGCGAAGGGGAGGGGGGGGGCACCGGGGCGACCACCAGACATGCTAGAAGGATCCCAGGCTAATAAGCCTCATATGGATAAATACATTATACTTGTCCCCTATAACTAGAAATGCACACACATACAGTATAATATGTTCTTTAGTTTAGTTCATATTTTTTATCTCGTTTTACTGTGCCTGTCATAGGAATGACGTCACAAATCATGCCTGGGGCTCCATATTGCTTAGAAACGCCACTGCTCTATCGGCTAAATACAGTATATGCGCTGTAGTAGTGCAGTGCAGTCTCACAGATAGTACTACACTATACACGGAATGCCACCTAGGAATTGCGTGCATACACTGCGAGTTAAAGCAAAAATCCGTGACTATGCACTTGGGCGTGTTTTTTCCACAAACCGGAAGTGGCTGGTTGGGGGTGGGGCAATTTGGGTTTTGTAATATTTACTATTCTGTCCCTAACACATCGCAACTCGGACGCGGCTGAGTCGGCTCTGCCGACCATCGCAATGCTCAGCGCGGCAATTCGCTCGGCTGGCGCCTCGCTCAGTGGTGCTTCACAATGCTCATGGTCGGCAGAGACGGCGCCCGCTCCGTCATTTTCAGTGGAAAGACGAATATGCACGGATTTATTGTAAGCGAATATTCACGGATTTTTGCCTATTCTTGGCGAGTATTCACGTAATGGGCCCCGTGCCATAACGTGCATATTCGCCAAAACCTTATGGAGACTGGGTTGAGTAGTGAGCTAGCTAGCTTTGAAAGCATCTGATTGAGTATTGAAAGAGTTTTATATAACATTGCATGAAACAGTTTTATTATGTTATGTTTTGAGAGAGAGAGAGAGAGAGAGAGAGAGAAGAGAGAGAGAGAGAGAGAAGAGAGAGAAGAGAGAGAGAGAGAGAGAGAGAGAGAGAGAGATGGGTGGGGGGATGAGGGAGATAAATGAAGACAAGGTATTTTTTCTTCTCAAGATCCAGCTAAGACGCCTGCTCTGTAAATCTGTGTTCTGTAATTTCATAATTTGATACACCCGTAGTTACTGAACAATTACTATTTATGAGTAGAAATGTGCTTTAAGTTACTGATCTCAAAACATTAAAGCCTATATTACAAAAAAGACTTCATGAATTGTAAAACTAAACGAATTAGTTACTATAGGAAGGACGGGCAGAGTGGATTATTGTCAGTATTCGACAGGAACGAGGGTGTCTATTCACTTATCAATGTGCTAGACCTCTGGGAGATGGGTGATGGATTGCTGAAGTGGAGCGCTGTCAGACACTTAACATATCGGCTCACAGGAACGTTACACTCTGCTATAGACTCAGCTGCGCAGTGACGTCACCGCCCCTGTTCCAGAAATGGATTCCCCATTCATTTTTCTCATAGACTTTTCGAAAATAATTTATATAAAGACGATTACGCCGTGGACAAAGCCAACTCGAGTCGTGACGAATCATGATGACACACACAAACTTTTGGGACAATCAAATCATTTCTAAGATGAAAAACGAAACAAAAAGTCTTGTATCATGCCGTTTTTTACTTCTTCCTAATTATATATTATATGACGATATTGTGTTTGTTGTCATGATTTGTCACGACCCGAGTTGGCTTTGGCCGCGGCGCAATCGTGTTTTTATTAACCATTTTGGAAAAGTCTATGAGGAAAATGAATGAGGAATCCACTAGTGGAACAGGGCTGGTGACGTCACTGCGCAGGTCTATACACTCAGCTGGTGGCTCCCAGTATTGAACACAGAATTTTCAGTGGTGACTGAGCTTTCGCTTCAATATGAATACATGTTGGTGTTGCCATGGCCTAGCCTGGCTTCCAACATGATTCAGCTGCGTTCCGCACATTTGAAATGTCACTTTGCAAATCCATCTGGCCAGAGCCCTGAGGTCACCTAACGGCAGGCTGTACTCACTCAGTAATGATTAAAATCGCCTGATGCACGCTCGTACGTGCACGCGCGCGTGTCCATGTCCATCGCGGATCATAATCCAGAAATCGCTGCGACATTACGGCCTGATTTGAGTTATTTATGATAATGATAGTCATGCTAGCGATCACCCCCCACACCAACCCCCCTTTGGTGTGTTGTGAAAAAGGAAAATCTTCCGGAAAAAATAAGACCCGGAAATAGTACCCTGCATATCCTGTTTCAGCTAAAGAGCCACAGAGATCCATTGGATGGCGACCTACTGACACTTGGTGGTGATAGTCAGGTAGTGCATATTCTATGACCAAGGGTTGACATTAAGGTCTCTGAGGCACTTGCCCATCGGGCAAGTGCAAGTCAGGTTCTACTTGCCCTCAGGCCATGGCCACTTGCCCCCCAGGTTCCAGGTGGTCCCCAGTTAAGTTGGTTAACCAGATGTAACTCTTGAGAACGTAAAAATGAAACCAAATGGACCCTTGCGGGTCCATTTGGTTTCATTTTTACACTCTCAAGAGTTAAAATTCATCATCTTAATTAGCCCAGGTCTACACTGTAGAAGATTAATGGTCATTTTGATGTGTGTGTTAATTTGCCTGTTTTGTTTCACAAATCCAGCCTGGAATTGTGGACAGCTAGAAAGCAGGGAAAGACACAGAGGTAGAGTGCAATGACTGCCTTCAAGACAAATTTATCTTGTGTTGTGTTACAGTGCACTAAGTTGCACACTTGCCCAATCGGGCAACCAGGTAGCAGTCTTCACTTGCCCCACCATTTTTTTACTTGCCCCAGGCAAGTGGGCAAGTGTTAGTGTCAAGCCTTGTATGACCATCTATATTAGTATACAAACGCTATTTGAATGGGAATAATTTTATTAATAAAAAATGCGCAAACCACTGGTAGGGAACTACTATATACATGTCAAGTACGTCCTTGGGTGTTATTGAGCTAAATAGCGCCATTATCCAAGGCGCTTTACATAATTGTGCATCATCACATTTCACCCATTCACACGCTGATAGCGCCGGAAATGATGCAAGGCACAGCCAGCAAGTGTCTTGCTCAGGGACACATTGACGTTAACTCTGGAGGGGTGGGGGCGTTTACCCTCTGGTGACTCTAGTACCCCTGAGCCACCGCTGTCCCTGATAGTAATACCATGATGGTAACGCTCTTCATTTGTAACACATTGTAGAGAGAAGATTCCTTCAGGTTTAATACCCTCAGTGAAACATGGAAGTGAAGGTTGAATTATATTTGAGCAACTTCATAAACCAAAAAGGCACACTGACAGTACTACAAATAAGTTAAGCAAAATGCCCACCTCTGCATTAAGTCAACAGACGCAAGAATGTCTCTTCTAAGCTGGTCAAAAAGGCAATGTGTGACGGACAGGAAGAAAGACTGATAGCAGTTGGTACTTCATAAACACTATTACTGAGATTGGAGGCGTATCCATTACTGGCAGTCAGAGGATGAGTTCAATGAACACTCGTAAAAATAAATCCATAAGCTTTCTCAAAAAGGTTTTGCCGTTTTGGACCGGTGCATTATCCTCCAATTGACTTCATAATATTGCCATTGTATTGATTTTTTACCACATCAAATGTGATGAAACGGCTTCATAACAAAATGTGTCACAATTGTGAGGACACTTGCGGAGATGATACAAAATAGCACAGCAGTGGCGTTTCTAAGCAATTTGGAGCCCTAGGCAAGATTTTCCCTGTAAAATGGCGCTCCCCAAGGGATAAGATTATTAACTAAACTGAATAACATATTATATGTGTTTTAAATGTTCAATTGTAGTTATAGAGGATAAGTATAATGTATTTATCCATATTACGCTTATTAGCCTGGTATCCTTTTAAAGTATGTCTGGTACCCCCCCCCACCCCCATGGCCCCCTAGGCAACTGCCTAGTCTGCCTAATGACAAAAACGCCCCTGTAGCACAGATTTGGTTTCGTATAGAACGTATAGATCACTACTGTGCAGCATTATGCTTAGCAGAGAGTTTGTAGTTCAATGCGCATTTAGGTTGTGGTGTGTTCCTGCTATAAGGAAAGTTCCAATGTAGTCAACATTAATTAAATAAATTAATGTTTTTGTTGGACAATCATGGCTCATATAAAAAAACATACAATTAACACACACACACACACACACACACACACACACACACACACACACACAACACACACACACACACACACACACACACACACACACACACACACACACACACACACACACAACACACACACACACACACACACACACACACACACACACACACACACACACCCATACTAGTAATCCTAGAACACTTGATTTTTGTTACACCCGGCATCACTAAACAAATGTACATGTATATTTTACACAATGTAAAATACATTACAGCAAGTAGGCCTACAGCAATATATGGCCACTTCTTTTTCATATCACACTATCATTAAACACGTGTGAAATTCACACATAACACAGGGATGTGCGGAGGGAAACAAATCTACCTTCTATGATGTCACTGAGTATCATGAAGCTACTGAAAGACTCACCTACCTCAGATATCACCAACATTTTGAGAATTGCAAAAACGTAATCGTCTGGGTGAAAATCACCCATGTTCAGTGTTCTAGGGCAGGGGTTTTCAACAGGTGGTACGGGGACCACCAGTGGTCCTTGAGAGGGTTCCAGCTGGTCCCCAGCTAAATTGGTTAACCATCATTTTTACACTCTCAAGAGTTAAAATATTCACCATCTGAATTACCCTCAAGTTCACACAACTAGAAGATTAATGGTCATTTTGGTCTGTATGTTTGACTGTCATTTTCGTCTCGTATGTTTGACTATGTTTGATTGTTTTCCAAATCCAGCCTGGAATTGTGGGACAAAACCAAAATAAATCTTTAGCTTTGGGGTCTCTGAGGCTAAAATGTCATCAAATGGTGAATAAATGGTGGGCCCTGGTATCAAAAAGGTTGAAAACCACTGTTCTAGGGTTAATAAAAGCATGTGAAAGACATGCTTTTAAGCCAATATGACAATGATGCTATTATTCACAGACACATAAAAGCAAACACATGAATATATGCTTTAAGTTCTGAAGAATACAACAGAGGCCTATACTGTACATGTACATGTATACGTAGGACTAAATTAGTCACTCTGGTCAACAAGGCCTATAAGACACTGTATTGTATGCATAATGTTTACAATGGGGATTTAGAGGGCTCTTTTTTATTCTAATGATACACTCTTTGAAGCCTTGTAATAAAACATAAATTCAAAGAGGACACTTGTGGGAGGAAAATGATGATGACAATGTCATTTGTGAGTACAAAAAAAAAAGGATTTGATCGTTAGGCTGTCAGAGAGAAAATAAGTCACCACATTTAAGAGCTAGTGTCAATGAGTTACTCAGTGAATATATATATGGAGCTTTTATTTGATGCTACAGTTTAATTATGCCATTAAAGTGTAATATAGAAACAACTGATCATACTTTTGTACAGGTACCTAATCCGGGTGCGAAAGAGGTAGGTGCTCAGTGGTACTAAATGGCACATTTCTATAGCATTTTCATCTAAAGCAGTGGTTTTCAACCTTTTTGATACCAGGGCCCACCATTTATTCAGCATTTGAGCCACGGACCACCATTTGGGGACATTTCAGCCCCACAGACCCCAAAACTAAAGATTTATTTTGCTTTTGTCCATCTTCTAGTTGTGTAGACTTGGGCTAACTCAGATGATGATATATTTTAACTCTTGAGAGTGTAAAAATGAAACCAAATGGACCCGCAAGGGTCCATTTGGTTTCATTTTTACGTTCTCAAGAGTTACATCTGGTTAACCAATTCAGCTGGGGACCACCTGGAACTCTCTCAGGGACCACTGGTGGTCCCCGGACCACCTGTTGAAAACCCCTGATCTAAAGGGCTTTGCAGTACATAGTGAAAGTGTATATTTGCCATTAAATGTTCTGATGAATTGAAAATGGAGGACCTGATCTAAACCTTGTCTTAGTGCTTTTTATTTTCTTACATCCTCCTAGCAGTGTTTGTCTAGACTTGTACCGTTTGTATGTATTCATTCTACAAACTGTGAATACAAATTTTTCAATCAATCCAACCAACCAACAGACATTCTTCACCCATTCATACACGGATGGCGAAGGAAATATTTTCACTACTAAGAAGTATAGTGAAAATAGCATCATCATCTACAAGCTCAATGCGACCTTTATGTGAGTGTGTAGAGTGTGTTGTCCCACAATTTTCTCTTTTGGGTATTGAACCTAAACGTTGAGAACCGCTTATAAAAAGCTGACACTCATTTGGACTGTATGAGTTCATATCCACCATAAAAATACATCAACTTCACCCAAACAGTGACCACTTTATGGCCGAGATTAAAATCAGTCTTGGCTCTGCTGTTATGGCATGGACAGGGGATCATTCATGGACACATGACTGTGGCGGCAGCACATTCAGGTTGCAAAAAAAAGACCAGTTGGCTTTGTTTATTTCAACGGCACCGATGCAATTAACCTGAACGTGAACTCGTGTCGTTGAATTAATTTAATTCTACACAGAAACGAGGCAAAGTCTAGACAACTTCCTGACATAAATCCACCTTAATCTCAATCAGGGATTAGAGGAAAGTGTCGCACAAAATTATTATCCACCCGATTCCGCCAGACAATGTACAGTTTGTACATATTATAAAAGTTTGTACATTGTGTTTGGTTCGCACGCACGCCAGGGGCGGATCTAGGCATGGGCATGGGGAAGCAATGCCCCCCTAAATGCCCAGACTGCCGCAGTAATCATGATGGCATGCAAAAGAACCAAAGATATTTCAGTGCTTATATTTAACAGTATTTGAAACACTACTATACTGCTGCTACTAACTAACTACAGTTGTCTCACCACTAAACCAACAGCATTTCATCATTGAAAACAGAAAACTCTCTGAGTCAGACCTTTAGCTTTATGCATGCTGCGTGTCTGTTGCAACTTCAACAACCATTGATGTTATTATTGATGCTTTACTTGCCTAAGACCTGTAACTGAAAATGGTATGGGTGCGATTTCATGAAGCCACCCCCCTACCATTTTCAATCCCCCAACTGGGAAATGTTAGATCTGCCCCTGACGCACACGCACGCACACACACGCGCGCGCGCACACACACACGCACGCACACACACACACACACGCACACGCACACACACACACACACACACACACACACACACACACACACACACACACACACACACACACACACACACACACACACACAGTCCCTGTTTTATAGGTAGTAAACAGTGAATTTACGTGTGCATCCAAACGTGTCTCCTGTGCTATGATTTGCCATTCATTGGGGAGCGTCCAGCTCTGTTTACTTTGGGGATACAGATGGGGCCTTTAAGCGTATCAGAATGCAGATTACCATATGTAAATAAGTGACTTATGATTGTGCGCAAGTATTTTTTTTTTTTTTTTTAGATGACATTGTAACGTTGATAAATGCTCTACTTTATCATTTCCCTGTTAAGCGCGGTGCAATGCCTTCCCATGCATTATGCATTCATAAACTCAACTCAAGCAGTATTGATTCGACAATGTTGGGCAACTATATGAAACGGCAAATCACGGTGCAGGAGAAAACACGGACATAAAAGTGACACGTTTTTATTCGCCATGTGGAAATATTGATATATGGTGCTTTAACAGTCACGGTTTTCTTGTTGTGGGCACAGTAAATGTACACATAAAAGATGACAGACAAGTCTATCGCCTTCCTTCGGGTTTTTTCGTCCGGCGCGGCCTCGCAGCACACAAACACTGATAAAGACTCGGGGTAAAAATCGATACGCTATAGCCTGTATGTTTTATGAGCGTTCTAGCGCAGGAGTGCTTATGCAGCATGTGGCCTCTTGACCCGCCAGTGAATTTCTAACACTTGCTTTCCGTTAGTGTCTTTCGTGTAAGTCCCACAACAAACCCTTTAAGGCCAAATGTCAGCGGACAACGGAGGTCACTGAGCATCACTCACTTTTATTTTATCCCTCCCTCCCTCCCTCGCTCGCCCCATATCCAACTTTACTGGTAATCCAATCATGGCGGCCGTACGGTATGGTACGGTACATACAGCCGCGCGGAGCGGAGCATCCACCTCTCCCCAGGGAGGGGCTGCGGGGTGGTGCTCAGGAACCCATAACGGCCCTATAGCGTCCCGTAATGAATCGCTGCCTCTCTCCCCTCTTAACAACGTTGTGTACTTCTCCCTCGCCGTGGCAACAAAGGTGAGAGTTCATTAGTTTTCATGAGGCGTGTCCAGGGGAGAGGAGGGAAGACAAATGGCAGAGGCATGCGTTGTGTGTACAGTGTGTGTGTGTGTGTTTGGCCGAGTGCCTCGTCCGTCCTCCTGAAGCCTCCCCAGAGTGCCCCGGCTCCTGGCTTCAGGTTCCACCCAGGGGGAGGGATGGGGGGGTGGGGGTATCATCTACTGCCCACACAATCAAAATATAACATGTGGCATACTTTTCTGGGGCTTCTTCTCCAGTAACTGGGTAATCCAAAACTCCCTGGCGATCGCGCACCACAGATCATTATAAGGTCATGCTCTGATCTTCTCTGCAGGCCCAACAAACAGTTCCGTTTCTGCGATAATGATTTGGCTGCGGCTCCACCATATCATGGTGACAGATTTTGTTGGGTGGCGTTTTGACAAGACGGGGCGGATGGGGGGAGAGAGCGGTGATTCTAGACGGGGACGGGGGTATAAATCGTCCGGGCTGGGTGCTTTGCGTACAGTAAATCTTTGGCTGAATTGCCTCGTCGTCTCCCTTAAAAAAACCTAGGAAAGCTGTCATCGTAGTGTTTGGTGCGGCGGGCCGGTGGTGGTGGCGTCGACATGGATGAGTGGCTCCTCGTGTCATAAACACTTTGGAAATGAGCCCCTAATTGGTTTTAGTTTTGTTTGTTTTTTTTTGCTCTGCAAGCCAGGCAGCACGTTGGCTGATTTGTCAGGTCTTGTAGGAAAACTGTCATTATAAAGCCCGCCATTTGTAAGTTAAATCTTTCTGTACTGTAACCTGTGTTGGTGTTCTAAGCAGTATGTTATACTTTATCCTTTGAAAAATCATGAAAATGTGGCGCAAGTCTTTCAATATATTATTTCAGAAGCAAACATTCTTAACTAAAATCTTTGCTTCTGGGGGATCCCTGGAACATGTTTTCAGATGGGCGTCCGCAGGCAAATATAGATAATTCTCGTGGGAGCAGGAAATATGTTGAAACACACACACACACACACACACACACACACACACACACACACACACACACACACACACACACACACACACACACACACACACACACACACACACACACACACACACACACACACACACACACACAGCATCAGAAACTAGAATCTAGCATAAGTAACTAGAATCTAGCGTCAGAAACTAGAATGCCTCGTCTGAAACTGCAATGTAGCGTCAGAAACTAGAATCTAGCATGCCACCGAGTGGTGTGATATGAGCTTGTAGTTCTGCTATTTTTGAAACATTGTGAAAATGTGGTGCTAATCTTTGAATACATTATTTCGGAAGCAAACATTTTTCAACTCAAATCTTTGCTTCTGGGGGATCCCTAGAACAACATGTTTTTAGATGAGGTTCTGCAGCTATAGAATATATATTTCTGGGGGTCCTTCCTATGAAATATGTTAAGCATCACTGACACAGAAAGAGATTTTTCCAGAAAAACTACAGTAGAACCTCGCACCAGGGACTAGAATTTAGTGTCACAAACTAGAATCTAGTGTCGGGAACTAGAATCTAGCGTCAGAAACTGGAATCTAACTTCAGAAACTACAATCTACTGAGAGGAACTAGAATCTACCGTGGGGGACTAGAATCTAGCATGAGGAACTAGAATCTAGCGTCGGAAACTAGAATCTAGTGCTGTGAACTAGAATCTAGCATCAGAAACTAAAACCTAGCCGGACAAAATGCATTAATGAGTGGATGGATGTACCAGTGAATAAATCAGCCAGAGGCGCGTGTTGTGAGATCAACACATACTGTACAAACATGCGTTACATATCGGGATGGATGGATGGGAGCATATATACAGTATCTGCACTATAAAGAAACATTCTCCATGCTTGGCGTTCACTCGATCCAAGCATAGCGGCAGCACCAAGTGTTTCTTTTTTTTTTTCGACTTCTTGTCAGATGAAGGTCTAGACTTTTATGGAAATGAGGAACCGCGGCTGCCACAGGCTGTACATGTAGAATGAGGAGAGAGAGAGATACAGTCAATCTATATTTGCTATTCATCATCTCATTTTCGTTTTTCGTGTTTTTTTTGTACCCCCACCTCTCTCGCCTTTTTTCTTTCTTGTGCTGTTTTAACCCTTTCTGTACTGTATCGCGACTTTAGCTATTTAAAAATATCAGACCAACAAGCTCATAGCGCGCCACCGAGTGGCGCGCTATGAGCTTGTAGGTCTGATATGTTTAAATCTTTGAATGCATTATTTCAGAAGCAAACATTTTTAACTCAAATCTTGTTTCTGGAGGGATATAGGACATGTTTTCAGATGAGGGTCTGCAGCCAAATATAGATAATTCTGATGGTCCCAGAAAAAAAATATTTAGTGTCAAAAACTAGGATCTAGCATCAAGAACTAGAATCTAGTGTTTAAAAAACAAAACAGAATGTAGTGTCGGAAACTAGAATCAAGCATCAGAAACAAGAATCTAGCGTCTGGAACTAGAATCAAGCATTAGAAACTAGAATCTAGCGTCTGCAACTATAATCTACCATTGGAAACTAGAATGTAACATCAAAACTACAATGTAGCACCAGAAAACTAGAAGGTAGCATCCTTAACTAGAATCTAGTGTCAGAAACTAGAATCTAGTCAGGACAGACTATGTTAAGTTCCAATTTCAACTTTCTTTCGGGCCTGCCTTTCATCTCTTTCTGGAGTTGCCACGCAATTTACACTTTGTCTTTCAATTCATTCCTGTCTGATGTTATAGTGGTTATCAGTTCACCTCCTGCCTTTTCCCTGCGCTCATACACTCCCCAAAAGGTTGAGGAATGACTCTCGTCTCTGTCTGTGCGTGAGTGTGTGTGTGTGTGTGGGGTGAGGTGGGGGGGTGGGGGGGGCATTCACATCGGTGAAAACGTGTGACAAGAGCTTTTTTTTCTCCTCCTCACACCTTCCAAAACACCTCGCCCTTTATTTAATGTCTGCACACGGTCCATTCCGTCTCAAACGAGAAGCCGGGCCGAGTGGTGGGTGAATTTTCATTCCGTTGACATCATAAATCTGGACGGGAGTTAAAGGTGCCGGTGCAGTGCGGTAGGTTGTTTTTTTTGGGGGGGGCCCTGGCCTGTGCTGCGTTTATACCCATCATTCTGTCACCTGTTGGAGGAGTCAATAGAGCAGTTGGTGCAGGTGGAGATGATGAGCCTGTTGTGGACCACACTGACTGACTGACCCATGTTTTAATGTTCTCTTACTGCCATCTGCTGGAGGCAGGAGGCACTGCAACCAATACCTCTGTCACAGACTGTATCACTCTGCCTCATTACGACCAGTGTGGGGGAAGTACTCACATTTTTACTTTTTACCTGAATGTAAAATCAAATGTACCAAAAATCTGAACAGGCATTAATGCGCCCCCATTCAGACACACACAGAAAATCAATGTAGCCTGTTTAAAAACTGCAATACTGCAATAGAACAAAGTCAAGTCTGGAGTATCGGCTCACAGTGTAAGCTCACAGTGCCTTGTGATGTAATGCACTGTGAGCTTCGTAGATTGTCTTTCAAATGTGCGAAATGTATAGTGCTGATGTGGTTAGTATATGTAGAACAATATTTTCCTCTGAGATGTAGTGGAGTAGAAGCAAAATTATTGGAAATTGAAAATATTCACATACAAGTACATGCATATTTAGTTATGCACTACTATGCTCTGGTACAGCTGCAGGTAATGTGTAGAGGATCACTAGGTAATGTGCTAATGTGTAGTGCAGTGGTTTTCAAACCTTTTCACACCAGGGCCCACTATTTATTCAGAATTGGAGCCACGGAACACCATTTGATGACATTTTAGCCCCACAGACCCCCAAAACTAAAGATTTCTTTTGGTTTTGTCCACAATTCCAGGCTGGATTTCGGAGAGAACAAAACAGGCAAACATACAGATCAAAATGACCAATTAATCTTCTACATGCTCTAGTTGTGTAGACTTGGGATAATTCACATGATGAACATTTTAACTCTTTAGAGTGTAAACATAAATCTCTCAAGGAGTTACATCTGGTTAACCAACTCTCCATCATTTAGCCTGCATCCGGACCACCTGGAATCCTCTCAGGGACCACTGGTGGTCCCCGGACCACCTGTTGAAAACTCCTGGTGTAGTGGCTCACTACTTAAACTACACCTGACTAACAAGGAAGGGATAACAGAGGAGTAATTAAGCTGCAAACTGGCTAGACATTGAGTGTATTCTCTTGTATCCACAGAGCAGAGACGTGCCGTACTATAGATGATGCAAACGCACAGCTCTGCACCAACAACACGTATAAACAGAGCTAAGAGAAAACAAGGAGGAAAAACAGGCAGCACCTTGTTAGGTGTATTTACTGTGTCAGGCAGAGGTAATTTATTACCGTGGTATAAAATGAGAAGGGACATGCCCCTTAATGGTCTGAGAAAAGTGGACTTGTTGGAGGGGAATTGCATGGCTTCTATCAAGGCAGCGAGGAGATACTGTAGCACAGGGCTGCCCACACTTTTTTGACTTGAGAGCTACTTTCAAAAATTATCTACACATCAAAAGACATCCATTTCAAGGCCCCCAAGTAAGTTTGAGCTTTGAAATAGTGGTGATGGTGTTACTTACTGTTATAGTGTTTAAGAGTAATGCACTTACTCTTAAACAATACTTAAAAAATACTGACGTTTGAAAACAGTATTTGAGGTTTGAGTTGACAGTTCGTGATCTTGAGTTTAGTCTCTTGCACCCAAAACTAAAAACTTTCACGTTTTTGGGACCCTTATGGGTCCACCTAATGGACCCACAAGAGTCCATTAGGGGACTGTCATGTGATCTACCTTCATGGCCTGTATGATCTACTGGTAGATCACCATCTACCTTTTGGGCACCCCTGCTGTAGCACTTTACACCTAGTGAAATCCAACATCATGGGATTTTCAACAATGTTGATACCAGGGCCAGGGTCGGTTCTATAGGAAGAGACCTGTTAATGAACTATTAAATTAAATAAATAACATACCTGAATATAGAAGCAAACAAAGCAGACAATTTGCTGTTAAAGCAGGTGGTCTGGGGACCACCTGTGCATGGTCCCTGAGAGGATTCCAGGTGGTCCCCATGCTAAATGGTGGACAGTATAACGAAATGGACCCTCATAGATCTGTAACTCTTGAGAGCATAAAATGAAACCAAATGGACCTTTACAGTTTCATTTGGTTTTACTTTTACACTCTCGATAGTTAAATTATATTTAAACATCTGAATTGCTGAATTTTGACCAAGGTTTTTTCCAGTTTATCTCTCCTAAATTGTGAAGACAAGCTTTAGTTTTGGGTCCGAGAGAATAAACTGGTGGTCCCTGGCAAAAATTCAGACTAAATAGTGGGCCCTGGTATGAAAAAGGTTGAAACCCCCTATGCCATAGGTATTCAATCATATCAAGCAGGTTTACTGTTCAATATAAACATTTTGTGAACACTGCATAATATTATCTTTGTGGTATACACATACTAAACTAAAGGTCTAAATTTCTTCATTAAGTCACACGACTCCTCCTCAGGGACCACTGGTGGTCCCCAAAACACTGGTTGAACACCAATGCACAACATAAATGGTAAGCGCTGCATTGCAGACAAGACATGTATTCTGTGGAAATCTAAAAAAAAAAAACACACAGAAAATGACACCAATACACCAATACCCATCTCTCCCCCTCCTTCTCAAGAGTCAAGAAAAATGCCTCTTTTGGCAAATCAGAAAGGTTCCAAAAGGAGAAAGACAATATAAAATTTCAATTTATATTCTGTCTATCACAGAAATAGGACTGGAGAGGTGCAGCGATACTGTGGGGACACATGAATCAGAATAGCTGCATTCCATACAAAATACATAACATAAAACTGACAAAATAAATGTATTTGTCACGCTTGTGTGAAAACAAAGCTTTACAATGTACAGTATAGATG
The DNA here is from genome assembly GCA_039105355.1 of Benthosema pterotum. Taxonomy (NCBI): domain Eukaryota; kingdom Metazoa; phylum Chordata; class Actinopteri; order Myctophiformes; family Myctophidae; genus Benthosema; species Benthosema pterotum. Next base: position 20,467,871 of record CM076965.1, on the reverse strand, counting down.
CTGTGCTTAGGGGATAGACTGTAATTGATGGTAATTGTAAATTCCACCATTTTATGTTATAATTAAATTTAAGGATTATAATAACTAATACATGTGGTATCAGCTACTTTGTGCAGCTCAACATCTGCATGAATCCCAACCTTAGACCCAATTTATCTGTGCGACAGCATCGCAGACTGAAATTAGACTATGTATAAGTTAAAAAACATCACACTTGTGTGAAATGAGGACGCTCTTATCATTAATACATATATCGCATTCCGTGCTCAGCCAATGAAATCATCACAAATGTCATCCGGCCAATTACTTTAGTTGTCTTAATTTTCTACCCTCACTCATATCCTCAATATGCACTTTTTCTCAACCAATCAATTCATCGCTATGGGGTGATCATGCAATCACAAGCCAATGCTTGTGTTAAAACAAAACCTCAAAGCTGGACATACAGTAGGAGGTGCAGCTAGCGGCCCTCAAAAACCCTCAGAAAACACCAGCAATGTAAAACAACTAAATTAAAAAACAAAAAACAATCTATTGTATTTACTGTAAGTTCATTTTGGAGTGTACTTTTCAACAATTCTGGACTTTTATCTGGAGTATTTCTATATTGCAGTATTGCTAATACTTTTACTGTGTGTACCTTTTCCACGGCTGAAATTAATTCATTATATCTACTATTTTTGGTCCAGGGTGCATTAGGTGTGAGGACAGTGGTGGTGTAGCGGCAGCCAGGGTACCGTCAAGTTGATTGATTTGACAAATAACTAGTGTGTATTCTAACAAAGCCCTGGGATTCCCCTTGGACACAGTGTTCCAAAAATATGTAGATTCCAGTGGGTATAAAGATTTATGTGTTCACTCATACTGTGTTGGTTAAAGGGACATTTCACCCCTTTAAACCAGACCTTATTGTAATAATGTTGTTAATATCACATTCCAGTATTCAAAGCACAAGCGCTGTCATGGACACTGGATTCACGTCCTTCTGGACTAGTCAGGGGTGTAGTGGAGGGGGGGGGGGGGGGGGGGGGGGGACGGTGTCCCCCCACGCATGGCTTGAATGAATGCCCCCATGGAGCATTGATTCAAGCCATGTAATAAATATAATTTAAATATTATTAATTGTTATAATACAACTATTTTATAATAATTCTTATGCATAATATTATTTATAATGTATCTATTATTAGTGTTATTGTAGAAGCCAATTTGTATTGGCGGTGGGGAGGTGGGCAGGGCCTCCCCACCCAGCATTGCTCTAGTTGACCAGCTGAACGGCATGAAGTCAAATCACCCAACACTACTTTCAAAGTAGTGTCAACGTAAAATGAGCGCTGCTGGTGATATGAATGGGTCCTAATTTTTTTTTTTTTTTTTTTTTTTGCTGTTGTTTTTTACAAAATCTTGAAAATGTGTTAAAGGAGAAGAAGTTCAACACACACGTACAGTACATCCAGGAGCCCTCAAGGCCGGCTTCCTTTTCGCACTGGACAAGTTCTTTTTCACCGGACAAGATGACAAAGGCAACGACCCTCTATGTCGATAACATGTGCATGGGCTCATAGCAGAATAGTTGCTACATTGAGGGGTCAGAAACTGAGCGCTCCGAACATGCGCTGGAAATCCGGTTAGGTTAGGTTTAGGCTAGCGTTAGAGAAGGGTTTAGGCATGTTTGTAGCAAAACCCTAGCCCCCTCCAACCGTAACCCTAATCCTAAACAACCGACCCTCAACCACATCACAGACCGTCGTTACGGCCGTCATTTTCTCCAGTGCAAAAAAACTTGTCCAGTGCAGAACGTCAGCTGGCGCCCTCAGGAGCCCTCAGCTATAAGACTGCAATAGATGTGTCTGACAACACAACCCTGCATGGCATTTCAGGCACGTCCAGCAGTCGGACCTCAACCCTCCTAGCCTTGACGCGCTCCGCTCTCATTTCACTGCTGCAGACTTAAGACAAAGCCCACTGACCTTTACTCTCTATGCCAGGCCTCAGCCTTCCTGAAATCTTAACATTTTACACAGGCCTGTCTCAGGTACCTGACACCAAGAAGAAGAAAAAAAGCCATTTATATCCAATAGTTTAAGTGTCAAGTAAGAATGTGGAATATTGATCTATGAAATATGACATGAGGACCTGAGGTGCACCCGTTCTCTTGTCCTCAAAACCATAAAAATACATATCTTGAGTTTTGAGTTTCTTACGTATCAGGTCTTATGAATAAAGTAAAAACTTAGGAGGTGTGGCAAACCTGTCCGGCTGTTTTGAGTGGCCAAACAGCTTTGGCACACCTCCATGTTTTCTTGTGACTTAAGTCACAAGACCTGATACTTAAGGAAATCAAAATAATGTCTAAAGCAGTGACGTGCAACCATTTTGAAACAAAGTGCCATGTTTACTGTAGATGTTTTTGATTGTTAATGCAATTATTTTTAAATGCTTTCCTTTCAAAGTGTTAATGATGATCATTAAGCTACCCACCTATATCCCAAAACTCTCGCCCCAGTCAAGAGTTCTAATGAGTTAATAATGTGTGTGTGTGTTTTTTTTACTACATTCTTTTAAATGGTTCATTTTAAAGACCCTCTGCCACACACACATGCCAGTGATCATCCTCCTTTGTGCCTGTGTGTTGGCACCGTTACCAAAGGTTGCCTCCACCTGCTCTACAGTATACTGTACCATATGTTCTGAAAATGAAGCCCTACTATAATGAAACCTTAAGCCAAGACTGATGATTGCTCTTTCTGACAGTGGGGTTGTCTGTCCATTTGAACTCTGCTCCGCGCCAGATTTCTAAAGGCCCAGAGATATAATCTAATTACGTGACTCCTGCCAGCCCTTTACAGATTGAATGAACAAGCACCTGCTGTGCCAGTCTGGGACGGGACCGGCCGGAGCTTGGCAGCTTGTAGATTGAATAAAGCTGTCCAGTCGATGCCAAAGTAATGGCTTCTCAAACCAGAGTTAAATGCAATACTGATTTCGTGTCGGTGTTGCTTTGCTGGGTAATTCTCCCTGGGGGTGTTGAGGAGAACAGCGTGGCCAGTGCACAGTACACACAGCACACTTTAACTGGGACTGGGACAACCCCTTCTCCCTGTTTTTATTAGTATTTTATTGGGTTTTCTTTTTTCCTCCCAACACCCACAATACAACTCAACAAGAAAGATGTCGACATTTGGTACACATTGACAGTGAGATCTAACTAGAAGCAGTTATGTATGTGTGACCTCTCAATGTGATCCCTACCAAATGCAAAAAACCAAACCAAACCAAACCAAACAAAACCACAGCACAACACAACACAACACAACAAAAAATGCAGGGAGAGCAAAGAGGGAGGAGATGATGGGGGAAGTCTATGTTCTTTTTGATAACAACATGTGAGTGAGGTGGCAAGGATCTACTGTAAGGGTGGCTGGCCATTAGTCTGCAATGAGGTAGTGCTGCCGTAGAGAAGAAATTTCTGATTAAACTAATCTATTCTACCTTTCAAAGAGAAGAATACACTTTTAGATGCTGTCCTGTTGAGTAGATTGTGCCATCTCAGTGTGAAAATGAGTACAGTAAATGGTGCATTTATAAAGCACATTTATCCAAAGTGCTTTGCATACAGATTGTGCAACGATGTGGATTGTACACTGACTCATTCAAACACATTCATATACTGAAGTATATAATTTATGCATACCAGCACATCAGGAGAAATAAGGGATTCAGGGTCTTGCTCAAGCAAACCTGGGGACACTGATCCTGGAGGAGTCCAGGATCAAACTGGGAACTTTGTGGTTCCCATTGTCCACTCTACTGGACAACTTAAGCACTTAAGGACTTACGGAATCTTCATATAATAGTTTCTCACTAATTTGCAAGATAAAATACCATTTTTACCGCCTGAAGAAGGCCGCAAGGCCGAAACGTTGCTCGATTTATTTAATAAATGCTCTTGAACCAGTAAGTGGTGGTGTGCGGGGTCTCCTCCCTTCTAAAGTTTACCATTTTAATATAGCATCAAAATCTGTTTACCCACTTTCACCTTCACTGCTGATCTACATACTCACAACACGTGACACTTTTATGTTTTTTTTTTTTTTTTCTTTTTCTCTTAACCCTTAGTGTCCTGAACGCGTTTTGGTGTTTTATCTGTTGATCTGCTATTTTTGAAAAATTGTGAAAATGTGCTGCAAATCTCTGAATACATTATTTTGGAAGCAAACATTTTATCTCAATTTTTTTTCGCTTCTGGGGAACCCCGAGAACAACATGTTTTCAGATGGGGGTCTGCAGCCAAATATGGATAATTCTGGTGCTCCTTGGCTAGAAATATGTTGGCATCACTGACACAGGAGCACAGATTTTTCAGAAAAACTAGAATCTAGTGTCAGAAACTATAGAATCTAGTGTCAAAAACTCGATTCTAGCGTCAGAAAGTAGATTCTAGTGTCAAAAAGGAGATCCTAGCATCAGAAACTATCATTTAGTGTCAATAACTAGAATCTAGTGTCAGAAACTACCGTAGAATCTAGCGTCAAAAGCTAGAATGTTGCTGCAGCTATAATCTGCTGTAAGGAACTACTATATAATCTGGTGTCAGAAACTCGAATCGAGGGTCAGGACACAATGGTTAAGGTATGAGAAACGTACAGTATTTACTTAAGTTATCTCAAAATATTTGATCTGTGAGCTTCAAATCAAGCATCTGTTCTGACGGCATCTGTGGCCAAATGCATATTCATTTGGGATTCCTTGATATGAAAAATTTAGAGAATAACTGGCCTAGTCTAGATGGTGCATTCCTGCATTTATATAGGGACTTTATCCAAGTTGCTTACAATGTGGACCCATTCGCACACATACAGACACAGATGGTGAGGAAACAACACAAAGCAGCAGTATGCTCATCGGGAGCAATTAGGGGTGCAGTGTCTTGCTCAAGGACATTATAGGGAGGCCAGGGATCAAACTAGGAACCTTCCGGTTCCCAAGGATCCACTCTAGCTTCACTGCCGTCCCTGGCTATAGTATTCATGTACAATTTACAATTTAGGCATTTAGCTTCTAATCCAGAGCGATTTATGCAAGGCCTAAGCAAAGCCAACACAAGGTGATACTACTGTAGGACCATATTCAAACCAAGTACCACTTTGATCAAATATGACTGTGGACTGGATTGCTATGTGTGGTGCAGACGATTCATGCTGCACCAGAATTACAAGCAGACCTCCGTTTCAACACAGCCGCCAAAGATACATTTATCTTTGTATACATATGATGTATACAAAGATACATTATAGATTTAGCCGCATATTTGGTCAACTAAAAAGAGAAAAAACTAAATCAAAAATTGCTGATCAAAATGTGTTAATAGCAAAATCACCACTCTAATTGGTACATCAGCAAATTGTTGTGCAAACTGCTTAGGTCTGATATTCAAACAAAATAAACAAACCAACAAACAGAAAAAGACTTGTATAAGTTAAACATTTAACTCATGGACTCAACACATGGATTCAAAAATGATGTTCCAAGTTCTTGACATGAAAATATTTGACCGTTTTCTCAACCTCTTGTCTGTGTCTATTGTCATCTTATTTCCACTAACCATTAATAAATTAGAGGTAAAAGCATGCTTGTGATGGAGAATGACAACCACTGGGGGAATCAAATGCAGGGTGTGTGGTGTGGGGAAAGATTGAATTCCCGCTTTAGGCTCCCAAAAGACCAAACAACTCAACTGACCCTGCCAAGGACAATGACACCTTTTAATGTCTTTTCAAGAATTCAGACACGATCCTCACACCGCGGGGGCACATCTCGATAAGGACGTGTGTGGTGTGATGTGATGCGGTTTCTTCCTTGATGTCCACATGCTGTGGGTTGCCATGGCCAAAGAATCAATCCTAATCTGTAACAAATGCTGTTCCAGCCATAGTGGGGAAATGGTCTCCCATTTGTCCCCAGCTGGTCAATACACATTTGAAGCCTAGTCAAGAGCTCTTTAATGAATGTGTGCTGGCTTGTTTACCCTGTGGAGACAAAGACATGATAATTTCCCGACTTCATGTTTCTGGCTTGCACTTCACCACGGCTTTTTCATGCCAGGATTGCTGGAAAGCCCCTCCGTCTCTGCGAACATAATTCTGGGACGATTGTCACAGCTGCTTTTGGCTCGGCGCATGGCGATAACCACCAGGGTATGAGATGTAAGATAATCACTGGGTCTGTGTGAGGTTTTCCGTCTTCCTTTGTTCTAAAGAGCAACACTTATCCGTCTCACTGCTATCTGGAGTAAAAAGGGATCTGTAAAGCCAAGTTCAGACGAAGGATTTGAGACCAGACAAATTAAAGCTCTTTTAAGTACTTTGTCGCAGCAAGACCGTGTTGCGCTGCAAAAAAATCTAAAAGCCGTGCTCGTCAATCGGTTCATTTTCAACAAGCTCAGCTTGCAGATCGTCTGTTTTCAGTGTGCAACACCGCCGCATGACGCAATGTAAATTAAACATCAGTATTAGAGAAAAAAATCGCAGCAGTCTGAATTAGCCTTAATAGATAATACTGCACAGTTTTCTTTTATTATTAAACTAAGTGTTCCTTGTATATGAAGCACTTGAATCTTATAAGACAGTTCAAGGACAGGGGTAATTTTATAATCAATAACGGCTAAGGATCCTAAGTTAACGCATTATTCATGTTGACTACTTTGCTCCGCGGTTATTGATCGATGGGCAATGTCACTGAAATGACAAAGATGAATGGCTGAGGGAACATGACTTACTGTGCATGTCAAAAAAAACACTGACATCGATTCTAACCATATAACCAGTAGAACAGGTGACAGAATCACCTGTACTGTTCTAATTACAAGCCACTAGAGCAGTGGTTACCAAACATTTTAGCCAGAGAAGAGAGAGATTACACAACGCTAGCCGGGAACCCAAACTAGTGAAAATAGCATATTATCTACTAGTGTTGCAGTGGAGACCACTTAAATCGAGACCAAGACAAGACCAAGACAACCGTTAAATTTTTAAACAAAACTACTAATGCAGGCTGCAGCATAGAGCAATCATAAACCACAGTTATACTGTGAAGTCAAACACGGCATCCCCTTTTTCCTCTCACTCTGTCTCTCTCCAATATTGCAGCTGTATGTGGCTGTGTGCCTCCTATGCTGCTTTCAGTGTGTCTCTATTCAGGCTGCATGAAGAGCAGCTCGAGCGCTTCAGTTTCTGACCCTGCAATATCGCAACTCTGACACTAGATGGCTTTGGATCTCGCTGCACAGCTGTGTTTATGAATTGGTCCTTGTCTCGAGAGGTCTTGTTGGCGATCGAGACCCGAGAGATTGGCTCTGAGGTCGCGACAAGACCAAGACAAAATTATACGAGAACAAGACGAGACCACAAGACAAATAAAGTGGAGAGCCACGAGGTCGAGACAAGACCAAGACAAAACAAAGCGAGACAAAAACAAGACCGAGACGAGACAATGCCTTGAGAACTACAACACTATTATCTACTGTAAAAGTGCACAATGCACACAACTAAAACTAGGAAACAGTGCTTTAGATATTGTATTTACTATAACTTCTCAGAAAGAGAATTAGACAAGGGAAGGTGTCTTAGGCATCAGACTGATGGTTAGGCTTAGGTCAGTTGTTTTCAACCTTTTTCATACCAGGGCCCACTATTTCTTCAGCATTTGAGCCACGGACCATCATTTGAGGACATTTTAGCCCCACAGACCCCCCCAAAACTAAAGATTTATTTTGTTTTTGTCCATAATTCCAGGCTGATTTTTGACCCGCAAGGGTCCATTTGGTTTCATGTTCACGCTCTGCTTTAGGTGTATCGGACGAGTGATATGTCAGGCAAAAAGCATGCAACATCTCTAAATGCTCATCTTTCTCGACACATTTTACTTTTCCTGTTGTCTGCCATTATGCAGATTAGCTGTACCGCCACGGTGACAGATATGATGGATTTATAAAGCCGAAGATATAGGTAATTTGCGCCTCCCTGCTACAGATGCCAATAAGCATCGATATATACAAGGACACTCTTGCAAATGGAGCACATTTTCCAATTTGCCAGCATTCATTCGAAATGCTTCAGTTGTGTGTTTTTCATGACATCTCCCTGTGAGCAGCAGGGGTGGATGTAGCATTTCCCAATTGGGGGGGCAAGAGAAAATGGTATGGGGGCGGCTTCGCGCCACGGGCACCCATACCATTTTCGGCTACTGGACTTTTATTAGGCAAGTAAAGCATCAATAATAACATCAGTTGTTGTTGAAGTTACAACAGACACGCAGCATGCATAAAGCTAAATGTCTGACTCAGAGAGTTTTCTGTTTTCAATGATGAAATGCTGTTGGTTTAGTCGTGACACAGCTGTAGTTAGTCAATGGCAGTAGTAGTGTTTCAGATCATTTTAACTATAGGCACTTTAATTTAAAATATCTTGGGCTCAGTGTTTGCATGCCATCGTGTTTGGTGGGGCAGTCTGGGCATTTAGGGGGGCATTGCCCCCCCAGAGGCCCATAGGCCCATGCCTAGATCCGCCCCTGGTGAGCAGAACCATTCTAGCGGAACTCACAGGCGCTCTGCCTCTCCATTACCGGTGGATCACCGGATCAATACGTGGATGCACAGTAAAATACCCAGTGATTCATCCAGTTGTTACTCCGGCGTGCTGCTAATGCAACCAAATTAAGCTGCAGTTTTGCGGTCCATTTGGTTACCTTTGTACACTCAATTGAATCACTGTGTGCTGGCTGTTTATTTAAATTATTTTGTGTGTGTGAAAGAATGCTATCTGTATTATGTATAGTGGTTTTCAACCTGTGGTCCTTGAGAGGGTTCCAGGTGGTCCCCAGGCTAAATGATGGAGAGTTGGTTAACCAGATGTAACTCTTGAGAACGTAAGCATGAAACCAAATGGACCCTTGCGGGTCCATTTGGTTTCATGTTTACACTCTCAAGAGTTAAAATGTTCATCATGTGAATTAACCCAAGTCTACACAACTAGAGAATGTAGAAGATTAATTGGTCATTTTGATCTGTACGTTTGACTGTTTTGTTCCCCAAATCCAGCCTGGAATTGTGGACAAAGGCGAAACAAATCTTTAGTTTTGGAGTCTGTGGGGCTAAAATGTCAGCAAATGGTGGTCTGTGGCTCAAATTCTGAATAAATAGTGGGCCATGGTGTCAAAAAGGTTGAAAACCACTGTATTAGTGGTATAGCTGTCGGTAAGCAGCATGCACTTTTGTTACAGTAGAGTATGCGCCGCCACCTATGGGAGTGAAATTAATTGAACCGTAAATGTTTTTGTTGTCTATATCATCTATTGTCTGCTTTATGTTGAGACTCTCATTTGGCCTAAAATCACACAAGCCAAAGAAAAGTAGTGCAGTGCAATGCAGTCATGATCATTTCATCATTTTTCGACTGCTGGTCATGGAGCAGGTCCTGCCTACTGATGCATGTGTCCCTAGTGATGACACCAGGGAACAATGGTTTTCTACCTCTGGTATGATTCTAGAGAAGAAGGGAAGATGTACTGTATAACGAGTAGCTCTGTACCAGTTGGCAGCAAGCTCAGTGTTGCCAACTTGACGCATTTGTCCGCGCTATATTTAGCTTTTTTCCAGACCCCCCCCCCCCCCCCCCCCCCCCCCCCCCCCCCCCCCCCCCCCCCCCCCCCCCTTTGCACCAAAATTATTGGAAAACTACTGGCAGAAAATCTATAGTGCTTTTTTGCTGGTGAGTTTGCGGCGAAATTGGTTGACAGGCGCCAGAAATAAAACCCTTGTTTTTCACCATTTTTCCTCCTATGATAGAGTCATCCTTCCTTCCTAGAAAGGGCCATTGGTAACCAAATGGACCCTTGTAGATCTGCAACTCTTGAGATTGTAAAATAAAACCAAATGAACCCTTACAGGTCCATTTGGTTTCATTTTACGCTCTCAAGAGTTAAATTATATTTAAACATCTGAATTACCTAATTTTCAATAATCTACATGGAAAATGTAGAAGAATTGCTATTTTGACGAACATTTTGCCAGTTATTTCTCCTAAATTAGTCAGAGACACTAAACCCAACATCAAATGGTGGACCTCCTCCAAGGCTAAAATGCAGAATAAATAGTGGGCACTGGTATGAAAATGGTTGAAAACCACTGCGCTAGTGCATTCTAGTGCATTTTGGAAGTGCCACTATAGTGCATTTTGGATTTTGGCAGTTGGCAACACTGAGCAAGCTGTGTTCTTCTGGACCTCTTACCAGTATAGAAACACAGGGAGGGATGGTTGTATGAATGCAGTATAAATGCCCTGACAGCCCCACATACATGATGGCATGCAAAACAACCCAAGATATTTCAAATTAAAGTGCTTAGGCCTAAATTATTTCAACACTACTACTGCTACTAACTAACTACAGTTGTGTCACCACTAAACCAACAACATTTCATTATTGAAAAAAGGAAACTCAGAGCTTTAGCTTTATGCATGCTGCGTGTCTGTTGCAACTTCAACAACAACTGATGTTATTATTGATGCTTTACTTGACTAATAAAAGTCCTATAACCGAAAATGGTATGGGTCCATACCATTTTCATCTCCCCTCCTTAATTGGGAAATGTTACATCCGCCCCCGTCATAGAACCATTCATAGAATCAAAGCAGTTGCCAGGGCCTGGCATTGCAGGAGAATTAGTTCTAGTTAACAACTGCTGCGTGTAAGCCTGCCTGATGGCAGGTTTACAGTTCAATTCATTCATCTGCTCTGCAGTCTGCATGCGTTTCGGGTTGGAATATTGAGCCTCAGCAAAAAGTGAATGCCAATGTTAAGTTCAGTTAAGTTACTTCACATACTGCAGCAATTAGTTGTGCAATCAGCTATAAAGATAGGATTTGAATCAATTGCATATCCCAAGAATATCATAACATTTTGGAAAGGCAGTTTTTGGCAGTTTGGTTGACTATAAAAGGCTTGATGAGTCCAAACAATAGTAGGTATAGAGACATTCATTGCCAGAGAAATTCTTCAATCAATGAAACACAGGTAGGTTAGAGTCGATTAGACCTATTCTATTAAATCTGTATTTCACACAAAATCACAAGATGGTAGTGATAGTGTTGCCAACAGTGACATAAATAAACAAGAAAAAAAATACATTAAAATAGTTAGCAAATGCAATACAGATATCACCCAGGGCTTGACACTAACTAAAAAAAATGGTGGGGCAAGTGAAGACTGCTACCTGGTTGCCCGATCGGGCAAGTGTGCAACTTAGTGCACTATAACACAGATAAATTTGTCTTGAAGGCAGTCATTGCACTCTGCCTCTGTGTCTTTCCCTGCTTTCTAGATATCCACAATTCCAGGCTGGATTTGGGAAACAAAACAGGCAAATTAACATACACATCAAAATGACCTAATCTTCTACATTCTCTAGTTGTGTAGACCTGGGCTAATTAAGATGATGAATTTTAACTCTTGAGAGTGTAAAAAATGAAACCAAATGGACCCGTAAGGGTCCATTTGGTTTCATTTTTCCAGGTGATCCCCAGGTTAACTGGGGATCACTGGAAGTTGGAACCCTCTCAGGGACCACTGGTGGTCCCCGGACCACCTGTTGAAAACCTACTTGGAGCACTCAAGTAGGAAGTAAACTTAAATGTAAAATTTACAATATATTTTTGGGGGGCAAGTGACCATGACCTGAGGGCAAGTAGAACCTGACTTCCACTTGCCCGACGGGCAAGTGCCTCGTAGACCTTAGTGTCAACCCCTGTCACCTAATCAATCTACTTATGTTATTACAGTGATACTCACAGTGATACAAGGATACAGTTAATGTAACACATCTACCAGTCCATAGGGGGCACTGCATCAACAGATACACTGGATACTGTATCCTCAGATAGCCTTTGGATTCTTATAGGAGTGGTGGAAAAAGCAAAGCCTACTAATTTATTTACTCTAGTAAAAGTATCGATACTGCAATGTATTAATATGCTCTGTTACAAGTAAAAGTCTGGAATTCAACACTTACACAACATGTACCAAAAGTAGAAAGGATTCATTGTGCAGAATGTCTCATTTCAAGTATTCAAATGTATAAATATCTTTTTTTTTAAATAACTACATATCACAATGTATTAAGTGCTTGTAGATCCAAGACTTTTCTTTTGTTCATTGCTTAATGTAAGTATAATGTAAGCTCTGTATAAAGAACATCTGCTAAATGCCCTGAATTGTAAATTGTAAGATTTCAAATAAATGTAGTGGAACAAATTAAAGTGCGATATTTGAATGCAATATGCAGAAAGAATAGGCCTACAAGTAAAAGTATTGGACATTTTAAATGTTCATGTAAATCAGTGGTGTTCAACCAGTGGTCTGGGGACCACCAGTGGTCCTTGAGGGGGTTTCAGGTGGTCCCAGGCTAAGTTGGTTAACCAGATGAAAAGTTGATTGACCAAATGGAGCCTGCGGGTCAATTTGGTTTCATTTTACACTCTCAAGAGTTAACATATTTATTGTCTCAATTAGTCTACACAACTAGAAAGTGTAGAAGATTAATGGTCATTTTGATCTGTATGTTTGACTGTTTTGTTTCCCAAATCTATCCTGGAATTGTGGACAAAAGCAAAAGAAATCTTTAGTTTGGGGGTCTGCAGGGGCTAAACTGTCCTAAAATGGTGGTCCATGGCTCAAATGCTGAATAAATAGTGGGCCCTGGTTATCAAAAATAATTAAAAAAAAACCTGAGGTGAAGAAAAAAACTAAAAACTTTAATTAAGTACAGTACTTAGTAGTACTGTACGTCCGGTACTTAGTTACTTTCCACCCCTGGAGCTGACTGTGGACTGCTCCGCATGATGCCTGGCCTCAGATACACCCCTGCTGCGCCACAAACAGATTCTATTTTTCATCAGTGCACAAACGGCTGCCAGCATCATATCAGTGACCCGTCCAATGAGCCGATTGGATTACATTATACGGCTGATGTGGCTCCTGAACTGGTTCCAGTAGCCATATATTTATCTGAATCATGGGGAGTTTGAGGTCATGCTCTCTGTTTGGCTAACCGCTGTGTTGACGCCCTTAGCCTGACCTTAAAGATGGAGTGCTGTGGTGTGTTTCCAGTCCTCCCTGAAACATGACCATCAGGGATAATTTGTTTGTTATTTTTTTTAAGTGGACATTCCCACCAGTGCATTAAATAATGCCTAAATATGCCTGGACCTCAATGAAGCAGTACTCACAGTTGTGGTTGAAATGCTCAGTGGTCAAAGGTGAACCACCCATTTTCAACATTTTAATATGTCATTAATATACCTTAGAGATGTTGTGTGGCCATGATAAAAAAAAAAGTTCCACCAATTCTGTATTTTCTAAAAATGGAGGTCTGAAAAAAATCATTAACATGGTGAAATACATCTGATGCCATCGTCAAGATGTGTTTTCACCATGTTAATGATTTTTCTTTCAGACCCCTTTTTCTGAGGGTACAAATGGTACACATTTGTATCCTCTCAGGAATTTTGAAAATGGGTGGAATTCCTCTTTAAATACAGATTGCACTTCACATGTGGCTACTCTGTCTTCTTGTTAGAAGTCTTTCTACAAGCTCACTAAACATTCTACAGGTGTCTTATTCATGATCAATTATTAGCAAAATTAGCAGATGTACAATCTCATGACACCTCATATCACAAGAGGTTGTGAGATTGTACATCTGCGAACTTAGAAGTGTTGAAATATGGATATACATATATACGTATGATACTGAAGAAGCCACAGGGCATAAATACAGCAGTGTCCCGAATACCAAGGCGACTCTGGTGATAAAGACGACCCTAGGGGTGTGCTGAAATATCGTTATCGTGATAATATAATATACTTCCTCGCGCAATATATATCGTATATCCTAAGCAAATATTGTGATATTTGCTGAGGGATAATTCCGGGAGGAAAAAACGGGTCACAGAACTAAAATGTTAACTGACTTCTATAGCTGCTTCATTCTCAAAAAAAACGAACACAGATAAAAACAAAAAGCCTGGTATGAGAATAAGTTGAAACAATAAAAGCTGAGATTAATACTTGAAGATACACAGTATATTAGTAAGTTTGATTATTGCCTTTTACTTTTTTATTCATTCATTATTATTATATTTATTCATTCATGTATTGTTGTTTTTGTTTTCCAGCTGCAGTTACAGTATCATGATATATCATTGATGAATTTCATGCAATATATTGATATATCGCAAATATCGCAATATATCAAATATCATGATATACGTATTCATTATCGAAGGCCTAATATCGCCATTCGCCACCTATATCGTATCGTGAGGACCAATATCGTCCCAGCCCTAGACAACCCCATTTTCAAGGCCCATTTGTGTAAAAAGAACATTGAATACCAAATAAAATAATCCCCAAATAGACGACCACTCAATTTTCTAGAATATTTCCATTGAAAAAAAAAAACAGTCTTATATTCAGGCCAATAGGGTAATAATTCAATTTACATCCAGGGCAACAAGTACTGTATATACTATTGATGTCTATGATATTTATATGATATTTAAATTTGCATAGTATCAATGTCTAAGAGGGAGTAACAGAATCTACATTTTTACTCTAGTTCCATCTGCAAGCATCCATTAAGCAATGCATGCTGTGTCTTCTTCATAGGGTTTGCTTGAAAAGAAAGAAGAGCTTAGAGGGTGTGGAAAAAGGAAACACTATAAGCACTTGCATAAGCACTTGGATTTGAACCACCAGTTTCTTGCATGCAAAACCGCTCATCAAAAAGGTGAATCTCAATTGGCCTGGGGAGATAATTGGTTCTAATGGCTTCTGGGCGTGTGGCTACTCTGCTAACACACAGCCTGGAATGTATGTGAGTTTAGTCCCCCAAAAAATATCTGGCAGAATTTGGGCTAATTAGTGAAACAAATGAATTGCATACAGGGTAGGGAAAGAACTTCTGTAAAACGCCTAAAGGCACATTCTCAGTGTCCTCCATTTAGTTGCAATTTATTTGTATTGAACAGCATTTCTCTATTTTTTGGGCCAGGCTAATCTCCAATATCCAGGTCACTTACTAACTCCAAACACCAAATTGAAATGCAAGCTTTATTTTATAATGTATATTGTATTGCTTATATAATTTAGAAAACAACCCGTCACATAGCAGATATGAACTTACAATTTGATATATTTATATCACAAACATACCTACATATACTGTAAGCTAATTTAACTGCCTATACAATGCTATCAAGTGCTACAGTATGTTTACATGGAATTGTATACTTCTAAATACACTGCTATCCATGTCTAGATAAAAATGAAGAAGGCACATAAATTGATAGATTGCATATGCCTACAGGCAATGCGTGGGCAAGTTAAACTGTCAATAGCATGCTCAATGTCAGTGTTTTATTATTATTAAATTAAGTGAGGTTATGCCCCATTCTAATGCAGTTGAATGTCATCCTTGTACAAAAGGTAGAAATTCAGAGTTTCCCCACCAAGGGGCTCCCTTGTCAACCTCTGATATATTATGTAAAGCTCCTGCATTCTTTGGAGCTACAGTATTACACTACAACTGCATGGCACACAGTGTTTCTCATACATTTACATATTTGAATGAATTAAGTAATGCAGATGTTTAAAGGGGAATTCCACCCATTTTCAACATTTTGTAATCTGTAATTAATATACCTTAGAGATGTTGTGTGGACATGATAATAAAAAAGTTTCCCCCCATTCTATGTTTCTAGAATTGGAGGTCTGAAAAAGGAAACATTAACATGGTGTTTCACAATGTCAATATTTTTCCTTTTAAAGACCGTTTTTTTTTTCCTGAGAGTGTACAAATGGAACCCAATCGACCCGTTTGGGTTCATTTGGTTCCATTTGTATGCTCTGTTGAAAATATCATCATAACATTATCAACAAGCGGTCCGGGGACCACTGAGAGGATGGTCCCTGAGAGGATTCCAGGCGGTCGCCAAGCTTAATGATGGAATTCGGTTGGTTAACCAGATGTAACTCTTTGAGAGCGTAAAAATGAAACCAAATGGACCCTTGCTGGTCCATTTGGTTTCATTTTACACTCTCAAGAGTTAAAATATTCATCATGTGAATTATCCCAAGTCTACACAACTAGATAACGTAGAAGAGTAATGGTCATTTTGATCTGCATGTTTGACTGTTTTGGTTTCTCCAAAATCCAGCCTGGAATTGCGGACAAAAGCAAAATAAATCTTCAGTTTTGGGGTCTGGGGGCTAAAATATCATCAAATGGTGGTCCGTGGCTCAAATTCTCTGTATAAATAGGGGGCCCAGCTATCAAAAAGATAAAAAAAACCACTGAGTTAAAAGAAAGAAAACGGCAGCGAAAACAATTATCAAATTGAACGCCAATATGACCCACCGAGACACATCACCAGTGGTTCACACTCACAGACACAGACACAGACACAGACACAGACACAGACACAGACACAGACACTCACACTCACACTCACACTCACACTCACACTCACACTCACACTCACACAGACACAGACACAGACACAGACACAGACACAGACACAGACACACACACACACACACACACACACACACACACACACACACACACACACACACACACACACACACACACACACACACACACACACACGTGCATTAATTTAGCCTGCGATGCCGTCAGCGTCCGGTGAGAGGTCAACATGTAACAAATGTGCACGTACTGGATAGAGAAAACAGATGGTTGTGCATGGCAGCCACGTACAGCAGGCCTGACCTTTCTTGATTGAGTGTAATGGCACGCAGAGCAAATGCAAAAAGGTCATCCGCTATAGACAGCTCTAATATTATAATTGGCACTTTTCCCATGGAGACTGTTTCTGTTCTGCGATGAGCTGCTGCTGCTGCTGCTAGAAAGAAAACCATGTGTTCTAGCATGAAAAAATCCATAACATATTCAGCAGCATAATGTCAGCAGTCAGTGGTGCCGTCATATCCCTGCAACGCAGCCTATACCTGCTTAACCAAGAGGAACGATACTGTGACCCCACACAACCGCCACAGACACAGATTTTATTTTTCCCCATTTTAAACCATCCTGAACGGGAACCCCTAGATCTACAAGCTCATGTTGTGGTCCCTCAGTGGGGCGACATGAGCTGCTATTTTGGAAATATTGTGAAAACCTTACAGGGACCTACTTACAGTATTTAGGGATGCTTTTAGTTCCAAGGACAACATTTTACTTCCGGGTTCCGGGGGCACAAGATTTCCAAGGCCCTCTAAGAAGGTCCCTGGAGTTTTTAGTTCCAGGGATAAACTTTTACAATTTACAATTTAGGCATTTAGCAGATGCTCTTAATCCAGAGCGACTTACAGTACTTTAAGTAGATTAACTATTGCAATGCATCATACAGACTAAAGTTCGCAGTTTAAGCAGAATTCACAAAACACTTACAATTACAATATACTTACAATATACAATGTAAGCACTAAAACATGGTCATACATTAGACATCCTCTAAGGCACTGCTATCTAATAGGGTTAGGGTTAGGTTAGGTTAGGTGAGGTGCTATCTAAACTACCTAGGAGGGTACTGCAAGTAGGATATGTTGGTAATATGTAATTCAAGTGCTATGGGCTGAGTTCCAGGAACAAAATTTTAGTTCCCTGGCCCTTCAATAAGTTCCCTGGAACTAGATATTTTCCGATAAGGGGGTTAAATTCAGATAATTTTGGAGCTCCTTGAATGAAATAGTTAGATTTGGACGTTTGCAATACAAAATGGGTTAAATTAGCATTCTGCTAATTTAGCGTTGGTTTAATTTGTCAATGACACGCTTCATATGTCATAATCATTTAACCACATAGACCCTATAATTGGCTAGCGTCCATATTCTGGGACAGAAACATAGCAAATCAACACGCGGACGGTGTGTGTGAGTGGCGGTGCTACGGCGGCTCTTAGACCTGGTCCACTGGGTTTAGCAGGTTCTCATATAACACCCTGCCAGGAAAAACCTCTGCTGCTGATCACAGTGTAAAAAATCCACTGCCCAAGGGTATATTTACCACAAATAAACATAACTACTCACATAATCACCCAAATTACTGTAAGCCTCTGGAAATGATGAAGTCTATTCCAGGGGTTTTCAACCTTTTTGACTCCAGGGACCACCATTTATTCAGCATTTGAGCCACGGACCACCATTTGATTACATTTTTCACACCACAGATTTAAAGTGAAGAACTCTTTTGTTTTTTTTGGACCACAATTCCAGGCTGGATTTTTGCAAACAAAACAGTGTAGGCTTCTTAATTAAGTGGTGCTGATTCAGATGACGAATATTTTAACTTTTGAGAGTGTAAAAATGAAACCAAATTGGTTTCATTTTTTACATTCTCAGGAGTTACATCTGGTTAACCAACTTTCCATTTCATTTAGCCTGGGGACCACCTGGAACGCTCTCAAGGACCACTGATGGTCCCCGGACCACTGGTTGAAAACCCCTGGTCTATTCTGCAGGGCGGGAGAGTCCTCTCACAACCCCATCTTATCTGTATTAATATTATATCATTTTTGGGCATGCACAATATTTTGCCCTCTACAGATCTCAGCTCAACATAAATGACCCGCTGCCTAGATTTGTAATAATTTATCTAGATTTAATAATGTATTGCGCCACTTTGAATGTTTTGACATAGAGAGCCATGAGTTGTCTCACTGGACTCAACTGAATTGAAAATCCTATTCATTGAGTAGAGTTACGTATAGACCTGCGCAGTGACATCACCAGCCCTGTTCCACTAGTGGATTCCTCATTCATTTTCCTCATAGACTTTTCGAAAATGGTTAATAAAAACACGATTGCGCCGCAGCCAAAGCCAACTCGGGTCGTGAAAAATCATGACAACAAACACAATATCATCATATAATAATATTATATGAGTTATTATGTTATCATTAGTCATAGTGTTTCATGAAAGCCCTTAATGAGGTGCAGCTAGTGGTTTCATTTACACAGATTTCTTTTTAGGTTCACAACTTTGTGACTAATATCTATAATCTAACACAGCATCTCCCTTTTTTTGTTGTTGTGGCAAATTGCATACAATATTGAATTAAACATGTGCATCAATAATGAGGGAAACTAAATGAGAACCATGAGATTGCTTAAGTTTTAACTTTCCAACTTTTAGAGTTTAGTCTTCACACTAAACGTTCTAAAAGAGCTCCAACTTTATATCCTGTTTGGGAGAGTTTGTGAATATCCGTAGCTGAATGGAACTTGGACACAAAACTGTTTCCTAGCAACACGATTCCACTGGCAAAGCCTAATAATGGGAACTGTAGCCGGAGTAATTTATTTTCACAGAGGCATTATAATAGGTTTAGCTCAATGGATTAGGCCCATTTGTTGAGGAGGGTTATGTAAATACAGTGCATCCTAATTAATTTAATTTGGAGAAGGGTGAACATAATTAGGAAACCGCACAGGACTTTAAGCCATTTTGCCCTTCCTGACTAGATTCTATAGTCTCTGGCACTAGTTTCTAGTTTCTACCACTAGATTCTAGTCTCTGGCACTAGTTTTTATTTTCTACCACTAGATTCTAGTCTCTGGCACTAGATTCTAGTCTCCAGCACTAGTTTCTACATTCTAACACTAGATTCTAGTCTCTGAAATGTAATAGTTTCTAGTTTCTGAAGCTAGTTTCTAGTTTTCGGCAGCAAATTCTAGTTTCCGATGCTTGTTTCTAGTTTCCGGCACTATATATAGCTTCTAGTTTGTGATGCTATAGATTCCAGTTTCTGACACTAGATTATAGTTATTCTGAAATATCCATGTTCCTGTGTTAGCGATGCTCAACATATTTCATGCCAAGGACCCCCAAAATTATCTATATTTGCAGCCAACTTTTTTTTTCAAAGGGGGGTCCCTTTGAAAAAAAATCCTCCAGAAGCAAAGATTTGAGTTTAAAAATGTTTGTTTTCCGAAATAATATAGCCTATTCAAAAATTTGCGCCGCATTTTCACGACTTTTCAAAAATAGCAGACCTACAAGCTCATAGCGCGCCACTCGGTGGCGCGCTATGAGCTTGTAGATCTGCTATTTTTCAATGCTTAGAACACCAAAACGCTTACAGCTTAGTAGAGAAAGTGTTAAAGGAACAAACAAGTCCTAACCATTATCATGATAGCAATATGCTAACTTGTACAGAGTCCTGCCCTGCCCCCTCCGCAGCAGACAAACTAAAACTAATATTTGCCAGTCAGCCAGCCGCTAGAGATCCCCTGCATGATTAATGGCCTCCGTTAGACCTTCTAGGCATACGAGGAAGGTTTTACAATGCTACGTTTACTGTACGGGTTGCAATGCTTGCACTTATTATAGCAATTTGTGTAATAGGCCTACAGTATGTACTGTATGTGGTGAACAGAAGAAAAGAGACTCCAGACCTTTTGAAGTTGCAGTTATTGTGAATATTGTGGTTAATTGTTAGGCAGAAACGTTGTATCCCACTGTTTTTTTTTTCTCTCTCTCTTTTTGAGTGGTGCAACCACTCCATTAAAGAGCTATGTAGGTCTGCCCCCGGAGGTGTCCGTCCCTGGCTGGCTGGCTGACTGATTATGTCCGAGCACGAAAATTGCATTTGATTAGTTTAAAGATGGTTCAGAGACAAAATTTCAAGTCCAAGCCATACAAGTTAAAAACATTATTGTGAAACTTTTACAAATGTACACAAATAGACTAAAGATTATTGAAACACAGTAGAAAGCCACAATCCCTTCCCATCTATGAGGCAAAATCTCAATGAATGAAATGATGAAGTTACAAAATGAAGATTCCTTAAAAATGCGAAGACACATGCTGAATAAATAAGTGTGGTTATACCCAACGCCATATCACTTTCACTTGGATCAAACTATAAATACAATACCTACAATCTTGTTCAACACAATGAAAACAACTAGTTTTATTTGTATTGGGTATTGGACGGGCCACAGATACTGTACATTAAAGGGGAACGCCACCGATTTTCAACATTTTAATATGTCATTAACTCTCTCAGTGCCAGCCCTTTTTCATATTTTTGGAGGTAGCCAGTGCCAGCGTTTTTCATCAAAAAGTCGTATTTCATATTTCGGTCCATGTTTCCCGACGGACAAGTTAGTTGACGGACACACACTTTTGGTTCCGGGTTGGTCCGTCCCTTATTATCGTCCGTCAATGTAATATGCGGTCGCTGCACGCTGCTGTTATCATGGGATCGTATCAAACCAACGACGGTAAGCGACGTAAGAGTGACGTAGCTCTACCTCATTACTCATTACTATATTTCATAATGATAACCGCTGACGTAGACCTATTTCAACGGCACGAAAACTGTTAATATACCTTAGAGATGTTTTGTGGACATGAGAAAAAAAAGTTCCAAAGTTACTAAAAATGGAGCTCTGGAAAAAAAATCATTAACATGGTGATATACATCTGATGACATCATCAAGATGTATTTCACCATGTTAATGATTTTTCTTTCAGACCCCTTTTTCCTGGGAGGGTACAAATGGAATGGAATGGAGTGGCTAGGGTCCATTTGGTTCACATTTGTATCCTCTCAGGAAAAAATTCAAAATGGGTGGAATTCCCCTTTAAGCAGGCAATGACGATATGTATTTGTTCACCTATGACAACAACAACGCAACCGTTATTCTATTTCAGAATATGGGGTTGTTGCATTGACGAATCGGATCACGTCGTTGGCTGGTTGTTGCAGGCGCCAGTGGCGGAACGCCATGACAGCGTCTGATAGATACATGTCAGTCCTTGGATAATTTGTGAATGATTGATGGGCATGTCAAAGAGCAGCGCAGTGAGCTGTCACGCCTGTGAGAGAGGATGCTGCTACAAGGCAAAAACCTGGGCTGTTAATTTCACTGGTGGAAGCGTGGAGAGAAATGGAACCATTTGTAAGTTTGCCGCAATCAGTGTTGCCAACTTGGTGCATTTGTCGCTATATTTAGCTTTTTTTCCAGACCCCCATATAGCGCCAAAATTAGTGAAAAACTCCTGGCGGAAAATCTAGTTCTTTTTTCTGGTGAGTTGGGGTGAAATGGTTTTTCACCATTTTTTCCTCCTATGATGGAGTCCTCCTTCGTTCCTACAAAGGACCACTGGTAATCTAATGGATCCTTATAGTTCTGTAACTCTTGAGATCGTAAAATGAAACCAAATGGACCCGTTTCATTTTACACTCTCAAGAGTTAAATTATATTGAAACATCTGAATTACCGAATTTTCAAGAATCTACATCTTTAGAGAATTTCGAACAATTACTATTTTGACCAACTTTTTGCCAGCCATTTCTCCTAAATTAGTCAGAGACACTGAACTCAACATCCTCTGTGGCTAAAATGCAGAATGAATAGTGGGCCCTGGCCCTGAAAATGGTTGAAAACCAACCTGCTCTAGCGCATTCTAGTGCATTATGGACGTGCCACTAGTGCATCTTGGATTTGGGAAGTTGGCAACACTGGCCGGAACACCAAACCACCACTCCGCATTCCAAACAATAACCAACTAATCCCTCCCTCGGTATGAATGGGGATATTGTGCAGTTATCTTTTATTACATACAGTAGCCTATACAATTTGAATAGTATTATTGCAACCAAGCACTGGGGGAGAAGAGATTATATATTGGTACTACATTATGAAATAATAGTCCTCGCATCCAGGTGAATTCTAAGAGAAGGGGAATGTTAATCTGATCACGTCAAGTCAAATCAACGAAAGCGATTCATTTCTACTGCTGTATTTTAACTCATTGTCGGAGGCAAATATTTCATGTAACAAATGTGTCTGCGGGTTTCTATGCAACGGTCAAACGCCTGAAATGTCTCTGTGATCAGAACATTTAAAAACTCACTCTCTGTAACACATTGACATTGTCTGCAGGATCAGGGGCGGATCTAGGCATGGGGATGCCTAGTCTACCCCACCAAACACAATGCCATGCAAAACAATTGAAGATATGGACAGATAATTAAAGTGCTTATATTTAAAAATGATTTGTAACACTACTACTACTGCTACTAACACTACTACTACTGCTACTAACTAACTACAGCTGTGGCACCAATATACAAACAGCATTTCATCATTGAAAACAGAAAACTCTCTGAGTCAGACCTTTAGCTTTATGCATGCTGTGTGTCTGTTGCAACTTCAACAGCAACTGATGTTATCATTGATGCTTTACTTGGCTGATAAAAGTCCAGTAACCAAAAATGCTATGGGTGCGACTTCATCGCCCGTGTCGCTTCACACCACGGGCGATGAAACCACCCCCATACCATTTTCTCCTGCCCCCCCCCCCCCCCCCAATGGGAAATGTTACATCCGCCCCTGTTCAGGATCCTATCCTGGCCAGGAGGATGGCTTGATTTACCAAACCCCTTGAAGGGGGGTTGGGGGTTGGGGGTGGGGGAGGGTGGGAAGAGAAAAAAATCTCATTGAGGAGACGGATTACTGAACAGGCTGTGGAGCAGACCCATAAATCATTCTTTAATCAGAGCACACAGAGTGCGAGGGTTAGACATTCAGACCCTGTGTTAGCACCACTGACACTCTGCACTGTCTCTACACCCCTGTTCCTACACAGAGCCTCCTGAACACCCCTCCCTCCAGGGGCGGATTGGCCATCTGGAGTACAGGGAGTTTTCCCGGTGGCCTGCGCCACCTAGTGGCCTGGACAGTTTTTTTAATTTTTTTTTTTTTTTTTTTAAGTCCAGGGCAGGTCAGGGTGCGAGGCCCAGGCCAGGCAAACTAGTGTTTCTATCCTTCAAAAAAGAAAAGGTGTCCTACACCAAAGCCATATTCCCGTTCACTCCTGTGCGCCAGCGCGCTCGCGCTGCTGGAGGCAGTGTTGCCAACTACCAAGATCCAAAATGCACTAGTGGCACTTCCAAAATGCACTAGAATGTGCTAGATGCTCGCCTGGAACATACAGATCAAAATGACCATTAATCTTCTACATTCTCTAGTTGTGTAGACTAAGTTGGGCTAATTCACATGATGAATATTTTAACCCTTGCGGGTCCATTTGGTTTCATTTTTACGCTCTCAAAGAGTTACATCTGGTTAACCAGCTGCCCCCCCACTCCCCAGGGTGGCCTGGCAAAGGCAAATTTGTCCCGGTGGGAAAATATGTGCCAATCCGCCCCTGCCTCCCTCTCTCCCTCCATCCCCTCTACCTGCTCTCATCCAGCCTCCTAAACACCCTCCTTCCCCTCCATCCATCCCCTCTACCTGCTCTCATCCAGCCTCCTAAACACCCTCCTTCCCCTCCATCCATCCAGCTCTCACCCGGCCCGCTCCTCAACTCAACACACGCGAACCATAGCCAGTGCAGAAGGAAGAACAACCAGCAAAGCCCAGACAGGGGTTGACACTAAGGTCTCTGAGGCACTTGCCCATCGGGCAAGGGCAAGTCAGGTTCTACTTGCCCTCAGGTCATGGTCACTTGCCCCCAAAATATATCGTAAATTTTGCATTTAAGTTTACGTTCTACTTGGGTGCTTTAAAACCCTTTCAGGCCGGGAATCCATATTTGGATTCTGTACAGTATGTACAGTATTCCATAATTAACTTTATTTGATGCTGAAATATGAATATTTCAGGTTTTTCAAAAACCTTAGGTCAGGCCTAAATGGGTTAAACATTTCCTTTCGCAGTCGAAGACTATGTTTTGTTTACGTCACAATCAGCTACATAACTTGTGAATCAGTGTAAATCAGTGGTTTCCACATGTGGTCACGGACTCAGGGGTCTGTGACGCCAGCAAAATGATGGTTTGAAACCAAATGGACCTCAATGGAGCTCATACACACACACACACACGCACATGCATACACTCATATGCATAAACTCACACACAACTGGAAGGACTGTACCGAACTGCTGCTATCCTCTTTGCACATGTACAGCAACACCCCTACAGTAATACCCCTACACTGTCATAGTTGTCATAAGTTAGTTGTTAGTAAGTAGTGCTTAGTTGTAGTATGTTTAGTATGTTAGATGTATAGTTTTAGTTTTAGTTGTAGTATTCCATAGTTGTAGTATTTTTATGTGTCCTTAGCTGCTTAGTTGTAGTATGTTTAGTCTTAGCCGTAGTTTAGATGTCCTGTCTAGTTCCTGTCTAGCTGCCTGTATAACTTTCACTACTTGCCACTTTATAATTATATTATACCTGGTTGTAGCTTAGCACCTTCACCCCACTTTATACTGTTACAGTTGCACTTTAATACTCTAGTCTGTTGCACTACGTCACTTACTGTTTCTTGTATTGTTTGTATTTGTCACTTTTCTTATTGCACTGGGAACAATGGAAACGTTATTTCATCCCTGTATATGTCCTGACATACACTGGAGTGACAAATAAAGAACCTTGAGAGATAGGAGACATAACTAGGCTATCTTCAAGACAAATACATCTCGTGTTGTGTTATAGTGCACGAAGTCGCACACTTGCCCGATCGGGCAACGAGGTAGCAGCCTTCACTTGCCACGGGCAAGTAAAGCCCTGCCAGACGAAGAAGCGACAGCTGACCCAATATCGCTTTAAACCTACATACTTCGGCTAAATGAAAACAGAGGATCTAGTGGTTAGAGCTGACCGATATGGAATTTTGGGAACAATACGAGGTATACAACCACTAATAATCATTTTGCAGGCATTGTAGGTTTTGCTTTTTAGCTGTAATGAAGATAGACCCTTTCTTTGTGAATTGTGCAAATATCTTGTGCTGACATGATTACGCAGTGGTATACAGTCACATTGACAGTAGTACAGGCAAACTGCTTTCTTAAAACAAGACCTTTCTTTTGTTCTTTCTTTTACACTTGTTTAGTCAAGCTGTCAAGGAACAAATGGTCCAACTATCCAGCACCATTGGCATCACTTTGGCACACAAACATAAAAAACACAGTATACTGTACTGCACACTACGATAGGACCACCGGTAGAAGCCGATATGACAGGAAAACACAGTCCAACAAAACAGAGGAGAGAGAAGTCTTGCTAATCAAGCTTCTTCCAGAGAGAGGACAAAGCTAAGAAAATATGAGGGCTGATGAAGGGGGGAAAATATCTGCTCTCACCAGCACAGTTACACAAGTTTAGTGGTCCATGCAAGACCCGTTAAATCCACTCTACTCAGGGCTGATCTGGATCCATGTTTCAACAATGTGACAATGTTCTTTGACTGCATTATCTACCATGTCCTTGAATGTATTACTGAAAGGCAAAACAAACCACTGTATTCTGTTTGTTTGTGTTTGTCTTTTGCAGTAGTAGCATTAAAGCCATTCATTGTTTTGTGACATGTTGGGAGATCCATAACATCTAGTAACTTTTAATCCATGTTTCTTCATAGCCTCTTTGTCTCAAACTATGTTTCTAGCTCTTTTATTTGGATGTTGAAGTTTTCAAATTTGGATTAAGAGACAGGGAGAGCTGGATTTTATGATTCACCATGGAGAAGAGAATGTCTATCCATAAGCTTAGCAAGCAATCTTAGTTTTAGGCTGTTGTTTTCTTTAATTACCAGCCTAAAGTAAAGCAATACGCCTTGAGGACCCACTATATACCACAGCCTCACGCACTGTAGCTTTATTGCTTTTCTAAACATGAATATCATAGACGAATCCCGCATCGAATATTGTAGACATAAATTCACTACAATAATGTACAAGAAAGTAGTCCCTATGAGTTCCAGCACAAATGAGAAAATTGCTGTGCAAATGAATGGAAAGTACTGGAGTGCATTGATTACAGAGGCATGGATATATACAGTGAATAAACAACAACACTGCAGATCCTTTTTAAAGTTAAAACCCAATGGTCACTTGACTCTTCGTACAATTTAGAACAGGTACAGTCATTTCCCAGTCCCACGTGGCTTCCTATTTGCTGTGGTGACACATACTGTAGATGTTCAATTAACTTGAAAAGACTATTAGTTTAAGTTAGATTGACGTTCCATTAAGTTACAGTACCTCTACATCACATTCCTGCAATGCAGGAAAGACAAGCATCTCTGCTGTCTTTCAAGGGACGTAATTACAGCATTTGGAGGCCAGGCTATGATATCGGTTATGTATGATGACATAGTGTAAGGACAGTGACCTCAGTCAACTAAATTACACCTTAAAAGTGCAGGCAGGCAGATACCGATTTGTGAAATTTCTTTTTACTCACATTTTCAGCAACATACTGTAGCGTTTGCATCCCAGCTCTCCCACTCCAAGTGTCTCTGAGAAAACAATAAACAAAGAAAAAACAATTAACCCCCAAATGCTCCACATGCACTGTATTAATAGTGCACTGCACACACTGCACCACCCTGCTACCTGTACAGGTGCATGCAAAGGACACATTTCACATATTGTGCAAAATAATGTATAGTGAAAAATGCCCTTGCATCAACAAAAGGGGCGGCAGTGGCTCAAGGGTAGAGTTACCGGATGGTAACCGCAAGGTTGCCGGTTCGATCCCGGGCTCCCGCAGAATTACAGTCGAAGTGTCCTTGAGCAAGACACTGAACCCCTAATTGCTCCTGATGTGCTAGTAGGTACCTTGCATGGTTTCCACGGCCATAAGTGCATGAATGTGTGTGTGCAAGGGTGAATTTGATGCACAATCTATGTAAAGCGCCTTGGATAAAGGTGCTAAATAATGCACCATTTAGCATTTATTTACCAAAGATGGACTATATCAATAATAATCACATTACACAGAGCATAACCTCGAAGTCAAACAACTCTAATGCTTTTAAAAAGGAAATATCCCATAAAAATATTTAGGTCTCATTTATAAAAGGAGCAGCATATACTGTATGAGCAATTCAAACAGCTGATTCTTTCCTAATTTCCTTCCTAGTTGATTCTCCAGGACATTAATTGTTTTTAATTTCTTGGTTTTCATTTCTTAAGTTTGAAATAACCTATACCAAATTCAAGCACAAACATTGTTGATGTAGAACTACCTACTGTATGCCCTTCCCTTTATGTGTTAAGTTTTATAGCTGTCAGGAGTCAAAACATAACTTTAGTTGCCTGTCAGCAGTTCAGACAATTCTCCCCCGCTTCTCTAGAAGAAAGAAAAACAGGCAAGGACAAATCCTACGACAGCTCACGACCTGAGGTGGCTTTTGTGCGGACGTGGGTTCAAGTTCAAGATCAAGGCTGGAATGATATATGCCGAACAATGTGGAAATTCTGCTCCACTCCCCATTTTTGTACGCTCTTAAAACGAGGTGTTTAGTTTCCAGTAGAAACTGGAAGGACCAAAGCCGAAAAAAATCCTTTGATTCTTTCATGTGAAGACAAGGCAAGCATGTCAAATTATACATTCCAAATGTGTCAAAAAAAAAAAAAAAAAAAAAACATTATCTCTCTAAAACAGGGGTTTTCATCCTTTTTCATCCCAGGGACCACCATTTGTTCAGCTTTTGAGCCACGGACCACCATTTGATTACATTTTCACACCAAAGACCTAAAATTAAAGAATTCTTTTGATTTTGTCCAGAAATTCCAGGCTGTATTTTGCCAACAAAACAGACTAAGCTTCTTAATTAAGTGGTGCTAATTCAGATGATGAATATTTTAACTCTTGAGAGTGTAAAAATGAAACCAAATGGACCCGCAAGGGTCCATTTGGTTTCATGTTTACGCCCATCATTTAGCCTGGGGACCTGGGGACCACCTGGAATCCTCTCAGGGACCACTGGTGGTCCCCGGACCACCTGTTGAAAACCCCTGCTCTAAAAGATTCCTTTATTCATTTGTCCCTTTTGTGAGAGCAGCTTTGTCCAGTGTTGCAAACTTGGCGCATTTGTCACTATATTTAGCTTTTTTCCAGATCCCCCTAGCGCCAAAACTCCTGGCGGAAAATCTAGTGCTTTGTTGCTGGTTAGTTGGGGCAAAATTGGTTGACGGAGCAGAGATAAAGAAGGTGGAAGATTTTAAGTAGGGGAAGTGATTTCACTTTTGTCAGATATCACCCAAAAAATATTTTTTTCTGTTAAAATGCTCTATTATAAGGTGTGGAAACCACATATGGAGTTTCCCCCTCCCCCACGTTAGCAGAGGAGCTAATAAAAGTTCCCCAGGTCACCACAATTCTCCTCCAATCAGTAGAGAGCAGCAGGTTCACATAGTGTAGCTACTTTTGGGGGCCCCTAGTGCACCAGGCTGGTACTACACCATGAATTTCAAATCACTTCCCCTACCTTTAAGTAGGACCAAACAAACTTAAAACTATTGAGGAAATCCCTGAGTCTGACAGAGGTGGTGACAAATTGAA
Organism: Benthosema pterotum; assembly: GCA_039105355.1. Lineage (NCBI taxonomy): Eukaryota > Metazoa > Chordata > Actinopteri > Myctophiformes > Myctophidae > Benthosema > Benthosema pterotum. Next base: position 20,438,428 of record CM076965.1, on the reverse strand, counting down.
ACAACTACAATGAGAGACATTCTGGATTGTCACACTTAAATTTTATTTCCTAGTCTGAAAAACGATATTGACTACTATCCCTTCCTCTGAATTGCTTTTAGTTTTATATATATCATCTATATACAGTATATATTTTTTTATTTTTATTTTTTCCAACTCTGTCTTAATATAAATTTGCTCTTCTCCCAATCCGTCTTTTCCTCCATATATCTTTATGTATTGGGTGTTTGATATGTTTTTAGTTTGTTATTTCTCAATGTTATTATGGTTGATGTATAGTTCTATGAAATGACACATGATCTTACACAGACTACACAGCCTACTCCACTTGACCCTGACGAAGGCCCATAATGGCCGAAATGCATTGGTCGTTTTAAATGAAGTAAAATGAAAAACTTCTACTGCACAGAGCTGCCTTGGATTTTCTTCAAAGGTTCACCATCGGTTCACTGCCTTTCACACTATTTTTTTTTTATTTTTTTAGATTTTCTTGTGCTGCATCGAAGATTTTAAGTACTTTGGGGTCAACAATCCTTGAAAAAGGAGGTGAAGAATAGATGAATGCCAGCTGGTTGAAACGGGCAGAGAAACGTGTCCTGTGTGATGTGTGATCAGCAAGAAATTGAAAGGGGAGAGTGTACAAGTCAAGATGTGGTGGTGAGAGCAGACCATCTACAATACAGTATGTTGTATAATTTACAGTTGCTCTAAGAAAAAGACAGGAAATGCATGGGCCTATTCAGAATTAAAAAAAAACACTAATATTCTTCATAAAATATTCACAGAAATTGCAGGATAAACCTACCATGTCTCATGGAGCTTATAGTGGTCCACATTAGTATGGAGGATAACCCATGTTGGCCTCATAGACTGGATGCAATGACCTTCAGAAACATCTGCAGGAGGACCCTGAAGACCTGATTAAACAAACACAGAAGAGCAGACCCAGTGGTGAGCGGTGGAATAGTGATCAGGTCTGAACTTTGCTGCTTGTGTTGTTGTACAGACTGTTGCACTGTTGGACTGGAATCCCAATGAGGTTTGTTAGTGGAAGCATCCCACACACATATATACGCCTCTTTATTTATATTTGATCTTAAATGTCCAGAATTGGTACTGTATAAAAATGCACTTTATCTAAAGTACTAATAGTCTAAAGTGTCCATTATGCAGAATGTCCCATTTCACAAAATGCCCTTAAAATCTTCTGACAATAGAGCTGCGCAGTCCCACCTCCTTGTGACGTTGCCCCTGTTCCAGAAACGTTTTTCTCAGAGACTTTTCAAAAATGATTCATATAATGACGATTATGCGGAATAGCCAAATCGGGTAGTAACAAATCATGATGACAAACACAATCTTTGGGACAATCAAATAATTTCTAAGATGAAAAACAAAACAAAAAGAGTTGCATCCTGCTGTTTTCTACTTCTTGCTAATTATGAATGAATAGCCGGCTAGTCTAAAGTGGCCATTGATTAATGTATGTTTTGCAATTTATAGTTAAACTTAAATTACTTCACAACACTGCAATCTGTGATATTTTAAGCATTGCCATTGTCAGCCACTTTTACTAGTGTGGTACAGTATGTACAGTATGTCTCTATGTAGCATTACTGTAATACGTTGTAGAACACCTGCAACTAATTAGCAATTAATTACAAGACAAACATGACAGCACAGCCTGGAACTCACACACAGATGGCAATGCAAATGCAGCCAGGCATGCACATGCATAGATGTATGAAATTAAGTTGTCAAAGGCATTGCTTATTTAATATCAAAGACAGAGTATATGGTGTGATATCATCATCCTATCTGGAAGTTAGACCCAAACAGAACAGTCCCATCTGATTTCACTTGCAACTCAATGTTCCACACTTTACCGGTATACATAATATATGAAGCCTTTATTCCTTTTAATAGTAAATAACTATAGATTTTCCAGTCTGAACAACATACATATCAATCAGGGGCAGATGAAGCATTTCCCAATTGGGGGGCAGGAGAAAATGGTAAGGGGGCGGCTTCAGTCGCAGTTACAGGACTTTTATTAGGCACGTAAAGAATAAATAATAATATCAGTTGTTGTTGAAGTTGCAACAGACACGCAGCATGCATAAAGCTAAATGTCTGACTCAGAGAGTTTTCTGTTTTCAATGATGAAATGCTGTTGGTTTAGTTGTAGCCTCAATGATTTTGGCCTTGGGGGGGCGGGGTGCCGTGGCATCCACACGGCAGATGAGCTGCGCTCTGATTTGATCTCACTAACGTGTCGTCATCCTCGGCCCCTCCCCCGCCCCTCCACTGCTGTTCTACGTCACATCATTTAGAGTGACGCCCAGTCGCCCACCCCGAAGGTTGACTCCCCCCTCAAGGCCACTGTATGTAACAAGTTAGTCCAGGCTTTCCGTTTTCGCGCAAGGCGAACGAAAATGAAAGCCTGGGTGTCGAGGCTAGTTTAGTGGTGACACAGCTGTAGTTAGTAGCAGTAGTAGTGTTTCAAATTATTTTAAATATAAGCACTTTAATTTGGTGGGGCAGTCTGGGCATTTAGGCGGGCATTGCACCCCCATGCTCATGCCTAGACCCGCCCCTGATATCAATCACACATGCACACGCATGCACATACACAATCCTTTCCACTATTTTTGTTGAAAAGTTAAAACTCTGTACCAGTATTCCAACAGTGAATGTTGATAGTGTTACTACCTCCCCATCATGACCCTCGCTCACACTTAATGCAGTTTCAATTTCACAAAGATGTTTGATTCATCACTTTCACTTGTTCACACTGTATCCTGAATGAGGTCTCACTCCAGATTGTATATAAATAGTATCCCCACCTGAATCTGTATTTCATGCCTACTAAAGAGCTGTGAAGAAGAGAAGGTGGCGGTTTATAGCAGCGGTCACTATGAATGCTGGTCGAGTGGGCACAGTGGAGATGTAGGCACACACATTTCTAGCAAAGTGGGCAAAAAGGCAACTGGGCATACAGGCAGTTCGGCATACAGGCTATCTGGGCAAATGGACCAGAGGGCACACAGGCTATATGGACAATTGGGCAAACCGGATACTTGGGCATATGACTTTGATGTTGAAGTACCCCCCAGCCCCCCATTGTGTGAGAGACGTCACAGCGTGAAATGGAGAGAGAGAACCACTGCTCTGTCTGCCTGTCTGTCTCGGAGTCGGACGACATTCACTTCAAATGACTCAATCAGTGATTGAGTCATCGTTTTGCGCCTTTGTATAACCATTTCGGAATTATCCAAATGTTCCTCTCTCACGCAGAAGATTGGTGCATCGGACAATCGTGAGAGAAACTCACGCCATTGATCGGGATTCAGTTCCCAATTCATGATCAAAGAAGAACTATCGCAAACAGAATATTTAACAGAGTTATTAAACAGTTACTCTCACCCAAAAAAAATATATATCACTATTTGTGCATCCCTTTGAACTCGACTGTAAAACTTGAATCCAACTTCTACTAGTTAAAGTGCATCCCTTTTAACTGAAGTATAAAACTTTAATCCAACTTCTACTGTACACTAAGACCATAAATGTGAGCCAAGAGTCCTTTGACATTGCCTTTGGTGAAGCTTCGCAAAGATCCCTGCTAATGATTAAAGTGAGAACGTTATTTGATATTCCAGAATGTTAGGAAGGTCAAACTCTTACAACAGAAGGAGGGAGGGTGTGAAGGATTCCTTTGTACACACACTTGCTATTAATCTTCCTTGTATTTTTGATCATACCTTTCATGACTTCAAAGTGGTTTTCTGAAGGTTCTTTCTGCCCAGCCTATTAGCTAAAGACAGTATAGTAGGGTACAGTATGTACTTGTTCCCTTCTGCCCAGCTAATCTTTACTGTTTAACCCTTTCTATCCTGAACGCGCTTTGGTGTTCAACGCATTGTTACACTTTAGCTATGGAAAAATATCAGATCTACAAGCTCATATCGCGCCACTCGGTGGCGCGATATGAGCTTGTAGGTCTGATATATACATATTTTTTTTAATTGTGAAAATGATGCGCAAATTCAAGAATATGTTCTATTTGACAGAGATCTGATTGTAGTGTCTGCCACTAAATTCTAGTTTCTGACTTTCTGTTTCTGTCAGTGATGCTCAACATATTTCATGCCAAGGACCCCAAGAATTTATCTATTATTTGGCTGCGGACTCCCCCCCACCCCATCTGAAAACATGGGATCCCCTAGAATAGGGATCCCCTAGAAGCAACGACTATAGTTCAAAATATTTGCGTCCGAAAGAATATATTCAAAGATTTGCATCACATTTTCACAATTTTTTCCCAAAAGATATCAGACCTACAAGCTCGCAGCGCGCCACTCGGTGGCACGCTGTGAGCTTGTAGATCTGATATTTTTCAATAGCTAAAGTGTAACATAATGCGTTGAACACCAAAGGTTTAATTGTCCAGACTCTGTGCCTCCTTGGCCATATAGTCACTGTGGCTAAAAGTCTGTCTCTGACCTCTGACAGTCAGTGTCCATTCTGTGGATCATGAATTGCAACGTTACTGTACTGTAGAGCAGTGGTTTTCAACCTTTTTGGGTACCAGGGCCCACTACTTATTCAGCATTTGAGCCACAGACCACCATTTGATGACATTTTAGCCCCACAGAACCCAAAACTAAGGATTTATTTTGCCTTTGTCCACAATTCCAGGCTGGATATATAGGAAACAAAACAGTGTAGACTTCTTAATTAAGTGGTGCTAATTCAGATGATGCATATTTTAACTCTTGAGAGCTGGATCTGGGAAACAAAACAGTCAAACATGCAGATCAAAATGAGCATTAATCTTCTACATTCTCTAGTTGTGTAGACTTGCGGCTAATTCAGATGTTTTAACTCTTGAGAGTGTAAACATGAAACCAAATGGAACCACACAGGTCCATTTGGTTTCATGTTTACGCTCTCAAAGAGAGAGTTGGGTATATTTTTTTACGTGAGGGGCAGTGGAATTTCATTTACAGTTTTATTATAATTATAAAATATTGTTTTATTCTTTAGTCTCCATCAACATGGCACCAAGGCTGCTGAATTTTTTAATATATTTAAAAAAAATAAATGAAAACTGTAAATAAATGTAGACACTATCAGTCTAAATGAAGGACAATATCAGTCACCAGAAGAAGGGTGTTTTTGATGAATCTATATCCTGGTTAAAATGGGATTTTAAGTTATAATGGGTTTGTATAGGAAGGGGGTGGGGCATTTAAATGAACATCAAATATGTAAATAATGTATGGAGTGAGTGTGAGCGAGTAGACGATAAAAAAATCATAAAGTGATTCTGAAAGTTCAACCACACCAATACTGTCACTAAGTGTGCAGTCGACTAGCTGGTAGGATGTGGGCTCATACTACAGCAGGCGTTTTCTGTGGTTCTGTGTGGCTTAAGTGTTGTGTGTACAGTGAATATACCAGTAAATGTATTTTTTACCCTGACATTTTATAAAATGTCTGTGAGTTCGTGGGAGTGGGAGGATCATCTACATTAGGGGTTTTCAACAAGTGGTCTGGGGACCACCAGTGGTCCTTGAGAGGATTCCAGGTGGTCCCCAGCCTAGTTGGTTAACCAGAGTGTAAAAATGAAACCAAATGGACGCGCAAGGGTCCATTTGGTTCATATGGAGTTAAAATATTCATCATCTTAATTAGCCCAAGTCTACACAACTAGAAGATGAATGGTCATTTTGATGTGTATGTTTGCCTGTTTGTTACCCAAATCCACAATGGTATTGTGGACAAAAGCAAAAGAAATCTTTAGTTTTGGGGGGGTCTGTGGGGCTGAAATGTCCCCAAATGGTGGTCTCTGGCTCAAATGCTGAATAAATGGTGGGCCCTGGTATCAAAAAGGTTGAAAACCCCTGATCTACATGACGGTGAACAGGCAAAAACCACAATGTGGTTTGAAAGCAGCAGAACTCAGTGTGTTAAACACAAAAACACCTATTAGTCTGTCCTATAAAAAGTGCAATTCTTATCTGTACCACACCAACACATATTCATTGTATATTCTAGGTTGTGGGTTATTCAGCTCATGATTTGACAACTTACTTATCATTGCTACTGTATAACACCAACAAACAAAAAGTATTTCTGAAAAGCCTCTATTAAAAATAGATACATAAACAAACACGGGTGAACGAAACACAAAACATTTCCTCCATGCCTTGGGGCAAAATGTAAACAGGTGACACTTTTGAAATGAGGTTCTATGAAGATGTGTTAACAATGACATTGTAATGCCGCAACAGTAGATTTTTGTCCACCACCTCACAAAAGTATGACAAATGACCCCCCAAAAATATTCCATCCATTCTTTGTGCCGTTTTAAAATCTCTGGATCTGGTATTTTATATTCTGCACGCCCCCCAGACCGCCCCGCCCCCTCTGGCACTAGAGCAGTGAGAAATGATGAATGATTGAACCACTGTGCACACGCACACATGCACACACACACCCACATACACACACACGCACACGCACACATGCACACACACCCAGGGCGGATCTAGGCATGGGCATGGGGGGGCAATGCCCCTCTAAATGCCCTGACTCCCCCACCAAACATGAAAGCATGGAAACAACCCAACATTTCAAATATATTTCAAATTAAAGTGCTTATAATTAAAATGATTTTGAAACACTATGCTACTAACTAACTACAATTGTTGTACCACTAAACCAACAGCTTTTCATCATTGAAACCATCACATCAGTTGTCTGTTGCAACTTCAACAACAACTGATGTCGTTATTGATGCTTTTCTTGCCTAAAATAAGTCCTGTAACCGAAAATGGTATGGGTGCGACTTCATCGACCGTGGCGCGAAGCGTCACGGGCGATGATGTTGCCCCCATACCATTTTCTCCTGCCCCCTCAATTGGGAAATGTTACATCCACCCCTGACACAGACACACACAAAACACACACACAAACAACACACACACACAACACACACAACACACACAACACACACAACACACACAACACACACACACACACACACACACACACACACACACAACACACACACTGACAGAGAGAGCTATCTCTTCCCACAGACCCGGCGCGGTGGGGCTGCATGTAGCAGCATCTTCCCTCTACACACAGCAGTCAGAATGGTGTTGGTACTGGAATCATTCCCCTGTGACCGGACCCACTAGGCAGAAAATTGAAAACCACCATCATTATTTGTCACAATCAATTTGCTCTAATTAAGCCATTTTGTCCGGTCTAGATTCTAGTTTCTGACGCTAGACACTAGTTTCTGATGCTAGAGACTAGTTTCTGATGCTACATTCTAGTTGCCGAAGCTACATTCTAGTTTCCAAAGCTACATTCTAGTTTCTAACACTATATTCTAGTTGTTCTGCTCAACATATTACATGCCGAGGACCACCAGAATTATCTATATTTGGCTGCGGACCCCCATCTGAAAACATGTTGTTCTAGGGACCCCCCAGGGCAACGATTTGAGTTAAAAATGTTTGATTCTGAAATAATACATACATACAAGATTTGCGACACATTTTCACAATTAAAAAAAAAAAATATCAGACCTACAAGCTCATAGCGTGCCACTCGGTGGCGCGCCATGAGCTTGTAGATCTGATGTTTTTCAATACCTGAAGTATAACATAATGATTAAAACAGTGCAGAATAGGTTAAATATGTATGCACCTATCCAAATGCCCGCGCGCTGATAAAGCCCCGCTCGGATTATTAGACAATGTGGCACATAGCCCCCCATTGAAGTTGTAATCAACTGCGTGCCCCAGGGACACATCTGTGTCACTGTGTCCATACATACACACACAATAACTTATTGAAGAATAGCAGATCTACAAGCTCATCCACGTGGATCCGAGGGGGTTCCATGGAACCAACAATTTTTTGAGATGGTGTCCGCGGACAAATACAGACAAATCATAAAAGTTTGAGCACCAGTGGTACATTTTTCAGAAAACTCTTGGGTTTTAGAAGGTTTGTACTGTGTACAATAGGGGCCTGTTGTTACGTCCTTAAAGGATTAAAGCAGTGGTTTTCAACATTTTTGATCCCAGGGCCCACTATTTAGTCATCATTTGGGCCACTATTTGAAGACATTTTAGCCCCACAGACCCAAAACAGACGATGTTTTGCTTTTGTCCACAATAACAACAAAACAGGCAAAAAATAGATCAAAAATAATGACCGTTTTTTCTGTATTCTCTAGTTGTGTAGACTTGGGCTAATTCACATGATGAATATTTTAACTCTTGGGACTGTAAAAATTAAACCAAATGGTTAACCAACTTTCCATCATTTAGGAGACCACCTGGAATCCTCTCAAGGACCACTGGCGGTCCCGGGAACACTGGTTGAGAACCACTGGGTTAAAGCATGATTCTGTTAAAACAAAAATAGTACATTTTTAAGCTCATAGCACCGAGTCATGCACCTGTATCTTATCATTTATAACAGGGGAGCCCAACCAGTAGATCGGGATCTACCGGTAGATCTCGGCCTGATCTCAAGTAGATCTTGGGAGATGTGGGGGGGAAAGGAAAAAAAATGGGGTGGAAAAGAAAAAAGAGCGATTTTCATCTGTGTGTGTGATGCATTTGCAATGGCAGTGTTTGTCCATGTCTGTTGTACTTATGTTGTACTGTTGTAGGGCTATTTATGACAAGTCTGTTGTACTTTATGCTTATATGGACATAAAGTAAAGTGGTAAAACAAAGTAGTGTTGTGTTGTTGTGAAGTTACTGCAGGCTGGCAACGATGCGTGTGGTTTGAAATGTTGATATTGGACTGGTAGATCCCGGAGGGGTTGGCTGCTGAAAAGTAGATCTTGGGTCAAGAAAGGTTGGGCACCCCTGATTTATAGCATGTCTGACAGTGTTGCATAAACTGGAGGAGGAACGTGCTGAACAAAGTGTGACCCCGATCATAATGACAAAAAAAAAAAAAAAAACAAACCCCAGTGAAACGCTGTCACCAATTATGTTTCTCTCCCAGTGAATGTGAAGCTGTGAGCTGGGGCTCTGTTTCTCAGGTCTGAGTGTTTCACAGGCTGGCTACCATCAAAATAAATCCCCTTTCCAAATCCCGATAAGAACATTAATTGAGTCTAGATTCCCCGCCGGATAAATCCGTCACGGATGAGAGTAAATGAGCCTCTGAATATGAGTGGTGGACTGTAAAGGATTTACACATAAATAATGAATATGCCAGTAACTCATCAGAGTGCTCACAGACTCCAACCTCACATTAGAATAATGGACATGGTTTACTGCTTGGTCAGTCCATATGAATATTTACACACATGTTAACCCATTGTGATTTTCAGATTTTAGTTTCTGATGCTAGATTTTAGTTCACAGCGCTAGATTCTAGTTCCTCATGCTAGATTCTAGGTTCCGATGCTAGATTCTAGTCTGTGACACTAAATTCTAGTCCCTGGCTCAAGATTCTAGTTTTTCTGAAAAAAATCTCTTTCTGTGTCAGTGATGCTTAACATATTTCATAGGAAGGACCCCCAGGAATATCTATTATTTAGCTGCAGAACCTCATCTAAAAACATGTTGTTCTAGGGATCCCCCAGAAGCAAAGATTTGAGTTAAAAATGTTTGCTTCCGAAATAATGTATTCAAAGATTTGCACCACATTTTCACAATTTCTCAAAAATAGCAGAACTACAAGCTCATATCGCGCCACTCGGTGGCGCGATATGAGCTTGTAGATCTGCTATTTTTCAACAGCTAAAACACCACAACGCGTTCAGTACAGAAACGGTTAAACATCCCCATCTATCATTTCTACAAAAGGCAGCCTTTTTTTGTTGATGGAGACTGCAGTGACAGATCTGTCGATATGAGCAACGCATACTAGATTCAGCCCATTGTGTCTATACTGCATAACACTGAACATTGTACTGTATAGTACAGTGGTTTTCAACCTTTTTCATACCAGGCCCCAATATTTATTCAGAATTTGAGCCACAGAGGACCACCATTTGACGACATTTTAGCGCCACAGACCCCCAAACTAAAGATTTCTTTTGCTTTTGTCCACAATGCCATGCAGGCTGGATTTGGGAAACCAAACAATCAAGCATACAGATCAAAATGACCATTAATCTTCTACATTCTCTAGTTGTGTATAGATTTGGGCTAATTCACATGATGAATATATTGAATAACTCTTGAGAGCGTAAAAATGAAACGATTTGGTTTCATTTTTTTACACTCTCAAAAAGTTACATCTGGTTAACCTGGTTAACTGTCAACATCGTTTAGCCTGGGGACCACCTGGAAGTCACTCAAGGACCACTGGTGGTCCCCGGACCACTGGATGAAAACCCCTGGTATAGTACAAACTCAATTGCAAAAGGCATCAGAAACAGTTATTTCAAATTTAATCAAATTATTCATTAACTAAACTGAAGGCAATTTCTGTATTACCCAATACACACGTACACACACCATACACAAACAAGACATGTTTATTTTGGTCATTTTATGTTATCATCAGTATATAGTAATTGCCCTTGTCCCAGTCTGAGATGGTGCAGCGATAGTGATCACTAAGGGGCAGGTATTATTCAGAACACATTTTGTTTGGGTTCAGTTTTGACTGTGAATCACTGCGTGTCATGGGAAGCCATCAGGAAAATACCCAGGGGTTGACACTAAGGTCTCGGAGGCACTTGCCCATTGGGCAAGTGCAAGTCAGGTTCTACTTGCCCTCAGCTCATGGTCACTTGCCCCCCAAAAATATATTGTAAATTTTGCAGATGTAACTGCAAATGATGTAACGTAAAAATGAAACCATGTTTGATGATGTAACGTAAAAATGAAACCAAATGGACCCTTGCAGGTCCATTTGGTTTCATTTTCACACTCTCAAGAGTTAAAATTCATCATCTTAATTTACAAAGGTCTACACAACTAGAGAATGTATTAGATTAGGTCATTTTGATGTGTTAATTTGCCTGTTTTGTTTCCCAAATCCAGCCTGGAATTGTGACAGCTAGAAAGCAGGGAAAGAAACAGAGGCAGAGTGCAATGACTGCCTTCAATACAAATTTATCTTGTGTTGTGTTACAGTGCACTATGTTGCACACTTGCCCGATCGGGCAACCAGGTAGCAGTCTTCACTTGCCACACCATTTTTTTTACTTGCCCGGGGCAAGCGGGCAAGTGTTGTCAAGCCCTGCATTTTGTTTGGGTTCAGTTTGTCTGGGAGTCACTGCGTGTCGTGGGAAGCCATCGGGAAAATACCGTTTCGGTTCTCCCTATTTTTCACAGGGCATTACTCCTAAAGAATGTGTTAAAATGGAATCTAATCTATCACTGAATAGATCCAAAAGGATGAGAGGTTCACACGGAAGCTACTGTTAGTCAGTCCATAATGCTGCAAGTCTTTGTGGAAAATCTCTTGGAGAATGAATTCAAAAGTGCAGCTTCAGCTTCACTGATGCTGAAATCCAAATAAAACTTGATGAAAAACGATCTCTTGTGAACAATGCAGTATAACAGGGGTTTTCAACAGGTGGTCCGGGGACCACCACTGGTCCTTAAGAGGATTCCAGGTGGTCCCCATGCAGCGAAATGGAAAGTTGGTTAACCAGATGTAACTCTTTGAAAGCGTAAACATGAAACCAAATGGACCCTGGCCGGTCCATTTGGTTGCGTTGCGACGTTCTCAAGAGTTAAAATATTCATCATCTGAATTAGCACCACTTAATTAGGAAGTCTACACTGTTTTGTTTGCAAAATCCAGCCTGGAATGGTGGACAAAACCAAAAGAAATCCTATAATGTCATCAAATGGTGGTCCGTGGCTCAAATACTGAATAAATGGTGGTCCCCATTATCAAAAAGGTTGAAAACCACTGCAGTATCACCTCACTTGCCTCCAACAGCTGACAATTAAACTGTGTACACAGTAAAGTTGTCAGTGTTATCCATTTGTTATCGTGTCCATTTGGAAACTCCAGAGAGGGTGCAAATAGACACACACTGACAGATAAGGGCCATTAAGTTTCCATTTGGACACTCTCAAAGTTAAATTAACACTGTGTGTGCACACTATTTCTCTTTGCTAATGGCCTCTACACACCTCTCTTTCTACCAATAAAAAGCTCTTAAAACATTGTGTCCTGATCAGATTCTAGTTTCTGATGCTTTTCACAATTTTTCAAAAATAGCAGAACTACAAGCTCATATCGCGCCACTCGGTGGCGCGATATGAGCTTGTAGATCTGCTATTTTTCAACAGCTAAAACACCAAAACGCGTTCAGTACACAAAGGCTTAAACTGCAGTGTTTGCCCTAATATAATTTTTCTTTTATTTGCATATGTGTATACTGTATTTTTTTCTGAGAGTTATGCACAATTTCAAGAAGCAATAAGTCCACATAACTCCGAGTATGCATCTGTACACTGAAACAAATAAAGACCACAAATATACTGTTGAGAGTGAGCTTTTGTAGGAAAATAGCTAAAAGTCCATGCCAGATATCGAGTTAAAAATCAATATGAAATGCCATGTGTAGTATTTGAAGATGCAGCCGTGTATTATTGAGTGACTATGGACAGAGAGTGACACGGAGGCTATAGTAGTACAGGTAGATATCCAGCTGGGACAAACATTTGGCAAAAACAATAGGTTGGCTAAGTTCAACAATGATTTTTACTGTAGACTGTACCTTAGTAGTGGACAACAGAGGGGGACTCTGGTAAAATATGTTAATTTATACTTTAATTTATATAGTGTGTTAATGAAAACGGCATAATGTAATTTCCAGGTATCTGACCAAGAGCTAACAACCCCAAGAATGGCAAAGCTTTTGCAAAAGACACACGATAGACAAGGGGTTTTCCAGGTGGTCCTCGGCTAAATGATGGACAGTTGGTAACCAAATGGACCCTTATAGATCTGTAACTCTTGAGAGCGTAAACCCGCTCAAGAGTTAAATTATAATTAAACATCTGAATTACTTAATTTTCAATAATCTGCACAGTTAGAAAATGAATAATTGTTATATGGACCGACATACAGTATAACAACATATAACATATAACAGTTATCTCCCCTAAATTGTAGACAAAAACTGGAAAATCCTTGCTTTTGGGTCCGAGAGAATAAATCCAACACCACAAGGTAGTCTGTGGCTAAAATGCTGAATAATAGTGAGCCCTGGTATGAAAAAAAAAACACTAAGATAGACCAAGAAAGACTGAAGGCTCTTGTGTGAAGTCCAATGTCAATTGTTATCGATCACTTGGTTAGTTTTCATAAAATACAGGTATGTGAAAAACGAAAACAAAAACAAATTGATATTGAGATATTATTGGGAAGTAAAGACTCCTCTCTCATGGCCTCAGTATTGATTTTTACTGGTATGAAAATGAAGTGAAACGCAGCAGAAACAGAGAGCCCACAGCAGAGCTATCATCAGGCTGACGAGTTCCAGACTCTAGGAAGCAGCTTCCCCATTGAGATGCACAGCGGATGACCGGCAACGTGGCATTTCTTAACATTTTCTGTACTGAACACGTTTTGGTGTTTTAGCTATTGAAAAATAGCAGATCTACAAGCTCATATCGCGCCACCGAGTGGCGCGATATGAGCTTGTAGTTCTGCTATTTTTGAAAAATTGTGAAAATGTGCTGCACATCTCTGAATATATTATTTTGGAAGCAAACATTTTTAACTCAAATTTTTGCTTCTGGGGATCCCTAGAACAACATGTTTTCAGATGGGGGTCTGCAGCCAAATATGGATAATTCTGGTGGTGATTGGCTTGAAATATGTTAGCATCACTGACACAGGAACACACATTTTTCAGAAAAAAATAGAATTTAGTGTCAGGAACTATAGAATCTACTGTCAAAAACTCGATTCTAGCATCAGCAACTAGATTCTAGTGTCAAAAAGTAGATCCTAGCATCAGAAACTATCATTTAGTGTCAATAACTAGAATCTAGTGTCGGAAACTACTGTAGAATCTAGAGTCAAAGGCTAGAATGTTGCTGCAGCTATAATCTGGTGTCAGGAACTACTGTATAATCTGGTGTCAGGAACTACTGTATAATCTGGTGTCAGAAACTCGAATCGAGGGTCAGGACAAAATGGGTTAAACGTGTCCCCTTTTTTGCGAGAAACAAAAGAAATCGATACATCAAAATTGTGTTGATTTGAACAACACGGTACTAAAATGTCAGCAGCAATTAGCTCCCACAGTGGCTGCAGGAAGAGCTGCGGCCTGCTGTTCTGTGGCCTTTAGTTGGAGACTGGCTTTTAACCCTCCTCTGGAGGATAAGCATACAAAATAAACTGTATAATTTGTATTATTAGTTGTAGTAGTAATAAATATCACGTACAGTCTCAATGCCATAGTGCAGGGGTGGGCAATTATTTTTCCCAAGGGGCCAAATGAGATGCATAAAATATTGTGGAGGGCCAAGACTAAAGGCTGAACTACAACATTAATATTAATATTAATTTAATTTCAAGATAGAAGTAAGCGTAAGACCAACCATTTTGACACCAGGGCCCACTATTTATTCAGTATTTGAGCCACAGAGGACCACCATTTGATGACATTTTAGCCCCACAGATCCCAAAACCTTCTTCATGATTTCTTTTGTTTTTGTCCACAATTCCAGGCTGGAAACAAAACAGGATAACAAAAATGACCATTCTCTTACATTCTCTGATTGAATGTGTAGACTTTGGGCTAATTCAGATGATGAACATTTTAACTCTTGAGAGTGTAAAAATGAAACCAAATGGACCCGCAAGGGTCCATTTGGTTTCATTTATACGCTCTCAAAGAGTTACATCTGGTTAACCAACTTTCCAGTATTTAACTGGAACTCTCTCAAGGACCACTGGTGGTCCCCGGGCCGGTCAGAGTCAGCCAAAGGGCCGCATTTGGCCCCAGGGTCGCATTTGGCCCAGGTATGCCATAGTAGCTTACATGCTGAACGTGAAGAAAATGTTAACGCAGGCCTAGATAAACTTCAACTTACTTAAATGGATCAATACGACAGAAAAAAACTAAAAGTGAAATTTTAAAGAGACGAGATGTTCTTGCTGTCATAATAGGAACAACACATTCAATAACAAGCCTGTAAAAGCGAGTTTTTAGGAGTGAATTGAAGAATGTGGATTGATGATCTAGCCTCAGGCGTTGTGCCTCTGCCAAAGTCATTCTGCCGCATGCGCATTCATTCACACACATTACAGTATTGTCTCCCATGCACACACATTCACACACATTACATTGTAAACGTATTCAGTGTTAATTAAAGTATAGGTAGGTAAGTACAGAATCTAAGGGAAGGGAAGAAAAGAGACCATGATGTTTGACCACGAGGAACCATGTTGCGTCAGTTTCTGTCCTCGGTTTAGTTGACACAGGACGTGTATTGCGTAGTCGTACAGATCGTCACTCGAAAGTACGATCATTCACAGACTTTCTACCGGTACTGGGTATGACTGGGTAGCTGAATCCATGGAGATTTTTACTTGAAATGATTCGTACAGTCAGTGGTGTCGACACCACAGAAAGTGATGATACTTTTCCAATTCACTCTATTATGATTCACCCAAATTTACCAGTGTGGAAAAAAGCATTACCCTTTCAACTGTCAACTGCATTGGCTTTGGCTTGCAGTCCCTCCCTGCTACTGTACAGCCGTGCAGAGATCAATGAAAACAAAGCTATTTCAGCACCACAGACAGCTCCTGTGTTACTCACAGCGGAAACTTGTCAAGTTTGCATTTTTCTTCTCCTACTGTACTTACATTTCAGAAAGGGAGAAAGGGTGTTTGAGCAGGGGCGGATCTAGGCATGGGCATGGGGGCGGCAATGCCCCCCTAAATACCCAGTCCGCCCCCCCCCCCCCCCCCCCCCCCCCCCCAAACACGATGCCATGCAAAACAACCCAAGATATTTCAAATTAAAGAGCTTATATTTAAAATATTTTGAACCACTACTGCTGCTACTACCGTAACTACAATTTTGGCACCACTAAACCAACAGCATTTCATCATTGAAAACAGAAAACTCTCTGAGTCAGACCTTTAGCTTTATGCATGCTGCGTGTCTGTTGCAACTTCAACAACAACTGATGTTATCATTGATGCTTATACTTGACTAATAAAAGTCCTGTAACCGAAAATGGTATGGGTGGGGCTTCATGGTATCGGTGCGATGAAGCCGCCCCCATACTATTTTCTCTTGCCCCTCCAACATGTTCTCTTGCCCCCCCCAAATGGGACACGTTACATCCGCCCCTGCTTTACATCCACCTCAGAAAGGGAGAAAGGCTGTTTGAGGTTCTAGCAACAACATTTTTCACTGAGAATCTTGTTTGTCAGTGTGGAACAATTCATGCATGAGTGGAGGGGGGGGGGCTTCAGAGTAGGTGCTGGAACAGCATTAGCATAGTGCTGAATACAGGCTAGACTGTGATAACTATGATGTCTGGGAGTTGTTCTTAGCATGGGTCAGACAGACGCATCAAATGATCTGCAGCTTATTAGATGATTTTGGAATAGTCTGTCAATTTTACACACAGGGAGTAGTTCAGCCCAGCAGCAATGACTTATTTCCATCAAGCTCATTTCGCATGGAGCTTTGAATTCGCAGATTTTCTCTTGTTTTTGTCACATACCTATAATAATTTGAGGAGACTCAGTTGACCTGCTTTTGGGTATATCTAGCGGAGACTCAAGTTTCAAGGCTGTGGTAGAAAATACTTTTTTTTTTTTTTTTTTTTTTTTTTGTGAACTACTCCTTAAAGGGAATTCCACCCATTTTCAACATTTTTATCTGAGAGCGTACAAATGGAACCAAGAAGCGTCTAAAGAAATCCATTAACATGGTGAAAATACATCTTGATGATGTCATCAAGATGTTTCACCATGTTAGTTGTTTTCTTCAGACCTCAATTTCTTGGGAACACAGAATGGGGGAACTTTTTTTGTCATGTCCACCCAGCACCATTAGGGTATACTAATGACATATTAGAATGTTGAAAATGGGTCGAATTCCCCTTTAACCCTTAGTGTACTGAACGCGTTTTGGTGTTCTAAGCATTATGTTTTAACTATTGAAAAATAGCAGATCTACAAGCTCATAGCGCGCCACCGAGTGGCGCGCTATGAGCTTGTATCTCTGCTATTTTTGAAAAATCGTGAAAACGTGGTGAAATCTTTGAATATTATGTTATTCAGAAACTAGATAGGACACAATGGGTTAATACACAAGCACATAACATACCCAAGTTATGTTGTGTGAGAATGTACTGACCTTATTGACCTGTGGACTCAGAAGGGACACCTCTGCAGGACCGACAAGTGACAACAAGGAGTCGACACACACGAGAACAAAGCTGCTCATTTCATGACTCTTTCATGACATGGTCCTCCATCCTGGGAAGAGAGCAGCGTTTCTGTGATGGGAGGAATGAAAGTAAGGTCTAAGTAAGGAGTAGTGTGTAACATTTCTGCTTAATTAACCTACAATGATGTTGACAAACAAATAGATTTAAAAGTACAACAATGATACTTTTTGACATCCAACATAGCATTTGCGACTGCGGCAGGCGAGTTGACCAATCAATCATACATATAGTACTTTCTGTCAACATTAGAACAGAGTCTATTGTAATTAAAATATATTTATAAAAAATGAATTATTTTTGTGTTGACATTACTTATTAGGCGTTCAGAAATCATCAATCATCATCCTAAACAATCACTAGTAACTGCAACCAAGGTTTTACCATCTTTTGTTTAAGTCAAATAAACAACTGCATGATTCATAAGGGGATAGAGTGTGCAACTTCCCTCCTTTAATTTCACCTTAAACATCTTACCACTCCTGGGGAATCCAGTAAACTCTAAATTCCTGAAAAGTTTTCTCTATGAAACTAAACAGCTCAAACCACTGCCTGCACGAACGCTCACACGTGTTGTTCTAAACGCAGACTATTTCCCGAAATGTTAAAATTCTCCCTGCCTCCTTGAAGTTCTGATATTTGCAGTTGTAAGCCCATACTCATTCAGAGCAGCTGCCAAAATCTGAAATTGAGCCTGCAGACCAAGGCCAAGCTTCAGTGCCCAACCAAAGTGTGACACAGCAAGTCTATTCAGTGCAAAAATGCATTGTCTTAAACCTAATCCTTTTCTCTTTTGCTCCGGTGCCATGGCAACACAATGAATCACACTGTACAAGTAAAATCCTCAATGCTAATAGAGCTCTGAAGCTGTGCAAACCTATTACCAAATTTTGAACTATTGTGATATCAAATTCTTTGTTTTGTTGAGAGTATTGTACTTGGTCCAGTTATGTGTCAGAGAATGTAACAATAGTAATCTGCTTCACCACAACCAACAATGTATTTCCAGGTTGGTAGATAAATTCAGTACAGCGGTAGTTCATTGCAAACACTAAGACACAGAAGGCAGGAGGTTCCTTCCAATTATCTCTTCCTGGAACCCCCATTCATTTGATATCACATGATGAGAGCCGCACCGCCATACTTCTGCATTTGCAATAAATGGTTAATGGTCAATCCTGAACTGACGACGAGTCTTAATGAACTTGCTCAAGACTGAGGGGAGGACAGAGAAAGAGATCAACTGGAGAATCAAAGTGGCAGAGACGGGTATGGCAGTCACTCTGTACCGCACTGTTAGGATAAAAAGAGAGTTGCGCCAGAAGGCAAAGCTATATGTACCGAGCCATCTTTGTTCCTACTCTCGCCTACTACTGTCATGAAGTGTGGGTCATGGCCGAAAGATAAAGGGTCGCAAATACAAACGGCCAAAATGAGTTTGCTTTGTGGTTGGCTGGAAACTCCCTCATAGAAAGGGAGAGAAGTTCAGTCGCAAGGGAGAAACTCAGAGTAGCGTTGTTGATTCTTCGTCTACAGAGGGAGCAAGCTTTGGTGGTTTGGCCTCTCAACCATTTCCCTTTTTGGTACCAGGACCCACTATTTATTCAGCATTTGAGCCACGGACCACTATTTGAGGACATTTTAGCCCCACAGAGCCCAAAGCTTTCATTTGCTTGCGTAAACATGTTTACGCTTTCATGTTTACGCTCTCAAGAATCTGGTTAACCAACTTAGCCTGGGGACCACCTGGAACCATCTCAAGGACCACTGGTGGTACCCGGACCACTGGATGAAAACCACTGCCCTGGGGAGGTCCACTGGCCTTGGTGGAACATCTTGGGATCCCCAAGCTCTCTGGTGAAGTTGTTGCTCCCGCAACTCGAGGATGAGTGGTTGAAGATGGTCGGATGGGATTTGAGGGAGCAGTATTGTTCATTAAACTTATAAAAGCAAAACCAGGAAGCATATTAAATTGTGCAAATATATTGTGCAAATATCCATAGTACCTTCCAACTATTTACATAACTCAATGTGTTTTATTTAGATTGCAAACAGTTAGAGCCTGGACTAGGTAAAACGTTAGTAGACTGGAGTCTGCACAGAGATCAGAGCTCCACTCCATGTTTTCTTTTTTTTAATATATCAAATCTTCCCACCAAAAACAGCTTGACGTGGATCATGCACAATTGCTGTTTACACATCAAAATGTCAGCTCTGTGAAAACAGTCGACACAAAAACAAACGGTAAGTCAATGAAGAAAATCCAACATCCAGACTCCATAAAAAAAAACACATGAGCTACTCCCAGCCAATCTCAGCTTTCTCAACATAATATTATACACAGCAGTGGTAGTCAAAGTGGGGCCCAGCCAGGGACCACCAGGGTCCCTTGAGGGGGGATCCACTCCCAGAGGCCAACTATACATAAGTCTATTCATACATGCCTTTGGAAACTGGTTTTGCAATGTGTTGTGTTTACAAAAGATCAGCCATTTTCAAAACAGCGCACTGGTACCAGGGCTAGATTTAGCCAGCCCTACTTGGGTGGGCAACTCCAAAGTTTTTCATATGAAGCATTGGTTTTCAACCTTTTAGACACCAGGGCCCACTATTTATTCGGCTTTTGAGCCACAGACCACCATTTGAGGACATTTTAGCCCCACAGACCCCAAAACTAAAGATTTCTTTTGCTTTTGTCCACAATTTCAGACTGGATTTGGAGAAAAAGATTCTCTAGTTGTGTAGACTTGGGGCTAATTCAGATGCTGGATATATATTTTAACTCTTGAGAGCGTAAAAATGAAACCAAATGGACCCGCAAGGGTCCATTTGGTTTCATTTTTACGCTCTCAAAGAGTTACATCTGGTTAACCAACTTTCCACCATTTAGCTGGGGACCACTTGGAACTCTCTCAAGGACCACTGGTTGAAAAACACTGCCTTTCATTGGGTGGGCACGATGCACGTCTGGGTGGGCCCTGCCCACCCCTGCCCCCCTCTAGATCCGGCCCTGCCTGGTACAGAATGTTGTTGATGTGGACCCACGGTCAAATACTACAGTTTGGGGTCCTTAGTGTTGCATAGCTAGACTATATTGCCTCCATCATACAGTTATGAAGTGGAAGTGAAGCCTTTGCTGCAGTCGCGCAAATTAATCCTAAAACAAATACAACTCATGTTGCTGGCAGCCTAGCAGTAACAGAAAAATAAAAATAAAAAATATGTGCTGTATGTCTTGCTACAGAAGATATACATGAAATGTATACATGAAATGAAACCAAATGGACCCGCAAGGGTCCATTTGATTTCATTTTTACGTTCTCAAGAACCCTCTCAGGTACCGCCTATTGAAAACCCCTGGTTTAAAGCACCCAAGTAGGAAGTAAACTTAAATGCAAAATTTACAATATATTTTTGGGGGGCAAGTGACCAACCATGACCTGAGGGCAAGTAGAACCTGAATTGCACTTGCCCGACGGACAAGTGCCTCGGAGACCTTAGTGTCAACCCCTGTCAGTCTCATAAATGTATTTGTTCAATAAGTAATCTTGGACGTATTTACTGCATGTGCTGCTCATTAAATATGCTCTTTCACATCTAGGTACGCATGTTGTGTAGTTCATGTCTTGGTAATAAATGATCCAGTGCATCAAAGAGCATGATATCGGAGGATGATATGGAATATTAATGGAGTATGTATGGATGGCAGTCATTCTAATGATCTCGCTTTTCACCTTTCGCTGAACTTTGCACTTTATGTAGCACTCATAGCCTACTATAGGTTTACTGCAGAAATCCACCCATTCTTCCATCACAACATGTGCTCTAGTACAGGGGTTTTCAACAGGTGGTCCGTGGACCACCAGTGGTCCTTGAGAGGGTTCCAGGTGGTCCCCAGGCTAAATGATGGGAAGTTGGTTAACCAGATGTAACTCTTGAGAATGTAAAAATGAAACCAAATGGACCCTTGCGGGTCCATTTGGTTTCATTTTCACACTCTCAAGAGTTAAAATATTATAATAATATTATTATATATTATATTATAATATATATCATCTGAATTAGCACTATTTAATTAAGGAGTCTACACTGTTTTGTTTGCAAAATCCAGCCTGGAATTGTGAACAAAACCAAAAGAATTCTTTAGTTTTAGATCTTTGGGGCTGAAATGTTCAATGCTGAATAAATGGTGGTCCCTGGTGTCAAAAAGGTTGAAAACCCCTGCTCTAGTACAGTGGTTCCCATGTCAAGGACCCCCATTTGAAAGCATAATGCAGTGGTTTTCAACCAGTGGTCCTTGAGAGAGTTCCAGGTGGTCCCCAGCTAAATGGAAAGTTGGTTAGCCAGATGTAACTCTTGGGGGCGTAAACATGGAGGGTCCATTTGGTTCCATGTTTATGCTCATCATCTGAATTAGCCCAAGTCTACCCAAGTAGAGAATGTAGAAGATTAATGGTCATTTTGATCTGTATGTTTGGACTGTTTTGTTTCCCAAATCCAACCTGGAATTGTGGACAAAAGCAAAACAAATCTTTAGTTTTGGGGCCTGGTGTCAAAAAGGTTGAAAACCTTTGACATAATGCAGTGACCTGATAAGAGAGGATTTTTATGGATCTAGCAGTGAATCTAATAGATAGAAAACGATATTTTTAACTATACATAGTATGAACAGAAACTCTTGGTAATGTGAAATCTTCAATAGACAAACCTCTTTCCACCTTCCAAGGGCTGTTAAACAGGAAATAAACCTTTTTGTAACAAACTAACTACTTTCAACTATTTGTAACAAAGTTGACAAAAGGCTGGCGCCATCTTGGTTTCCTGAACGAACTCTGACCTCTCACACAACACCTTCGTACATCCAGTGTTGCCAACTGCCAAAATCCAAAATGCACTAGTGGTACTTCCAAAATGCACTAGAATGCGCTAGATGCTTGCCTGCGTATATGACCATTAAATGACCATTGATCTTCTACATTCTCTAGTTGTGTAGACTAAGTTGGGCTAATTCACATGATGAATATTTTAACTCTTGAGGGTGTAAAAATGAAACCAAATGGACCCGCAAGGGTCCATTTGGTTTCATTTTTACACCCTCAAAGAGTTACATCTGGTTAACCAACTATCCATCATTTAGCCTGGGGACCACTGGTTGAAAATCACTGTCATAGGAGAAAAAAATGGTGAGAAATAAGGGTTTTATCTCTGGCGCCTGTCAATCAATTTCGCCCCAACTCACCAGCCAAAAAGCACTAGATTTTCCACTAGGAGTTTTCCAATAATTTTGGCGCTAGGGGGGGTCTGAAAAAGCGCTAAATATAGTGACAAATGCGCCAAGTTGGCAACACTGGGCAATCTCCTCTCCAGGCTTGAAGCTCGGCCCCTAGCGGTCAGCTCTGGAACTGCAGGCGGCTGAAATTCATGCACGAGCACCAAGAGTACCAGGAGCAAACCACGCTGCGCTGGTTTGCTTTGTGAACGCGGACAGGGCAGTTTGTGTTTAAGTTGTTTTCTGGATGTGGATGAAACACCGTCGCTCACGTCATATATACCACGTCTCACCTCTTGCTAAGTTTATCCTTAATTCTGGAGTTCCCCCAAGTACCTACCCTATAGTGACACTAGGTCCACATTGGTGCCACAACAATATGAGATGACAGAAACAATGATACACAGTAAAAGCAGACCATAATCATAAAACAAATATTCACAAAGTCTTTGTGACTTTATTCGGCCCGTGTGGATAGCTTTAAACATTGGGAAAACATGTATTAATTCATTTTAAACCAATTAATTTAACCTGACATTCAGGTGATCATAATAGGCTAATCCAATTAAGTCAAATTTACTCCAATTGAGTCAAATATAAGCAATGGAAAACAATAGGGATGTTCCTTTAAAAGTGGCCTCAAATGAATGGCGAATTATTAATATGAGTGACGTCATGCCGTCCGTTTAAATATTTATGGTCAGTTCTTGTAACGGCATTCCTCACAAGTTTATAAAAGCCACAGAGACACAGTGGAAGGAGAGGAGTTATGATAATTCCCTGGACGGTGAGTGACCATGATGCAGCCACAGTGGGACGTTCATTCATTCAGTCTGTCTGATCATACATTATGAGCAACAAGGTGCGTTTTAAGGAGGATTGAGGAGCTTTCCTTTGTCACTCATTACTCAATGTCCAGAAAATCGTCACGCTTGCGAGGGAAGGAAGGAGGAGGAAGGAGGAGGAGGTGGTGCTCGAATTCCTCTGGGTTTGGAAGATGCGCATCCTTCCAACAGCTTAAATTATTACTCAAACTATAGTAGCCTATACATTACTTGGACAAACTTGGGAAAGGACGAAATGATATGTTTTGTTTTGTTTTTCCTCCGGCAAACAACTTTGTCATAAATCAAAGTTTCAAAATGCTAGTACTTACACACAACGATGCCTCTCGTGGGAGATACGCCTCGTCTCGTTCCAACTTGGATATTATTGCTGCTGCTTGGACTCCAAACGCAGGCGAGAGGATAAGGATATAGACTGATATGGGAATTAAACCATGCATTATTGCTTTGTTAATCCATGGAGACATGGCACAGCATAGCAGCAGGCTCCTCATCTCAAGTCGAATGATCGTGCCATCTTCAAACAGATTCAGCAAAAGGATCGCCTTCATCTTTACGCTTTCCTTGTCCTTCGGGTATTTGTGCTACAGTGTGATTTTCGGTTGCAGCAGCAGCAGCAGCACGGTCATGACCAACACCAACCAGGACTATGATGAGACAGTAAGGTGCTCACAGGCGGAGAACCAGAACTCTGGGACTAAGAAACTTCTCCAGAAACCAACCGGCTGCGCGTCAGTCTCGGCCGTGAGTTCCGCTGCGCTCCGCGGTGCGCAGACGGCACCGCCGAGTCCCTCTGTCACCGGCAACAACCACAGCAATAAACTACAACAACACGCTGCTTATTATTCTCACGATGCAGCGTCTTCTTCACTCGGAAATACCAACACTAATAATCACTCGTCGTCGTCGTGGGGGGACGTCGCTTCTTTGAACGAGTTCAAGTTGAAAAACATGACCGTGGCCGCGCAAAAGTACGGGAACAAGAAGCTGCCCAACGCGCTGATCGTCGGCGTGAAGAAGGGAGGCACCAGGGCCGTGCTGGAGTTCATCCGGATCCATCCGGACGTGCGCGCACTCGGCACCGAGCCGCACTTCTTCGACAGGAACTACGACAGGGGACTGGATTGGTACAGGTGAGGATGGATGGCTACAGGTGAGGACACGTCTGGATGTACAGTAGCTGTTGTTGCTCATGCAGCTGTTGGTCCTGGGGCCAGATTTTAGTTTAGACCAGTTGTTTTCAACCATTTTTGATACCAGGGCCCACTATTTATTCAGAATTTATTCAGAATTTGACGACATTTCAAAACTAAAGATTTACTTTGCTTTTGTCCACAACTCCAGGCTGGATACAGATCAAAATGACCATTAATCTTCTACATTCTCTAGTTGTGTAGACCTGGGCTAATTTTATGGATATTTTAACTCTTGAGAGTGTATAAGATGAAACCAAATGGTCATTTTTACCTCTCAAAGAGTTACACTTGGTTAACCAACTTCCCATCATTTATCTGGGGACCAGCTGGACACAAGTTAGTTGGCAAACTCTGCTTTTATGTCCATGACATGTGCGGCACCAATGTGTTGTGCTACTGCCATAAAAGTAATTGGTAAACGTATTGGGTGTGAAACACAGCTATTATACAGTCCATCTACAGTGCAATAGCCTATTTAAATGTTGGCTAGAAAAGTACTGGCAGGATCCTGCATATTAACTCAGGGTGCTGTGGTGCAAAGATGCTTGAAAATGTATATTTGCTATCAGCCATTGGCCAACTCTCTCTCTCTCTCTCTCTCTCTCTCTCTCTCTCTCTCTCTCTCTCTCTCTCTCTCTCTCTCTCTCTCTCTCTCTCTCTCTCTCTCTGTGTGTCTCTGTCTCTGTCTCTCTCTCTCTCTCTCTCTCTCTCTCTCTCTCTCTCTCTCTCCCCCTCTCTCTCTCTCCCCTCTCTCTCTCTCTCTCTCTCTCTCTCTCTCTCTCTCTCTCTCTCTGTTATGGACTTCTTCCAGACCAGCACAATGAAGCTGCCTTAAGCCTAAAAAACTCTGTGCCATGCAGTCAGATGACCTGTATAGGTCCTACACAGTACTGCCCATGCAGATCATTATTGTGTGAAGCGGGTCAGTCCATAACTGATATACACTGCTGGATTTACAGCACTATAACCCCCTGAGCTGTAGACTCAATTAGGGTAACGCTAAATTACTTTTGGGTGAAATTTGGGTGTAATTTTGGGTACCCATAGTCCCCACACAAGAGAGAGGCAGACAATAGAGACTAGTCGCTGTCCAGGGTGCTGAACAACTGCAGCAAAATACCCCTTTTCCCAAAGTGCTCAGATAATAAGAGTTTATCAGAGTTTAACAGATTTCTTTTTAACAATTATGTATGCTGATTATTCTAGTTTTGTCTCCTGGATTTCCTTAAAGGGGAATTCCACCCATTTTCAAAAATTTCCTGAGAGGATACAAATGTGAACCAAATGGACCCTTTAGCGGCTCCATTTGGTTCCATTTGTACCCTCTCAGGAAAAAGAGGTCTGAAAGAAAAATCATTAACATGGTGAAATACATCGTGGCGATGTCATCAGATGTATTTCACCATGTTAATGATTTTTTCAGACCTCCATTTTTAGGAAATACAGAATTGGGGGAACTTTTTTTTATCATGTCCACACAACATCTCTAAGGTATATTTATGACATATTAGATTGTTGAAAATGGGTGTAGTTCCCCTTTAATCAGGTTACTGAAATCAATTACACAACTCTGGAACCCAATAGTCCAATATACTGTATGTCATTGTGTTAAGTCGTTTGTACAGGCATTGATTTGTTAAATGCCATTTAGCCTGATTTGTATTTGTCCACCATCGTGCTGTATATACAGTGATTAGAGTCTGTGTTAAAATGATCCGAAGGATATTATCAAATTAGAATCTCCATTTGAATGAGTTTCACACACATATTTAATTTTTAGAATTAAGAAGATTAGATTGAAGGGTACATAATGCATTATGCATCGATTCAGATTACACACAGGCACACACACTCTCTCTCTCTCACTCTCTCTCTCTCTCTCTCTCTCTCTCTCTCTCTCTCTCTCTCTCTCTCTCTCTCTCTCTCTCTCTCTCTCTCTCTCTCTCACACACACACACAAGTGATTGACGCGATCGCTCATTTTGATTGACAGCCCCCTGGCTCTGGCAATGTCAAACCATGTCCATTCCTCAATACAAAGAGTGGACATGTCACATAGCAGACAACCTGCCGCCTGGGAACTCTCCTAACTTCTCAAGTTAACACATAGGGAGAACATTCTACCAAGTACATGAAACCAACAGAACCACAGACAGGGCCGGATCTAGAGGGGGGCTGGGGTGGGCAGAGCCCACCCAAATGTGTATCCATATGCCCACCCAACAATGAAAGGTAATATCAGTGGTTTTCATCTGTGGTCTTGGGACCACCAGTGGTTGAGAGAGGTCCAGGTGGTCCCCAGCTAAATAGTGGAAAGTTGGTTAACCAGATGGAACTCTTTGAGAGCGTAAAAACATGAAACCAAATGGACCCTTGCGGGTCCATTTGGTTTTATGTTTATACTCTCAAGAGTTAAAATATTCATTGTGTGAATCAGCCCAAGTCTACACAACTAGAGAATGTAGAAGATTAATGGTCATTTTGATCTGTACGTTTGACTGTTTTGACAAAAACAAAATAAATCTTTAGTTCTGGGGTCTGTGAGGCTAAAATGTCATCAAATGGTTTTCCGTGGCTTAAATTCTGAATAAATAGTGGTCCCTGGTGTCAAAAATGTTGAAAACCACTGCTTCATATATATAAAAAAAAAAAAACTTTGGAGTTGCCCACCCTGCCATTCTTCCAGCCCACCCTAATAGGGCTGGCTAAATCCGGCCCTGACCACAGAATGCATATTTCTAAGTTTCTAAGATGGACTGTAATTGAGCGGTCACACGGTCACCTGACCCCCACAGCTTGCATTGCAGTGTTGCCAACTGCCAAAATCCAAAATACACTAGTGGCACTTCCAAAATGCACTAGAATGCGCTAGAGCAGTGGGTTTTCAACCATTTTCATACCAGGGCCCACTATTTATTCTGCATTTCAGCCACGGAGGACCACGATTTGATGTTGAGTTTAGTCTCTCGGACTAATTTAGGAGAAATAAAATGTTTGTCAAAATAGCAATTCTTCTGCATTTTCTAAATGTGTATATTCTTGAATATTAGATAATTCAGAATGGATGAGTTACAGATCTATAAGGGTTCATTTGGATACCAATGGTCCTTTCTGGAAAGGAAGGAGGACTCTATCATAGAAGGAAAAATGGTGAAAAACGATGGTTTTATCTCTGGTGTCAACCACCCCAACTCACCAGCAAAAAAGCACTACATTTTCCTCCAGGAGTTTTTCGCTAATTTTGGGGCTATAGGGGATGTGGAAAAAAGCTAATGCACCAAGTTGGCAACACTGTCAAATTGTTTCATACTTGTCAAAGGCAAGCATAACTACTCCAATTTTAAATCCAATATCAGGATACAGAATGTGCATGCATGTGTTCACGCGTGCATGCGTGCGTGTGTGAATTTCTATAAAGTACATAAAATGTGTGCCTTTTCAAGTAGAGGAGAATAATACATATATTTATTTTGGAGTGCAGAGAACTGTTACGTAATGTACTGTACTTGGTACACAGACTGTAATTTTGGCAGTGTTAAAAAATGAATGCATAATAGGGCTGAAGTGGGAAATGTGTTCTTGTAAGTCTCGCAACAATATTCACAGTCTGCAAAGTAACTAGTAGCTAAAGTTTTCAATTAGATGTGGATTGTAAATACTCAAATGTGCATACGTCGAAATTTTACAGGACGACTTGTGAATATAGAGCAGGGGTTTTCAACAGGTGGTCCGGACCGGGGACCACCGGAGTTCCAGGTGGTGCCCAGGCTAAATGATGGAAAGTTGGTTAACCAGATGTAAAAATGAAAACAAATTGGCCCTTGTGGGTCCATTTGGTTTCATTTTCACACTTTCACACTCAAGAGTTAAAATATTCATCATCTGAATTAGCACCACTTAATTAAGAAGTTTACACTGATTTGTTTGCGAAATCCAGCCTGGAATTGTCAACAAAACCAAAAGAATTCTTTAGTTTTAGGTCTTTGGGGCTAAAATGCTGAATAAATGGTGCTCCCTGGTATCAAGAAGGTTGAAAACTCCTGAGAGTACAACGTTCGACCCCAGATATTGTAGCCGAAAACGGTTCAGGCACCAATGGCACCTACCCTCAGAGTAGAGGCGATTTTAGGCTGTCCCAGCAGTGGTGCATAGATCTGTAACTCTTGGGTTACACACACACACACATGAAAACAAAGAAAAAAATATTTTTAGCCTGTGCCTGACCTAAAATGAGTGTGACATCTCTGTTGCATTTCAAGCTTTTTCAAAGCAACATTTTTTCTTATTTTCCGAGTTACAGAGTTTTGAATTAGCTTAGTGAGAAACTGAGATTCATTGATCCATCTACTGTATATACTGTAAGTCCTTCAATGGGTAAAGTAATGATCTGCCGCAAGGATTACTAGATGTTTGTGTGTGTGTGTGTGTGTGTGTGTGTGTGTGTGTGTGTGTGTGTGTGTGTGTGTGTGTGTGTGTGTGTGTGTGTGTGTGTGTGTGTGTTGTGTGTGTGTGTGTGTCACTGTGGCATACCCAGAAGTAAAGCAAAAAAAAAAAAAAACTTTCTGGCATTGGCAGGCCATACATCCAAACTGAAAAGTCTGACTTACTTTGCCACTCGTATTTGCCATTCACTACCTGTCCCACAGCCACTGCCGTTTCCTTTTAAATACAATCTTATTTTGTCACAATGTTGAAAATCCAGTTTTATTGATCAAGTCGACCATTTAATTTCAAGGGGTAAAAAAGATCAACGATCATTCATATTAAAAAATAGCAATATCGTGATGTCTTTGACACAATCCTATAGTCCAGGGGTTTTCAACAGGTGGTCCGGGGACCACCAGTGTTCCCTGGGAGGATTTCAGGTGGTCCCCAGGCTAAATGCTGGAAAGTTGGTTAACCAGATGTAACTCTTTGAGAGCGTAAACATGAAACCAAATGGACCCTTGCGGGTCCATTTGGTTTCATGTTTACGCTCTCAAGAGTTAAAATATTCATCATGTGAATTAGCCAAAGTCTACACAACTAGAGAATGTAGAAGATTAATTGTCATTTTGATCTGTATGCTTGAAATTGCCTGGAATTGTGGACAAAAGCAAAATAAATCTTTAGTTTTGGGTGTGGCTAAAATGTCCTCAAATGGTGGTCCGTGGCTCAAAAGCTGAATAAATAGTGGTCCCTGGTATGAAAAAGGTTGAAAACCACTGCTATAGTCTATCCGGTCAGACACATACAGTACACAGTATAAACAGGCAATTAACTTTAACGATTTCCAAGAGCTGGTTGTACAGTCAGTGCAGTCTCTGTTATTATACCGCCTGCATGAGGCAGGCCAGTCAGTGTGACAAAAAAAGAAGAAAAAACAGAGCTGCTGCTGCAGTGTTCAAACTGTTCATTACTGTGGCACCGGAGCAGAA
The DNA here is from genome assembly GCA_039105355.1 of Benthosema pterotum. Lineage (NCBI taxonomy): Eukaryota > Metazoa > Chordata > Actinopteri > Myctophiformes > Myctophidae > Benthosema > Benthosema pterotum. The sequence continues at coordinate 20,408,251 of CM076965.1, read as the reverse complement.
CACAAAGTGTGGCCTCATTTAGATTGTGTCAGAGGGTTTTCACATAACCATACAGAGTCCTCTGATCAGAATTAACATCTCACTGCCACACTAGAGCAAAGTTCTTCCAGTTAAACCATTTGTGTCCTGATCAGATTCTAGTTCACAGTGCTAGATTCTAGTTTCCAACGCTAGATTCTAGTTCCTCTCAGTAGATTGTAATTTCTGAAGTTAGATTTCAGTTTCTGACACTAGATTCTAGTCCATGACACTAAATTCTAGTTTGTGACACTGAATTCTAGTCCCTGGCGTGAGGTTCTAGTTTTTCTGGAAAAATCTCTTTCTGTGTCAGTGATGCTTACCATATTTCATAGGAAGGACCCCCAGAAATATCTATTATTTATGCAGAACCTCATCTAAAACATGTTGTTCTAGGGATCCCATGTTGTTCTAGGGATCCCACAGAAGATTTGAGTTAAAAACGTTTGCTTTCGAAATAATGTATTCAAAGATTTGCACCACTTGTTTCAAAAATAGCAGAACTACAAGCTCATATCGCGCCACTCGGTGGCGCGATATGAGCTTGTAGATCTGCTATTTTTCAAGAGCTAAAACACCAAAACGCGTTCAGCACAAAAATGGTTAAACTGAGGCTGAGAACTTCATTTAATGTCCGTGTGACATGTTAACTCAGAGAGTGTACAAATGTGGTAATACAGTTGCACATTTTATACCATGCATGTGCTGTACTAGGATTTCCGGACTATAAGGCACAGCTCAATATAAGCTGCACCAGTTACGTTTTGGGGGAAAATGCAGATTTTGTTTTCATATAAGCTTCCTGCTAGAGTGCCCTTGGTGGCTGTTACCTGTAAAAATCCATAGATTACCTGCATTGTTGTATGAGCCGCAGCGTTCAAAGCATGTCAGGGGTTGACACTAAGGTCTCCAAGGCACTTGCCCATCGAGCAAGTGCAAGTCAGGTTCTACTTGCCCTCAGCTCATGGCCACTTGCCCCCCAGTTTCCAGGTGGTCCCCAGTTAAGTTGGTTAACCAGATGTAACTCTTGAGAACGTAAAAATGAAACCAAATGGACCCTTGCGGGTCCATTTGGTTTCATTTTTACACTCTCAAGAGTTAAAATTCATCATCTTAATTAGCCCATAGTGGTCACAGACCCAGTGGTCCCTGACCTCAGCAAAATGATAGTTTGGAACCAAATGAACCTGGGAGAGAGGTAGGTAGAGATAGCTAGAAAGCAGGGAAAGACACAGAAGCAGAGTGAAATGACTGCCTTCAAGACAATTTTATCTTGTATTGTGTGCACTAAGTTAATTGCACACTTGCCCGATCGGGCAACCAGGTAGCAGTCTTCACTTGCCCCACCATTTTTTTTTACTTGTCCCGGGCAAGCGGGCAAGTGTTAGTGTCAAGCCCTGCATGTGAGAAAAAGTAGGGGCGTATAGTCCAGAAATCACAGTATGCTTTTCCATCCGTTTCCCCACAGGACTGTGATGATTAATCTATGCAGGGCTTGACACTAACACTTGCCCACTTGCCCGGGGCAAGTAAAAAAAATGGTGGGGCAAGTGAAGACTGCTACCTGGTTGCCCGATCGGGCAACTGTGCAACATAGTGCGCTATAACACAACACAAGATAAATTTGTCTTGAAGGCAGTCATTGCACTCTGCCTCTGTGTCTTTCCCTGCTTTCTAGCTGTCCACAATTCCAGGCTGGACTTGGGAAACAAAACAGGCAAATTAACATAAACATCAAAAAGACCTAATCTTCTACATTCTCTAGTTGTGTAGACCTGGGCTAATTAAGATGATGAATTTTAACTCTTGAGAGTGTAATTCAAGCATTATGAGCCCATAATCACCAGTAGATTACATATCAACAGCATGTAAAGGAGCCGTTGTCTAACATCAGACTTGGGGCATCGTCTGACTACTAACCCTAAACCTAAACTAAAAGTTAATCTATAAGTAACGTAAAAGTTAGGGTAACTAAAACCAGAAATCTAACCTCAGTCTTAACCGGACACTTAAAAGGGGAATTCCACCCATTTTCAACATTTTGCTATGCCGTTAATGTACCTTAGAGATGTTTTATGGAAACAATAAAAACGTCCCTTGATGACATCATCAAGTAGTGTTTCACCATGTTAATTATTTTATTTTATATTTTAAAATCTACATGGTTAGGACATACAAAATGGAAGGGACTTTTTTTTTTTTCTTTTTTTACTATTTCCACACAACATCTCTAAGTAAAATGTTGAAGATTGGTGGGATTCCCCTTTAAGTAAACAACACAATGTTGTTCTATAGTGCAATTTCATGGTGTAGGCAGTCATTTTTCACTTTGGCGTTTAATCGCAGCAGGCAGTAGGCTCTACCAGATCCTACTGGCTCCATCGCAGGGTCTTGATAAAGTAGCAGCCAGCCTACTGGTGATGATGGGTTGGTTGGCAGCATTCAAAGCGGTGTGTGCGTGGAATGCCGTCAGGACTTGAAAGGGCATAGCGGCTCTATTGATTGTACAGGAGTCAGAAGCACTTGCAGTGGAGCCTGTGAGATGTGTTGAAACTTTATGAGCAGCAGCAGCAGCTCATGGGCTGCAGCTAAGAATATTCCTGCTGCTGCTCGGCCATTAATTGGCTCTGGGAGGCAGGGAGATATGAAACGCCATCATCACATATAGGCTGATGAGGACGGGAAGTTGGATGGTGCTCATTTAAACTGGGAAGGCCACACGTTTCTACAGAGAGGGGCGGCCAGGCGTGTGTATTATTAATGAGCAGTACTGCATGGCAGTATAGCCTGGTGACATCTAATGGGCACAATTAAGCACCAAAAAAAAAAGATCTTTCAGGAAAGGAAGGTGCACCATGCAGTGATAGGCCAATTCCAGGTCAGTCCAAGATACAAAAAAATATATATATGATCGTTCTTATGGTGAATAAATTGGTGTATTGACTAGTGTCTATAGCGTGAGTAAAGAAGATTGAGTTTTCCCCATGTCTGTAAAACGTAAAAATGTGGTGTGATCCTGCATGGGCACTATGATGAAAGATCAAATAAGCATGTTAAATTTTTATTTCATATGAATCCTGAGCGTTCGTTCGTTTAAAGATGTATTCAGTGATTTCGGTATTCACTTTCTTCTTCTCTTCTCTTCTCTTTCTTTTTTTTCTTATTTTATAAAAGTAGAAAAGTAAGTAAGCCTTGTCTAGCCATGATGTCATGAGGCGAGGCCGAGCCATGAGGCCCATAGGGCAGGAGCCTATCTCCTGTTTCTCTAGCATGAGGCAGCTTGATGTACAAGTACACCCCCTGGACATGACGCTAGTATATCGCAGGGTCTTACCCCCATTCCAACCCTTGATGCTGCGTGCCAAGCAGGGAGGCATTGGGTCCCATTTTTTAGTCCTTGGTATGACCTGGCCGGGAATCGAACTCCAGTCTCCCAGTCTCAGGGCGGACACTAACCACAAGGCTATTATACAGAGATATATTCCAATAGAGACATAGTGTGTGCCCCAAATTCAAAACAAATACGCTAATCATGGTTTTGAGTGTGTTCATTCTGGGGGGAAAAACTGCTGGGATATATATTGTATACTCAAATCCTCTGATGCAAATGGACAGAACATCTTGCAGCGGGAAGGGAGGGAACAATAATTCAGGCCTGGAAATATTCATTAATCAACTCTCGTCCTCTTAATGAACACAAAGATGAATCAGTTAATTTCCTTATCATCATCATCACTCCCTCCTGATCTTATGAAAATCTACTCGGCTTGTTTTTTAGAGAGAAACATGCAACCAGACAGGAGCAATTACAACACACTGCCATGCGTCAGTGTGGAGAGAATGATAACGAGAAAGATTGCACGTATTACACCGAGAGTCTGTTCTTCCCTCCAATCTGTCAGTCTTTTCAACTTGGAATTGTGATCATTTAGACCAATGGTTTTCAACCTTTTTCATACCAGGGCCCACTATTTATTCAGAATTTGAGCCACTGACCACCATTTGGCTGGATTTTCAGTGAACACAAAACAGTCAAACATACAGATAAAAATGATCATTAATATTTTACATTCTCTAGTTGTGCAGACTTAGGCTAATTCAGATGGTGAATATTTTAACTCTTGAGAGTGTAAACACGATGGAAAGTTGACTATCAAAATGTATATGTAACCCAAAATAAAGGGACCTACAAAATATGTGTCCATGATGGGCAAAAGGATCCCGGCCCAGTGTTTGGGAACCACTGCTGTAGTCGGCCCTGCTTTTTTCTTTCTTTCTTTCTTTCTTTTTTGCAAAGTTGCAGGAAATGGCAGATACAAGCAATGGATAATGAGATACGATACCATCCAGGTGGCAACTTGTATTAAAATGTCTCAAAATCCTATAATACTTCGGGGAAATTACTTTTTAGATGGGGGGGAAATTGCACGCAACCTTGTATTTATTGAGTATGACAGTCCAGAAGCAGATATGGGCAACCCGCTGCCCTTGGAGCAGGCGCAGCCCCTGCATTTCTTAAATCTGACGTGACATCAATTCCTCACCTCCAGGATATGTGCAGCAGCAGAGCCTGCAGGCTGGGTATCGCTACAGTAAGCTGATATTAATATGTTCTGTACTGTCACGCCTTTTTGGTGTTTTAGCTGTTGAAAAATAGCAGATCTACAAGCTCAGCTTGTAGTTCTGCTATTTTTTAAAAATTGTGAAAACGTGGTGCAAATCTTTGAATGCATTATTTCGGAAGCAAACATTTTTAACTCCATTTTTTGCTTCTGGGGGATCCCTAGAACAACATGTTTTCAGGTGGGGGTCTGCAGCCAAACATGGATAATTCTGGTGGTCCTTGGCTTGAAATATGTCAGAAACTAGATTCTAGTGTCAAAAAGTAGATCCTATAGCATCAGAAACTATAATTTAGTGTCAATAACTAGAATCTAGTGTCGGAAACTACTGTAGAATCTAGCGTCTAAATCTAGCATATTGCTGCAGCTATAATCTGGTGTCAGAAACTCGAATCGAGGGTCAGGACACAATGGGTTAAGTGGGTTGTTTCAGGAAGCAATCTGAAAGCAGTCCCGCTAACATGGCTTTTTTCTGGCATACTCTATAATGTCCGTCGCTGTTTACCTCCAGCAGGATAACGTCTAATGAATAATAATAGCAGCCGCACAATGCTCTGCCAGGACACTAAACAGATATAGGTTTCATACAGTTGTATATGCATTGATGTACAAATCTATGAAGACTAATTACCTCCTGCCAGTGGGGTTGGAATGGGATTATGTTTGCTACCCATTTTCTGTCTGTCCGACTCTGACTGCAAAATAACTTTAGAATATGGAAAGGGGGGAGAGTGAGGGAGGATCATTTACCCACATTACCCATGCAAAGGAAATGATGGAAAGTTGATTAACCAGATGTAACTCTTTGAAAACGTAACAAATGGTTCATATTTTTCGAGAGTTAAGTTGTATGAAATACTTTCCATTAATATAGTGCTGTCAAGTGTACCCATATGGAAAAAAATATATACAAACTCTTGAAAGTGGTACAATATAGTTCTGGTAATTTGTGGAGGACACTCGGGGCCACACAGTAAATGAATAAATAACTTCCTTTGTATTGTATTCATTTTTAAAATATTAGCCCATCCTTTGTTTATTTTTATACCTCTATCACAGGGAACTATGTTTTCCATATAGAGGGGTCAAAAATGAACGAAGGATTCAACACCAAAAATGACGCTTTTATGGATTCATTTACTACTGCATGGCTCTAGTGACCCCCACAAAATAACTGGAACTACTTAATAGTGACCAAAACCAGAGCATAACTCTTATTTTTAGCTTGTATACCAACTATTTTTGATAGAAAAGTATATGCAATGTCAACCCTCCGGAGTGAGTGTGGAAATACTAGTGGCACCAGGGGACTACTCAGGTTAATATAACACATAACAGACTTAGAGATATGTGTATGTGAGGAAAGGATACAACAGAAAGCAAAATATTAGGGCATTTGAACACTTAACTCTGTCAGTCACAATGTGGGACAGGGGCACAACTTGTAGAACACCTGAAAAGTCTTGGAATACGAGGGACTGCCACACACAAAGAGGGACATCTGGTCACCCTATCTGCAGTTAATACAGTCTTGGAGCCAGGATGTACTACATACCAGCAATAGAAAGAAAATGTATATGAGCCCAGAATAGGTTTTATGGGTCTTCAGGTGAGAGCACCAGCCCCGGCAGCTGTTGATTAATCCAGAACATTTACGTAAGCAATTAACCAAAAACCCTCACCTGAGAATAATGTGTGTTTCTTGGCCAGTATTTCAGAGACATCCCTTGGCAGGGGCGGATCTAGGCATGGGCATGGGGGGGGCAATGCCCCCCTAAATACCCAGTCTGCCCCGCCAAACACGATGCCATGCAAAACAACGCAAGATATTTCAAATTAAAGTGCTTAAAATGATTTGAAACACTACTACTGCTACTAACTACAATTTTGGCACCACTAAACCAACAGCATTTCATCATTGAAAACAGAAAACTCTCTGAGTCAGACCTTTAGCTTTATGCATGCTGCGTGTCTGCTGCAACTTCAACAACAACTGATGTTATTATTGATGCTTCACTTGACTAATAAAAGTCATGTAAACAAAAATGGTATGGGTGCGACTTCATCGCCCGAGGCGCGAAGGGACACGGGCGATGAAGCCGCACCCATACCATTTTCTCTTGCCCCTCCAACATGCCCCCCCCCCAAATGGGACATGTTAGATCCGCCCCTGTCCCTCGGTGTCTTCCTTTTGGCAGTGTGGTGTTGTGTGCAGTTTTACTGAACCAGACAACACTTTGGCAGCATCTTTGTTCAGCTCAGTCAATCACACCTTATTGCTCAAGAAGAGGTCCCATGTGTCAGCGACGTGCGGAGAATGTTGAGACGCACGGCCTGGAATTCCCTAAAAGGGCACTTCTTTTTTTGTCTAAATAGCGGATCAGGTATTTTCAGATGCACTTGAAGACGTGGCATAAGACATGACTTTATGCACAGAGAACATTTTCTTTCCACGCAAAATGTTACATTCAAATTCAGGAAATCTGTCCAAGGTTTTTATACGCGTGTCATGAATTGACTCAAACATGACAAATATGAGAGATGACAATGTCGCATAAATGCAGCGTAAACTTGTTTATGCGAGACTACAGGGAACATAAAGTATACTTAACTATTAGAGTGTGTTGTTCATAGTCAGTTGTATCAGTACTACTAGCAATGCGTGAAAATGTAGAAGTGCAGAAACAAGGTCAGAATTGAACTCAAAGGAACCAAATGTGTGGGGGAGAGAGAGAGAGAGAGAGGGACAAAATGGCCTTGACAGCAGCTTGCAGACTGGTCTCAGGACCATTCCTCCTACACACAACAAAACAGAGAACAGCATTAGAATCACAGCAGCACCAGTGCAGACATTGACACCCAGGGTTATCCCACCTGCCCTGGGCAGGAAAATGAAAACCTCCTCCGGGCAGGTCGAGTTTTGCAACCACAGCACCAGATATATGTCTAAACACATTAACCTGGCCAGAGCACTCTGTGGAATGTAAAATAAGAGCACTGTTTACCTATAATGTGCTGTTTTCCCTGTTGTGACACTTAAGAATATAAAGTATGTAGGTATCTGTCATAAAAACACAGCAATTAAAAAGAAGTGTTAACGTTAATGATGATTCAAATTTTACTTAATGGACTATTTACATTTTGGGGACAAGTGGGAATGACCTGTACTTGCCAGACAGGGCCAGGGAAGGATTATCCAACGGGCACGTTGGGCCCAGGCTCAGGGGCCCCTGAGCTAGGGGGGCCCATGAGCTTGAGTGTATGCATGATCGCTAAGAGGCTCAAGCTCAGGGCCCACCTACAAAAGGGGTAAAAGTGAATAGTGGTGCACACGGTCCTTATTAACAATGGGTTTACTAATTTTGTGTCACTAAAATAGCCCCAAAAGTCCTAAACCATCATGCCGCCTTGCCGGGCAGAAAAATCCTCCGGTGTAGTGGGGCCCTTTGACTGGTGGTGGCCCAGGAGCCCTTAATTTCACAATCCGCCTATGGACAGGGCAGTGCCTCTGAGACCTGATGGTGTCACACACCTTACACCAAGGACCGGGTTCAATCAACCCGGACTCTTTCTCTGCTCATTCATTTATACATGTGAGGTGAGGCAAACAGTCAACACCAGTGTCCTCACTTCCAACATTTACACACAAATGGTAGCAACCACTGGAGACAACCTATATGGAAAATATTTTATATGCGAACTCTTGAAAGCGGCACCTTTCAGAGAATAAAGTCAATATAAGATCCATAGTATTTCTTTGTAAAGTGAAACATGTAACATATATAGGGCTCCATTTTTGTTACATGCTAAACCCCTTATCCCAAACCCCTTATCCCTTTTTTGGTATTTTAAACAACTTTTGGGAATAGTTCAATGTGCCAATCTATTGACACATTCTGGGCATGCAGACTGCCCATTTGAACTATTGAAAAATGTTTTCTTTATCGTTTAAAAAGGCAACGGAGTTAAGGGATAAGGGGTTTAGCAGTGACGAAAATCTAGGCTTCAACATACCAATCTACTGACACGTTGTGAGCTTGTAGACTGGCCATTTCAACTATTGAAAGAATGTTTTTTAAATTAGTTTAAAAAAAGGCAAAGAAGTTTTTTTTTTTTCTTTCTTTCTTTCATTTTTGAAGGCTGGGTTCAGTATGTGTCTTGCTCAAGGACAGTCATAGTGGAATTTGAACTACCTGCACAGCTGTAGAATAGACCCGTCTGATTGTCGCTCTCTCAGCCAAGATGTCGGTTCTAAAAATGTAGAAGACTGCTGATGGGCTTCAGGATAGACTTCATTATCAGTCCCTGTCATTTTACCTATCAGGGCATTGCCAAGACAAATGTGATCTATCAGTGCAGAACGAACGCCTCTGCGTTGTGATTGATAGTTTCTAAATTAAATCCCAATCAGAGGAGCCATTTTCCTGTGAATGCTCGGATTCATAAAACTCCCTTAACCCATTGTGTCCTGACCCTCGATTCGAGTTTCCGACACCAGATTATACAGTAGTTCCTTACACCAGATTATAGCAGCAGCAACATTCTAGCTTTTGACGCTAGATTCTACAGTAGTTTCCGACACTAGATTCCAGTTATTGACACTAAATGATAGTTTCTGATGCTAGTATCTCCTTTTTGACACTAGAATCTACTTTCTGACGCTAGAATCGAGTTTTTGACACTAGATTCTATAGTTTCTGGCACTAGATTCTAGTTTTTCTGAAAAATCTGTGCTCCTGTGTCAGTGATGCTAACATATTTCTAGCCAAGGACCACCAGAATTATCCATATTTGGCTGCAGACCGCCATCTGAAAACACGTTGTTCTAGGGATCCCCCAGAAGCAAAAGTTTGAGTTAAAAATGTTTGCTTCCAAAATAACGTATTCAGAGATTTGCAGCACATTTTCACAATTTTTCAAAAATAGCAGAACAACAAGCTCAACAAGCTCATGTCGCGCCACCGAGTGGCGCGACATGAGCTTGTTGATCTGCTATTTTTCAACAGATAAAACACCAAAACGCGTTCAGGACACTAACCCTTAATTAGACACCCTGCATCTTCAGAAGCCTTTTAATGTTTGATTACAGACAGCGAGGGACGGGAACATCACACAATATCACACATGGAAAATTACCTTATTGCAGATGAAACGGAAGTGACACATAGTTAAAGGAGAATTCCACACCAAAACACAATGGGCCTCAATCTCCCTTGATTCCTGTGACCATGATTCATAATGTCACTGCAGGTGCAGAACAGTAGGAACCCAAAATGCAGAGTCACAGGCAGAAAAGTCTTTTAAAGTATTTAATAAAGAATCTTACACATATGCAAGCTGAATACCAAATACAGGAGCCCAAGAACACAGAAAACAGGAATCATAGTCAATACAGCAAAGGTCTGGCATCAGCAACAATCGACCATAGAGTAATAAAATATAGAGAGCGGACTCCAGCGATAGCCCCGCCCCCTTGCCGTTCATTTCAATAGAAGTTGCTCAGTGGCGTTTTGAAGCACCCGGAAGACTGCCGGAAGTTCCCATTGGAATAACATTGTAGGCAACTTCCGGACACCAAATTTTGGTGATCACCAGTGTGCCGCCATGAAGCCCGTTCACTTCCATTATAGGGCTGCACTTCCACTTTTCCCGTTGCTTCAAGCCTGGAGGCGCTCTCGGTGGATGTGCAATCGACTATGAACTGGCAGTTTGTTTTTGAAAAGAGTCCAGTGTTATAGTGAGCAGGGTGATTGCAGAAGTGTTCACAGGTGGGCTGATGAGCTGGTTGAGAACGAGTGAGTGAGTGAGTGAGTGAGTGAGTGAGTGAGTGAGTGAGTGAGTGAGTGAGTGAGTGAGTGAGTGAGTGAGTGAGTGAGTGAGTGAGTGAGTGGCAGGGCCTACAGACTGCAGATTGCACATTCCAACTTTCTAGTTAACATGGCCGCAGGTTATCTTTATTCTACTGCAGGTATTTCTGAAACTCCAAACTTATTTTTTTTCCACACATCATATTTTAATAGTATACTGATAAACACGCTTGAGTTTTATTTCACTATGGGACCATCTTTACATGTAATCCCAGAGGTAATCTACTGCTCCTCCTCTCCTCCCCTCCCTTTTGCCACTCTCCTCTCCAATCACTCCAGTAGAAACTCTTGTTCCACGGGTGCCATCTGAGTTTTTTTGTTTTTTTTTTATCATATAGTGGTCCAATTATCTAGTAATGTGTGGTTTGATGTGATGTGTGAAAAAAATAAGTTTGGAGTTACAGAAATGCCTGCATTAGAATAAAGACAGCCTGCGGCCATGTTAACTGCTTGGAATGGCAATGTTGCAGCAATGTTGGGACGGGGACCTCAAGGGTGAAATGTAGAAAATGGGACATCTGTGACAGAAATCAAGGAGAATTCAAAAAGGAGTTGTCGCGAAGGCACCCACGGGGGAGTCCACATTGGTTCATGGGAGGAAACAGACATGCGCAGTACATTCCAGGAAGTTTGACGCTTGCAAACCATGCATGCCATTGGTCTCTTGGATGGTTTGACTTCCTGATCTGTACCAAGGACTATCTAATAAGGACAGGACGCCAAGACATGGCTTCCTGTCCTCATGGGAGGAAACAGACATGCGCAGTACAGACAAGGAAGTTTGACGCTTGGCAAACCATCCAAGAGACCAATGGCATGCATGGTTTGCAAGAGTCAAACTTCCTGGAATGCACTGCGCATGTCTGTTTCCTCCCATGAGGACAGGAAGCCATGTCTTGGCGTCCTGTCCTTTTTAGATAGTCCTTGATCTGTACTGCGCATGTCTGTTTCCTCCCATGAACCAATGTGGACTCCCCCGTGGGTGCCTTCGCGACAACTCCTTTTTGAATTCTCCTTGACAGAAATCAGGAACATTATGAATCATGTCACAGGAATCAAGGGAGATTGAGGCCCAATGTGTTTTGGTGTGGAATTCTCCTTTAAGTCCAATACTTGGCCGTACTCAGGCAGTTATACTGTATGCGTTCTCCAAGCCAATATGTGATTTGGGTTTTTGCACGCTTGCCGATCTTAAACCTGGAAAGTGTTTGGTGTATGAAAGCTTTTCAAAAATAAATATTTCAGCTGATAAACTTGTTCTCTCATGGCTTTTTATAGCCATTAGGTGTTGTTCTCTTCCCAGGAGTGTGTGGTTATATAATTTTTCTTGCCAGACAAAGACACTGAAGTGTCTGAGCAACAAACATCACATGTGCTATTTGCTACCCAATTGGCAAAACAAATAAAGTTACACTTTGTCAGTGGTATTCAACCTTTTTGATGCAGGGGCCCGGCCACTATTTATTCAGCATGGACCACTATTTGATGACATTTTAGCCCCACAGACCCCCCAAACTTTTTTTTCCTTTTGCTTTTGTCCACAATTCCAGCCTGGATTTGGGAAACAAAACAGTCAAACATACAGATCAAAATGACTATTAATCTTCTACATTCTCTAGTTGTGCAGACTTGGGCTAATTCAGATGATGAATATTTTAACTCTTGAGAGTGTGAACATGAAACCAAATGGACCCGCAAGGGTCCATTTGGTTTCATGTTTACGCTCTCAAAGAGTTACATCGGTTAACCAACTTCATTCAACCAACAATCATTTAGCCTGGGGACCACTCAGGGACCACTGGTGGTCCCCGGACCTCTGGTTGAAAACCCCTGCTTTATGTCAAAACACCCATGGATCAGAAAGTGAACTATTCACTGGACGTTTGACTGTTTAACATTCTAGTATGTTTTAATCTAGCAACTGGAAAGACAGGAAATATTGTGATCCCCCACGTGCAGCTCCTCAGTCCATTATCCCAAAGTGATTAAAACATCAAAGTCAGACCCAGTAATATATTCTGACTCTGGTTTCGCCTGAAAGAATTGCAGCATGGGCGGATCTAGGCATGGGCATGGGGGGCAATGCCCCCCTAAATGCCCTGACTGCCCCACCAAACACAATGGCATGCAAAACAACCCAAGATATTTCAAATTTCTTATATTTAAAATGATTTGAAACACTACTACTGCTACTAACTAACTACAGCTGTGTCACCACTAAACCAACAGCATTTCATCATTGAAAACAGAAAACTCTGAGTCAGGCTGCGTGTGTGTTGCAAATTCAACTGATGTTATTATTGATGTTTTACTTGCTTAATAAAAGTCCTCTAACCGAAAATATGGGTATGGGTGCGGCTTCATGAAGCTGCCCCCCATACCATTTTCTCTTGCCCCTCCAACATGTTCTCTTGCCCCCCTAAATGGGACATGTTACATCTGAATTGCAGTAAAAATGACCAAAATAAATGTATAGTCGAAAGACATAATCAATCTTCGAAGATTGTGATCTGTGACGTTACATTACCAGCTAATGAAGGAGTGCAGTGGTCGCTGTAAAGTACTTTTACCCTAAGTATACAACTTTGAGGTATTTGTACGTGAGCATTTCCAATTTCCAATACCTTTACTTTACTTCTACTCCACTACATCTCACAGCCAAATATATTGTACTTTTATGTTTTAGATTTTGATTATTACCAAACATACAGTAACCACTTCAGCCCCTTCACCACTGGCAGCTGAGCCAGTGTGATACAACAGCATCCAGGCGACGATGGGAGGAATTAATTGGTATAATGACAAAATTGGGAGAAAAAGGAGATAAAAATAATAATAATGCAGATCTACAAGCTCTTGTAAACTTGCGTATTTTGACATTTTATGAACACAGATGTCTCTTCTGGGCATTTGTGCCTACCATAACACCTTTTCAGACAACAACATCTCAATTTAGGCACCCTTAAATGAAAATGCTTGAGAACCACGGCTGTGTTTTCTTTCAGTGTCGCTCAAAAAATCTCAAAGGACAAAGAAAAAGACAATAATGTGTGTGGGTTGACAATAAAATACAGATTATTGATTACACATCCAACAGCCAGTTTACATTCTGTTGCATCAATGCATTTTGTGTGCGTGTGTGTTTGTGATCACGGCAAAAAAAAAAAAAAAAAAAAAACGCACAAACTTATTGCCAGTGGTGGAACCATGATGAAATGTTTTACTTTAGTAAATGTGCTTAAAGTATGAAAAGTACTACAAAGTAGTCATTGTGCAGAATGCCTCATTCCCAGTTATCAAATTTATAAAAAAAAAAAAAAAAAAAAAAACTTTGAAAACAGCCAGATGTACAAGCTCACAATGTGTTGCATTGCAAGCTTGTGTAGATCTGCTGTTTTCAAATAGCGGCAATGTAAATGCCCACAATTGTTCAGTAACTTCAGTGAAGTGTACTTAGTTACTTCTCCAGCACAGCATATTGCTTTAAAGGTCCATCTCATGAAAGATTCATGTTTTCCGGTGGTCCCTGAAGAACAGCTCAGGATTCATAATAAATAAAGCTAAAACGGATCGATAATCTTCCAACACTTTATACTAGAGCTAAACCTCGTGACCCGTAGAAAGGTTAGTTTCAGATCGAAGGCTTTCATCAGAAATAAAACAGAGATTGTTGCAATTAATCATTCTCAGCGTGCGTGGCAACTTACTGGAAATCCACTAAATTATTCATAATTGCCGAGATGTGTTGGAACTCACACACTTCATTAAGTTCTATGATCAGCAAAAGGAAAATATCACTAATGGACAGTGGTAGAAAGAAGTACCCACATGTTTTACTTAAGCAGGGCCGGATCTAGACATGGGGGGGTGCCCCCCTGAATGCCCCCCCCCCCAAATGACATGATTGCCCAACCAAACATGATGGCATGCAAAACAACCCAAATTTCTAAAATATTTCAAATTAAATTGCTTATATTTGAAATGATTTGAAACACTACTACTGCTAACTACAGTTGTGGCACCACTAAACCAACAGCATTTCATCATTGAAAACAGAAAACTCTCTGAGTCAGACCTTTAGCTTTATGCATGCTGCGTGTCTGTTGCAAGTTACCTCAACAACAACTGATGTTATTATTGATGCTTTACTTGCCTAATATGAGTCCTGCACAAGATATAAATCTTGTGGGTCACAGAACTAAAGAGTTTAAATGAAAATGGCATGGGGGGTTAAGTCAAAGTGCTAATACTACTGTAGATCTTCATACAGTAAAATTTGGAATTCAAAATGGAGTAAAAGAGCAAAAGAGATATGCCATTAAAATGCACTTCAAAAGTAAAAGTAGTTACTATACTGACTAAAGTCAAATAAATTAATAATTACAGTAGAATATTTGCCTCTGAAATGTAGTGGAGTAGAACGACAGTATTTAAGTGTTTTCTGGCAGTTACTGCTGGAGCAGACATACTGTAAAATGGGAACATTTGTATGACTGCCAACAGTTAGGCTACTGTATTTTACTCCAAGAGGAAAATGACTGAATTTAATACATGTTAGAAAAGGCTTACATTTAAAGCAAAAATCAATCTGCACTGTCATTGATGTACCTTCGAGGAGTTGGCTGGACATGATAAAAAAGTTCCCCCATTCTGTGTTCCCAAGAAATGGAGGTCTGAAGAAAACCACTAACATGGTGAAACATCTTGATGACATCATCAAGATGTATTTTCACCATGTTAATGGATTTCTTTAGACGCTTCTTTTTTTCTGAGAGCGTATAAATGCAACCAAATGAACCCGTTAGGGTTCATTTGGTTGCATTTGTACACTCTTAGAAAAAAAATGTTGAAAATGGGAGGAATTCGCCTTTAATTACATCATCACAAGTACAATACTAGTACATTCATGGTGAAGAAAAAAATGTCTTTACGGGTTACACACAGTGATATGTCATGCATATATTTCTGATTCTATGAGTCCAACTCACCAGTAACAAATCATCCTTTTTTAATCAAAGTTTCATTTTCAGTTGAGTCAAAATAGACAGCTTTAGGAATTAGTCCGGGAGCCAGACCCCCCTACCATAATGTTTTCTGCTTAATTTTTTTCACTGTTATTTTCTGTTAGCATATACCTTGGGCCATCTCAGAATGAAGGGAACACTCTCAACTCGGGGGCGTTTGGCTTTGGGGGCCCAAAACCCCCTTTTTGGGGGGCGAAATTGTGTTAAGGCAAATATAAATTCACTAAAAATACATAAATGCACATAGAAGTATGAAATTTGGCATGGGGCATCCTGACACATTGGGGTAAGTGGCAGAATAGGTTTTTGGAGTCTGCTACCATCCTACTGTAAAATATCACCCACAACATCACCAAAAACACCCCAAATATGCAGTCCGCTTGACAAATACCCATCAAATATGAATATTTCTCAGCACTTTAGAGTGGATATTTCTGCCTCAATTGTAGCTACAAAACTGCCCAAACTCATAAGCTTCCATTTGAGCCCAAAATGACCTCTCTATCTTGAGAATTACTCTTTCTGTGGCCAAAAGTCTGCACTATACCTCAAATCGACATTTTCAGTCTATAGCCTTCCAGATGCCTAGAATAGGTTGTGTTCTCCAACTACTACCATAATAATCACCCATCAAATGAACATGCATTGCAGTCTAGTACATTACAGTTACAGTACAGTTGTCTACAGCATGGTACAGTATAGCCTGCTGTACAGTACAGTAAGGTACAGTAAGGCCTGATGCAGTATAGTACAGTACATTAAAGTACAGTGCAGTAAGTTGCAGTACGACCTGCTGCAGTACAGTACTGTACTGTACCACTGTACTGTATCTTAGTGTACTGTACCGTACCATATTGTACTGTACCTCACTGTACTGTACCTTACTGTACTGTATTGCACTGTACCTTACTGTACTGTACTGTACCGTACTGTACTGTACTGTACTGTACTGCACCTTACTGTACTGTACAGTACTGCACTGTACTGTACTCTAATGCACTGTAGCTTTCTGTACTGTACTGTACTGTACTGTACTGTACTGTACTGTACTGTACCTTACAGTACTCTACTGCACTGCACTGCACTGCACTGCACTGCACTGTACTGTACTGTACTGTACTGTACTGTACTGTACTGTACTGCACTGTACTGTACTATACTGTACTGTGCTGAACCTGACTGCACTGTACTGTACCTGACTGTACTGTACTGTACTGTACTGTACCTGACTGTACCTGACTGTACTGTACTGTACTGTACTGTACTGTACTGTACTGTACCATGCTGTACTGTATCATGCTGTACTGCAGCAGACTGCACTGTTGTGTAATGTAGCATACTTTACTGTAGCATATTGCAGTATTGCACTATATACACGTCACACACCATACTGTCTACACAGTACACTACACTACACTGGCCACCTGGATGGTGTGTGGCGCTAGAGTGAGACTGCCAGAAGGTCATTCGAATTCTCATTTCAATTCCAGTGAATGTCTGAATTCTGATCCAAACAATTAAATCCTCTTCCATAGTCTGGATTCAATAACTTCAAAATACTGTCTATGCAGTCAAATTGCACAGACGTAGTGATGGCCTTCTACAGCTTGTACTCTTGCATCTACCCAAAAGGGAAACCTATTTCCCCATATTTTTCTACCCAAAGCACCTGTATGTGAGGAATTTCGCGTAATTCTGCTTCTACCGATTCACATAATTCACATTCTACCGATGTGAGTGTGATCATCTACATCAATCACATCAAAAACACAATGCCTCACATCAAAACTGAGTCAGAGCAAAAGACTGACATTTTCTTAATTTTGCTCTATTATGCAAGAGGGTCCTCTTTCAGTATGTTAAAAGATTTAACTTTCAGGTATGTATCTGAAAGAGGGCTCATGAGAACAACCCAGAAATGCAGAAATGCAAATCATCTCTTGACCACAGGTTTCATTTGAACTCAGAAAATGGCAAGCTATAGCCTTTATGGTTTGAAGAAGGTGACGTCATCCCAAAGCCCTCATTGATATTGTCTGAGGGGACAGACAAGGATGATGTAGAAGAAATTCATATACATGATGATGATGAAGAGGATGAGGAACATGAATATGATCATTAATCCTAAAGTAGTTTATAGGTAAACAATGATAGTGAAGGTGTCAAATATGCCATGGCATAACAATAATTCTGAAACAGCTATAATATGTGCATATTTGACTTTATAAATTATATTGTGTGAATATCAATGAAAAGCAATTGATTTACTATTTTCATGTTTCTACCTTGAGATGGCAGTAGTTGGAGAACACAAGCTATTCTAGGCATCTGGAAGGCTAGTGACTGAAAATGTTATCATCTTCGATTTGAGGTATAGTGCAGACTTTTGGCCACAGAAAGAGTAATTTTCTAGACAGAGAGGTCATCTTGGGCTCAAATCGTAGCTTATGAGTTTGGGCAGTTTTGTAGGTACATCTGAGGCAGTAATATCCACTCTAAAGTGAAGAATATTCATATTAAATGGTTATTTGTCAAGTGGACATCATTTTTTGGGTGTTTTAACCAACATTTCAACCAAGCACTCTGTGCTCCATAACTTTGATTGGCTCTCCAGGATTTTCCCATGGGATTTGGGCTTGCACTAATTGAGAGGTGATTCTAGACACCTATCAGAACACATTGGTGAAGAAAGCTATTGGTAGTAATTTTTTTCACAGATGGTCCAAATATATTTCTAAATTTCCCTAACTATATAGATTCTTAAAAAAAATGCTAGTGTAACATAAAGCTGAAAATCACCCCCCTAGGACAAAATATTGTAGATAAATTACACATTTCCTGAATCCTCAGTGTACCACTGTTCCAGATATTGTATTTTGTGTCAATGATGTTTTGTGATGGCATAGAAGTAAAAGAAAGAATATGATTTAGGCAAATATTGTGTAAAAAAACGATTTGGTCCAAGTTTGAAGAGCACTGGCAAAGACTGTACTTGTCCCACATACTCACAAAATGGCTTAAATGAAAGCTTAAAGTGTCCTCTTCAAGATGATTCCAAACACTATAGTATGATATATATGACATATGTCATTAAATTGAGCTAATATTGCAGTAGGCACCTGTACTTAAAATGGCAAGTTATCAACTCCGATTTGAGGCATAGTGCAGACTTTTGGCCATAGAAAGAGTAATTCTCAAGATAGAGAGGTCATTTGGGGCTCAAATGGAAGCTTATGAGTTCTGGCAGTTTTGTAGCTACAATTGAGGCAGAAATATCCACTCTAAAGTGCTGAGAAATATTCATATTTGATGGGTATTTGTCAAGCGGACTGCATATTTGGGGTGTTTTTGGTGATGTTGTGGGTGATATTTTACAGTAGGATGGTAGCAGACTCCAAAAACCTATTCTGCCACTTACCCCAATGTGTCAGGATGCCCCATGCCAAATTTCATACTTCTATGTGCATTTATGTATTTTTAGTGAATTTATATTTGCCTTAACACAATTTCGCCCCACAAAAAGGGGGTTTTGGGCCCCCAAAGCCAAACGCCCCCGAGTTGAGAGTGTTCCCTTCATTCTGAGATGGCCCAAGGTATATGCTAACAGAAAATAACAGTGAAAAAAATTAAGCAGAAAACATTATGGTAGGGGGGTCTGGCTCCCGGACTAAATAGAGCACTATCTCAAGTACTGTACCTATGCATTCTTACTTTTTAATAATCTCTCTTTCACTCACACACACACACACACACACACACACACACAAACACACGCACCCCCCCCCCCCCCACACACACACACACACGCGCACGCACACACACACACACACACACACACACACACACACACACACACACACACACACACACACACACACACACACACACACACACACACACACACACACACACACACACACACACACACACACACACACACACACACGTAATTGTGATTTATCACATGTCAGTGATTAAACTTCTCCTTGAGGTCTTCATCATAGTGTCGCTATAAATAGTACCTGGATTGATCGGTGTGTCCCTCCTCTCCCTCTCTCTCTCTCTCTCCCTCTCTCCCCCCTCTCTCTCTCTCTCCCTCTCCCTCTCTAGGGGACTAATGCCGAGGACTCTAGACAGTCAAATCACCTTAGAAAAGACTCCCAGCTACTTCGTCACGCGGGAGGCTCCCAGACGCATCTCCAGCATGTCCCAGCAGACCAAGCTGATCGTGGTGGTGCGCAACCCGGTGACCAGGGCCATCTCCGACTACACGCAGACCCGCTCCAAGAAGCCCGACCTGCCCGCCTTCGAGGAGCTGGCCTTCAAGAACCGCAGCCTGGGCCTGGTGGACGCCTCCTGGAACGCCATCCGCATCGGCATGTACGTGCTGCACCTGGAGAACTGGCTGCGCTACTTCCGCCTGTCGCAGATGCACTTTGTGAGCGGCGAGCGGCTGATCACGGACCCGGCGGGGGAGCTGGCCCGCGTGCAGGACTTCCTGGGCCTCAAGCGCATCGTGACGGACAAGCACTTCTACTTCAACCGGACCAAAGGCTTCCCCTGCCTGAAGAAGCCCGAGAGCAGCGGGCAGCCGCGCTGCCTGGGCAAGTCCAAGGGCAGGACTCACGTGCAGATGGACCGCGACGTCATCGAGCAGCTCAGAGACTTCTACAGGCCCTTCAACGTCAAGTTCTACGAGACGGTGGGGCACGACTTCCGCTGGGATTGAAGGCGGTTGGACGCTGCTTCATTGGGACGTCTTCCCAATGGATTGAAAACGGAGGACGTCAACTATTACTATCCACTTAGCAGATCTCGTATTGTATCGTGCTTTTCAACAGGTGGTCCGGGAACCACCAGTGGTCCTTGGGAGGGTTCCAGGTGGTCCCCAGCTCAGTTGGTTAACCAGATGTAACTCTTGAGAACGTAAAAGTTCTCAAGAGTTTTTTTTACACTCTCAAGAGTTAAAATATTCATCATCTGAATTGGCCATTTTGGAATGTATGTTTTGCTTGTTTTGTTTCCCAAATCCAGCCTGGAATTGTGGACAAAAGCAAAATAAATCTTTAGATTTGGGGTCTGCGGGACTAAAATATCCTCAAATAGTGGTCCGTGGCTCAAATCCTGAATAAATGGTGGTCCCTGAGATGAAAAAGGTTGAAAACCCCTGTCGTATTGTATCGTGCTTTCCTCAAACTGTGCTTATACAGTACTCAACTAACTGTGATTTTCCAATCAAGCAATCAATCAGTACATATAGACAGGGGCGGATTGGCCATCTGGAGTACAGGGAGTTTTCCCGGTGGCCTGCGCCACCTAGTGGCCTGGACAAGATCCAAAAAGCACTAGTGGCACTTCCAAAATGCACTAGAATGCGCTAGATGCTCGCCTGGAACATACAGATCAAAATGACCATTAATCTTCTACATTCTCTAGTTGTGTAGACTAACTTGGGCTAATTCACATGATGAATATTTTAACTCTTGAGGGTGTAAAAATGAAACCAAATGGACCCGCCAGGGTCCATTTGGTTTCATTTTTACGCTCTCAAAGAGTTACATCTGGTTAACTAGCTGCCCCCCCCCCCCCCCCAGGGTGGCCTGGCAAAGGCAAAATTGTCCCGGTGGGAAAATATGTGCCAATCCGCCCCTGCATATAGAACCATGGTTATCAGGTCATCATGGCCTACGCACAAAATGAGCTGTATTTGACTGGGACTCCCCCTGTCCTGATAGGCACTTAGATTGAGGCATTACATTTGTTTTGACTCAATGAGCCCTTCTCTAAGCCCCACCCTTTGGGGCAGGGTTTAGTCACTGTCCATGTCCAATGCCAATCCAAATACTTTAGCAACTGTTGCTATGCAGGTTGTAAATTACTTCTGATGCAGTAACTGTGTTTTACTTTCAGAAAGAGCGTATGCAAAAAAAAAACAGTTCAATCTCACGTGCAGGGGGCTCCTCAAAATCACGTGCAGGTTCCTGGCACACAGGTTGAGAACCACTGACATACCATATAGCTAAGCTGTATATGTTGAGATGGGTGCTATGGTACACCCGCTTCGTCCTCTATCCATCGATGGAATAGAGCATAATCACCAGTAATCACACGATGGAATACAAAGAGTAGACGTGAGTAGACGCAGATACTGAGATAACCGCCGGGCAAGTAGATATTTTGTATTGATTGCATCGGTGGATCACGGCGGCTACTAGTAGGGCGGGGCGAAGGAAGTTTTACTGAGGTTATGGTTAGGTTAGGTTTAGGCATAATTTTACTGAGGTTAAGTTTAGGGTTGGGGTTAGGTATCTATGCTTCGCCCCGCCCTACTAGTAGCCGCTGTGATCCACCGATGCAATCAATACAAAATATCTACTTGCCCAGCGGTTATCTCGGTATCTGCGTCTACTCACGTCTACTCATTGTATTCCATTGTGTGATTACTGGTGATTATGCTCTATTCCATACCTGGGCATTATGCGGCCCGGGGGCCAAATGCGGCCCTTTGGCTGACCCTGACCGGCCCGGGGACCACCAGTGGTCCTTGAGAGAGTTCCAGTTAAATACTGGAAAGTTGTTTAACCAGATGTAACTCTTTGAGAATGTAAACATGAAACCAAATGGACCCTTGCGGGTCCATTTGGTTTCATGTTTACACTCTCAAGAGTTAAAATATTCATCCTCTGAGTTAGCCCAAAGTCTACACAATCAGAGAATGTAAAAGAATGGTCATTTTGATCTGTACGCTTGCCTGTTTTGTGTGAAATCCAGCCTGGAATTGTGGCCAAAAACGAAATAAATCTTTAGTTTTGCGGTCTGTGGGGGCTAAAATGTCATCAAATGGTGGTCCATGGCTCAAATGCTGAATAAATTGAGGGCCCTGGTGTCAAAATGGTTGGTCTTACTCTTACTTTTATCTTGAAATTAAATTAATATTACGCAGACTTTAGTTCAGCATTTAGTCTTGGCCCTCCACAATATTTTATGTATCTCATTTGGCCCCTTGGGGAAAATAATGGCCCACCCCTGCTCTATTCCATGGATGGATAGAGGACGAAGCGGCTCTATGGTAACGTCACTGGTTATTTCCAGGAGTGAATGGTAAACCTTGTTCTGAACTAATCAATCAGTTGGACATGCAATGTATCCTCAGTTTTTTTTTACTTATCTCCACCAGGCTGAAGGCCAGGGAGTGAGAGGCTGTTTTTTCCCCTTGTGGTTTGTTTGTGCATGCATGTGTTACAGAGTTGCTGACTTGCTGTAAGACGTGTGTGCAGAAAAACTCCATACATCTTATTATACCCTGTTGTTTTATCACCTCCAAAAGCACATTTATGCCCATGAGGGTCATATCTCACCACAAATGCAAAGTCCACAACTTACTGTAGAAGCTATAGGCCACCTGGCCTGGCAGAGATATGCATTCTAAGGCAGTGGTTTTCAACCGGTGGTCCGGGGACCACCAGTGGTCCTTCAGAAGGTTCCAGGTGATCCACAGGCTAAATGATGGAAAGTTGGTTAGCCAGATGTCACTCTTGAGAGTGTAAAAATGAAACCAAATGGAACCGCAAGGGTCCATTTGGTTTCATTTTTCTCAAGAGTTGAAATATTCATCATCTGAATTAGCACCACTTACA
Source organism: Benthosema pterotum (assembly GCA_039105355.1). Classification (NCBI taxonomy): domain Eukaryota; kingdom Metazoa; phylum Chordata; class Actinopteri; order Myctophiformes; family Myctophidae; genus Benthosema; species Benthosema pterotum. The sequence goes on along the minus strand of CM076965.1, from coordinate 20,385,083 downwards.
GTAATTAAGAAGTTTACACTGTTTTGTTGGCAAAAATACAGCCTGGGATTGTGGACAAAATCAAACGAATTCTTTAATTTTAGGTCTATGGTGTGAAAATGTAACCAAATGGTGGTCCGTGGCTCAAATGCTGAATAAATGGTGGTCCCTGCAGTCAAAAAGGTTGAAAATCCCTGCTCTAAGGGGTTCAGCTGATGACCCCGGAGTTTACAGCTCTAGTACCAAAACAAATGACATTGCTTTGGTCGAAACATTATTTTCATTCTTTTTAATATAGCACATAATCATGCTCTGTGTAGTAATTATACACAACATCAGTAGATCTGTATGTAAAAACCTTGCTTATTATATTCATCAGAACCACTGTCATCGTCTTCATGTACGGTAAAGAGGCTGCACAATGTCAAACCATGAATAAAATCAATCTGCTTTAAAAATGACAACGTAGGATACTGTCCTCTGCTCCTTATTGTTAATGTTTACATAAGCTTCACAGCCTAAAGTGATATGTTTACTGAATACATTAAGGCTAACATAACATAACTGACTACAGCAGCGGGTGTAATAATGATAATAAAAAGATGTGCTCAAACATTGGCGTTTGGCTTTCATTTCTATTTTTACATTTACAGTCAGTAGAAAAATATTTTAGATGTGAGAAGTGGGGGGACGCTGTCTCCCCGCGTCCCCCCTCCACTACACCTCTTGTAGACCCCTTCCATTATACTGTAGTCACTGTTTGAGACTCTGAACAAAAGTCGATCCAGTGTAGTTATAAATAGATCACAGGCTCTGGTTAATACTATTCATTTGTTCAATTATAAGACCATGTAGACCAGAGGTGCCCACACTTTTTTGACTTGAGAGCTACTATCAAAAAGACCGGCTCAACAAGATCTACACATCAAAAATGTAATCCATTACTGAAAATCCAATTCAAGGCCCCCTAGAAAGTTTGAGCTTTGAAATAGTGGTTATGGTGTTACTTACTGTTATAGTGTTTAAGAATAATGCACTGAAAAATAGAGGGGGAAAATTGGAGTTTTTTTTTTCCTGTATATGCTATTACTGACGTTTGAAAACAGTATTTGAGGTTTGAGTTGACAGTTTGTGATGTTTAGTTTCTTGCACACAAAACTAAGAATGTTCACGATTTTGTCCACAATTGGGAAAGAGAACCTGCAAAACGGTCAAAATAACAATTATTCTCCATTTTCTAATTGTGTGGACTCTTGAAAATTACAGTACGTGATTCAGATGATATCATTTAACTCTTGAGAGTGTAAAATGAAACCAAATGGATCCGTAAGGGACGATTTGGTTTCATTTTAACACTCTCAAGAGTTACAGATCTATAAGAGTCCAAGTGCTGGTCGGCCTGACATGTGATCTACCTGTGATCTACCTGCACAGCCTGTGTGATCTACTGGTAGACCATCTATTTTTGATATACCGGTAGACACACAAAAATAGCAGATCTAAGCTCACATGTCACAACACATTGTGATTGTGTTTTGTTTTGTTTTTTTACTAGTTTTGTGGGCAAAAACGAAGATTATGTTTCTTCCAGACAGCGACAGTATAAACATTATTAAAGCTGAAATTGTTATCAGTTTTAACGCATACTATTATCACTGTTCTTTAGAACTCTCTACTGTAGCACTTTTGCCTCACTCCAGCACTAATCAAATCATAGTTAAAACTTAAAACACACCATTAAGAGTAAGAAAATCTCCAGATTTTCATTACACCACTGCTACTAATAACATAAATGGGCAGGGGCGGATCTAGACATGGGCATGGGGGGGGGCAATGCCCCTCTAAATACCCAGTCTGCCCCCCCAAACACGATGCCATGTATGCAAAACAACCCAAGATATTTCAAATTAAAGTGCTTATATTTAAAATGATTTGAAACACTACTACTGCTACTAACTAACTGCAGTTGTCACCACTAAACCAACAGCATTTCATCATTGAAAACAGAAAACTCTCTGAGTCAGACCTTTAGCTTTATGCACGCTGCGTGTCTGTTGCAACTTCAACAACAATGATTGACAACAATTGATGCTTAATTGCGTAATAAAAGTCCTGTAACTGAAAAGGGTATGGGTGCTTCTTCATCGCCCGTGGGGCGAAACGACACAGGCGATGAAGCCGCACCCATACCATTTTCTCTTGCCCCTCCAACATGTTCTCTTGCCCCCCCCCCCCCCCCCCCCCCAAATGGGACATGTTAGATCCGCCCCTGTCCCTCGGTGTCTTCCTTTTGGCAGTGTGGTGTTGTGTGCAGTTTTACTGAACCAGACACCACTTTGGCAGCATCTTTGTTCAGCTCAGTCAATCACACATTATTGCTCAAGAAGAGGTCCCATGTGTCAGCGACGTGCAGAGAATGTTAGAGACGCACGGCCTGGAATTCCCTAAAAGGGCACTTTGTTTTTTGGCTAAATAGCGGATCAGGTATTTTCAGATGCACTTGAAGACGTGGCATAAGACATGACTTTATACACAGAGAACATATTCTTTCTGTTACGTTCAAATTCAGGAAATCTGGCCTAATACAGGTAAATTTTGGAGTCCTTGACATGAAAAAGGTCTGAAGTACAGACCACATTTGTTCATTAGAACGGGTTTTCAACCTTTTTTTGAGCCACGGACCACAATTTGAGGACATTTAGCCCCACAGACACCAAAACTAAAGATTCTTTTGGTTTTGTCCAAGGTTTTTATACGCGTGCCATGAATTGACTCAAACATGATATCACAAATATGAAGCCGCACCCATACCATTTTCTCTTGCCCCTCCAACATGTTCTCTTGCCCCCCCCCCCCCAGCTCACAGGCAAATATTGTACTTTTTTTAAGTGAAACATCCGAGTACTTCTTTCCCCACACCACTGCAACTAATAACAGAAATGGGGCACCACTGCTGTGATTATCTAATCTCCTTCGCACAAGGTCACATTGTGACATAATATATGCACATTAGTTAGACTGATGATTATCAGTCTTTTATCATCACACAATGTCATGATGAACAGTGACAATTACTGAGATGCATAATAATAAAGGGTGAAAACTCATCAGCTGTCTCAACGCTATCTCTGCTGCATGATGCTGATCATTTGATGTGATATGACCAGGGCCGGATCTAGAGGGGGGCAGGGGTGGGCAGTGCCCACCCAAACGTGCATCCTGCCCACCCAAAGAAAGGTAATATCACCAGTGGTCTTCAGAATGTTCCAGGTGGTCCCCAGGCTAAATGGTGGAAAGTTGGTTAATTTTTAACCAGATGTAACTCTTTGAGAGCCTAAACATGAAACCAAATGGACCCTTGCGGGTCCATTTGGTTTCATGTTTACACTCTCAAGAGTTAAAATATTCATCATGTGAATTATCCCAAGTCTACACAACTAGAGAATGTAAAGGTTAATGGTCATTTTTATCTGTATGTTTGTTTTGTGTTTTGTTTCCCCAAATCCAACCTGGAATTGTGGACAAAAGCAAAATAAAATCTTTAGTTTTGAGGGTCTGTGGGGCTGAAATGTCCTCAAATGGTGGTCCGTGGCTCAAATGCCGGAGAAACAGTGGGCCCTAGTGTCAAAAAGGTGGAAAACCACTGCTTCATATGAAAAACTTTGGAGGTGTCCACCCTGCCAACCTTCCAGCCCACCCTAGTAGGGCTGGCTAAATCCGGCCCTGGATATGACCATGCATGCATGGCCTATAGTACTATAGCAATAAGCAGGTTTGAATTTCTTTAGATTACGGATTTTTTTTAAATGATGTGTTACATAAGACACAGCAGCTCATAATGTAACTAGATCAGCACTCGGTAGAGTGCAAACTTGCACGTTGTGAACAAGTAGGCCATGGCCTACTCCAGCATGAGCGGAGCGGGCTAATACTCATGACATCAGCTATTGAGGGGTGCTGGCCCCTCCTATATACAAGTTTAATGCTTGTTTTTCCAACAATGTTTGTTTAGAACACGCCATTGACAATGAATAGAAATGAATGTTTGTTTTGTCACTAGCAAAAAGCAAAAAAAAAATAAAAAAATCAGGGATTTGGTGGAATCACTTGACCAATCACTGCCCAGGTTGGCAGCTTATATGGGGGACATGGGGAGAGCAACGAACTGATGCTTCCTTCATACGTGAGTGTCAGTGAAGAGCAGAGTTGGGGGTAACGAGTAACGAGTAACGAGTAACGAGTAATATTACTACTTTTTCAGGTAACGAGTAGTGTAACGACGTTACCTCCTAGAAAATAGTAATAATATTACAGTTACTTCTACTAATATTACTTCGTTACTTTTGTCATGCTGCTGCGTTCAACAGTATTGCGTTGGTGAAGGGAGATGAGCTAATGTCACTTTAGCTTGATCGGAAAAAAGATGAGCAGCGGATTTTTATTAGGCAGACGTACAAAGACATCTGGTGTCAAAGCTGCGGCATTGAGGCGTCAGAAACGTAGCGCTCGAAAGCTGTTTGTGCAGCTTGTTGTCCCTATTTATTGTCCCGATCCTCAATAGAAGTATATGTAGAAGAGCCGCGCTTGGACTGGCCACTTAAAGAGAACGGAGTTGGCGCTAATGCTCTGCACTCTTACCTCTCTGGTGAAACTCCGTGATTCTTTGTTGAGATTTGAATCGAAAAAATCTCAGTCCATTCTCACCCGATTGCAATAATTCCAACTGTGGTCCAAGTATATCCAAGGATATTTTCATTTGCCATATAGGTCATGCGTTTATAATATGAGTTTATCACACAAAATAGCTGGGGGAAATGTCCACACTTGAAGCCTGTATGTATGGGCTGTCTGTCAAGGGATTTCCCATAGGCTACACAGCTGTTCTGATTACGCATGCCAGTGGCTTGATCATCAATTAAGACACTGGAGCTATAAGCCCTCATATACTCAATATAAATCAAAAAGATCTTATGCTTATGTATGTTTATCATACATTTTAATTTTGCATTAAAACATATTTGACAGACAGAACTGTAACTAAATAACAATCCACTGACTGAAATAACAGCCTACTGCAACTATGTAATCTATGGTAGGCTATATGTTAATCATGTGCGGCATATAAATATTAAGATATTTTAGTATTTTTTTCCAGGGTGGGATGTCTGTATTCATTCATCTAAATACATTTATCTAAATACATCCATCCATCTTCACCTGCTTATCGGTAGTCGGTCGTGGGGGCAACAGTCACCCAATTGATGTTTGGCTGATTTGTGACTCTTGTTATTCTTCTTCATTAGATTCAGCTCTAAAAGAAGCTGACAGATTGTGTAGTTGTAGCTAATTTCCTTTTTTCAGGGATCTGGGTGCAAAAGTAATATAAAAAAGTAATATGTAATATACTACATATTACTTTTGCATCCAAGTAATAAGTAGTGTAATATTATTACTTTTCTGAAGGGGTAATAAGTAATAAGTAATATATTACTTTCCTAAGTAATATTCCCCAACACTGGTGATGAGTGCCAAGTGGCTCCTAGATGTGATGTATTGTGCTCAGCCAATAAAATCTTTTCTGTGGTATGAACAGAAAAGGTGTGCGTGCTTGGCTGCTTGCGCGTGCACCTGCGTGTTTTCAAGAATGTTTGTTTAAAAAAAAACATCAATGACAATGAAGAACATGTAATGTTTGTTTCATTGAAAAATACAAACATTATCACCCGCGGCGGGGGAGCATCCTGTTGTAGGCTGGTCCTTGGAAGAATTTAAAAAAAGGACGGGGACTAATGAAAGTTACACGTCAGGTTTGGACGGTGTATGTGATATGAAGTGAGAGAATACCACAATGACAGTAATCCTTGACCTCTATAGACACATTATCTTGTGTATTATTGAGCAGACATGTATTATATATACATAAATCTTTGTCTTTGAGCACCAAGTGCATTTTGAGAAGCCACAAAATGTTGTGTGCGCACCCCACACATCATGTGTGGCTCTCGGCATAATGTAGTTGAATACCTCTGCTCTATAGAACTTTTAAATATATTTTTGAATAGACCTTTTTGGAGGGCCAATACTCACTGTATTGTTGACCTTGGGAGTGTTTAGAAAATTATGCATGGGAATCAAGCCTTCATTGTCTTGACTGTATATACAGTATTTTCTCGCATTTTAGTTCAGGCATTTGTCAGGTTGGTCCTGACAACTTTTCCCAGGTCTATAGCCTATTATATTGTCTCAATGCTGTACAGGTCTATGCAAGATTGGCCAGACTAAGATTACTTACTTACTTAGGCCTTTGTATTCCTTACGGAACATAGGCCATTGATGAATCGTTTCCACCCTCGTCTGTCATGGGCCATCTTCTCCAGCTGTTTCCACGTCAGTCCCTGCTGCTTTACATCTAGCTCCGTGCTCCTTCTCCAGGTGTTTTTGGGTCTTCCTCGACTCCGTTTGCCTTGTGGGTTCCATGATATTGACTGTTTGGTTATTGACGTGTTGTTTTTCCTTAGTGTATGGCCAATCCAGCTCCACTTCCTCCTTAACAGCTGTATCTCTATTGGTTCCTGGTTGGTGCGTTCCCACAGGGTTTTGTTTGAGATGCGATTTGGCCAGAAGATCCTGAGGATGCGTCTAAGGCAGTGGTTTATGAATGTCTGTATTTTGTTGGTGATGTAGACTAAGATTATTGTGTAGATATTAGTCAGGAATAGTGTCTTTGAACAGCATGTGACCAAAGACACTTACTCTTACACTTACTCATCATGGTGAACTATCCCGCCCACTGCCTTGGGATGGATCAGAAAACCATGGGATTTTTTTTAAATCACATTAAAATGTAATTGCTCTACTTATTTCTTAGGGAAAGGCACTTATTCTTGCTTTGATGCATCTTCATGCCTATATCAGAAGTGAACCTCTCCCAGCCACAAATGCAATGCTGGAGCCTTTTCCCTGGAGCAGGTGCAGTACTGCGGTTCTCCTGTGGAGTTCCAGTGTACCCAGAATGTACTGCCGTATGCATCCTCCTTTTAACTTCAACAACCGGGCTCCCTGAGCTCTCCATGAGCTCCAGAATATCTACGTCATTGCGCCTCTTGCGCCGACATCCGACATCCTGTGCTGCTCGGCCATCTTCTGGTTGCTTACCAGCAAAGTGCAGGTCGGGGGAAATGAAGTCTCCACTGGAATTTTCAGTGCCAGACTTCTCTTCCTGTCCATCTGTGTCAGCACCTTGTTGAACATGATTGTTGACAATGAAGTTGACAACGGCAGAGGCCTGGTCCCCGTCCTCAGCAAGGCTGTCAACTTCGTCAACACTCCATGAAATGTCCATGAAATCATCTTCGTCAAGCGGCACTTGTGCGCTGTCGAGCTCACAGTGCTCATCACTGGATTGCATGTCATCGTGGCCATCAGACTCCTCATCCTGAGCGGAGATCTCTTCGCCTTGTGTGCTTCGGTGTCTGACCTGACCCGCTGGAACGGGGGCTGAGGAACCCCCTCCATCTTCATCTTCACCTGCGTCCTCATATTGACCCCCTGTAGACCCCAAGAGGTGGGCAGTCATGGAACTGTGAGCCGCCACCATGGAGCAGTGAGCCGCAAGCAGAGAGCGCTGATCCGCCAAGGAGCGCTGAGCTGCGGGCACAGAGCAGAGAGCCTCAGTCAACGACCGATGAGCTTCGGTCATGAACCGGTGAGACTCGGCCATGGCGCGGCGGTTGTGTCTTTCATGGTCATTGTTCACAATGACGTTGTTCAGGTCCAACTCTTGATCGTCTTCAATGTCATCTTCTGGTTGCCTAGCAGCATCTGTGTCAGCACCCTGTTGAAGATGATTGTTGACAATGAAGTTGACGTTGGCAGAGGCCTCCTCTCCATCTTCACCAAGGCTGTCAACTTCGTCAACACCCAAGTTTTCCTCCACGATCTCCAGATCATCATGTACCTCGTTGGAGCCTTGGTGAGCTGGCGTGTCAATGTCCATGAAATCAACTTCGTCAAGCAGCACTTGGGCGCTGTCGAGCTCACAGTGCTCATCACTGGATTGCATGTCATCGTCGCCATCAGACTCCTCATCCTGAGTGGAGATCTCTTCGCCTCGCATTCTTTGGTTCCGGATATGGTTAAGAGCCATGTCCGGAGCAGTATCTGCTTCCTGCAGCTGACCATCCACGTGCCCATCGACCTTAGACACCTCTCCGCCCGTAGAGATCACCTTGTCCTCATCTCTGCCCCTAGATATCTGTTCATGCTCCTCTTCTCCACCACCAGACATCTCTTCAGCCTCCTCTTCAGTCTCCTCTTCATCATCCTCCTCCTCATCTCCCCCAGGGATCTGGTCATCTTTCTTGTCACCGCTGACAATGCTTCGGTGAGGTGAGGCAGCAACACCCACATGGTCATGATCTTCTCTCACCCTGGTGATAACATACTCGTAGGTGAAGTTGTTGCCAGACTGCTTACCACCCGCTGCAAGTTCCTCTGCAAAGTCTGCAACCTCGTCAACCAAGGACTTTACATACTCCCACAAGTCACTTGGCTTCACTTTTACGCAAACGGGATTGCCCGTTGAGCCCTTCACGAAAACCTTCATTATTTCTCTGTTAATTGGCAAAACCTCCTGATTAGACTAATGTTACTCTCTTACTGTACTATTAGCAATTAAGTTAAAACTGTACACAGTGTTTATTTGTTGTATTCGTTGACATCACTGCTCTGACCTCATTGTCTCCAAAATTAGACATTGTCTAATTGACGGCGGTGGATTGGCCGATGACGTACCGCTAACTATTGTACGCTTGACACTATCGTACGTTTGACACTGTCTACATTCTTATGTTTTGTATGTCACTGTTTTATGATTGTACGACATAAATAAATAAATAAATAAATAAATAAATAAATAAATAAATAAATAAATAAATAAATAAATAAATAAATAAATAAATAAATAAATAAATAAATAAAGTTTAGTCATTGGCTGGGTGATTTGCTGTTGACTGCATGCTTGTATGCACAGTGCCCATGTAAGTATGTATGTAAGTACTGTATGTAAGAATGTACGTATACCAGGGGCGGATGTAACATTTCCCAATTGGGGGGCAGGAGATAAATGTATGGGGGCGGCTTCATGAAGTTGCACCAATACCATTTTTGGTTAAAAAATTTACTGTATATTAGCCAAGTAAGCATCAATAATAACATCATTTGTAATTGAAGTCGCAACAGACACAGGCATGCATAAAGCTAAAGGTCTGACTCAGTGCCACTCACCAAACATCACTAGCAGTGATGGCATTGTTACTTTATAAAGTAGTTAGAAAGTTACCTCAGTGGACTACTTCCCATGAAAGTAATCTTATTATGTTATAAATAACTTTCTATAAAAAGGAACAATAATAGATTATTTTCCGTTATTTTCCATTACACAACAATTAAAATCTTTTTTTTATGCACAAGTTGGTTATCTTATATTACCAGTGTGCATGATGCGCAATCCACGTGCACGGCTAATACTCATGACATTAGCTATGAAGGGCTTTTACTCACCTCACCATTACATCATCAACTAAACCGGCCAATCAGACTACCCCGAGGGACGACCAACTGCCGACCACTGAACACTGCGCATTGATCACCTTACTTGCGCACGCTCCTTCCAAGCAAGTAGTAACAATTCATAATGTAATAAGGGCAAGTGCACACCGAGTGGGGATGCAAGAGTGAGAAGTGGCTATGGTGTCTGGTGGCACAAACCATAATACAGTCAGCAAAGACAGACAACCCAGCACTGAAAATAGACCGTTCAGTAAGCCCCTCCCCAAACTGCTATGGTCCAATCACAGCTAAACATAATGTGATAGACAAACCTCTCCACCAATAGCTTTCCTATATGCTAAAACATTGTTGTGATTATTGAGGGGCGCTAGCCCCTTCTATATACATGTATGTTTAATGCTTGTTTTCTAACAATGTTTTGTTTTGTCACTAGCAAAAAGCAAAACAATTAGGGATTTGGTGGCATCACTTGACCAATCACTGCCCAGGTTGGCAGCTTGTATATGGTGACATGGGGAGAGAAACAAACTCATCCTTCATAAGGCTCTTTCAGAGTCTGAAATTTCGGTGGCCACCGCGACCACCGCTCAGAGCACCGCACCGCGCGCTATTATATAGTCCACTGTCAGCACCGCACCGTGCTGTGGTTTGTTGTGTGTTTTCTTTTTTTTAACCAGCCGTTAAAAACAAGCAACCGCTACGATGCGGTGCGGTGGTTAGTAAAATCCGAGTCGAGGGCTGGGAGGTGCGGTGGTTGCGGTGGTATGACGTCATATTGTAGGAAACGGTGGTCGCGGTGGTCGCGGTGGGCACCGAAAATCCATCTCTGAATAGGCCTATACATGAGTGATGAGTTTCCAAGTGGCTTCTGTAGACTATTATAGTATATTATAGTATAGTATTATGTATTTCATAATACATCACATTGTGCTCAGCCAGTCTAATCTTTTTTTGTGGTATGAACGCAAAAAGTGTGTGTGTGTGTGTGTGTGTGTGTGTGTGTGTGTGTACGGTGCACTACATACAGACAATGCTTGTGTACTGTCCGTGTTTTCGGCAATTTGTGACGTCACATCCTTCTTTTTTGAAAAGAAAGGCTACTGTTGAAAATGCAGGCAGGAACAAGCCAGAAGTGCCCATTGAATCCCATTCAAAAATGCAGGACTTGACGGTCACAGTTTGGTCGAAACCACGGACTGTGCACAAGCCAAGTGTAGAGGCACCCCATGGGTGCATGTGTGTGTGTGTGTGTGTGTGTGTGTGTGTGTGTGTGTGTGTGTGTGTGTTTGCGCCACTTTCAACAATGTTTGTTTAAAAAAAACAGCATGATGTTTGTTTTGTCACCAATACAAACATTATCACCCGCCACTAACAATCGATGTTGTAACAATAGATGTTGTAAGAGTGCACCTCACTTCACACAGGTGTGATTGTTGTCTCCACCATAAGGTGGTGACTATAATTCGTACCCTGTCCGTCTGTCCGTGCACACGTCCATCCGTGCATGCGCCTGTTATGTCACCCGTACAGTGACGTAACAGCATGGTGGTGACCCGTCTGTCCGTCTGAGCACGTGTTTGACTGTCCACACCCTGTGGGTGACGTAACAGCATGGTAACAGCATGGTGGTGATTACGTTTACAGGGTGGAATGTGCACATGTTCAAACGTGACCCTGGACGGTGGAGACCTGAGCCCCAGGTCTTGTTTTGTTAATGCTCTGGACAGGAGACCATAACCAGTAAGCAGTAAGACAGAGGAGCTGCCTGTGTGGTTTCATTCTGACAGCAGAAATCAGTCTAATAATGGTGGGCGAATAGTAGACTTTGGTTGTTTTTCTACAAAGGGGGAGCATCCTGTTGTAGGCTGGTCCTTGGGGAAAAAAAATGGGGACTAATGAAAGTTACATGTCAGGTTTGGACGGTGTATGTGATATGAAGTGAGAGAATACCACAATGATAGTAATCCTTGACCTCCATAGACACATTATCCTGTGCATTATTGAGCAGACATGTATTATACTGTATATACATAAATCTTTGTCTCTTTGAGCACAAAGTGCATTTTGAGAAGCCACAAAATGTTGTGTGCGCACCCCACACATCATGTGTGGCTCTCGGCATAATGTAGTTGAATACCTCTGCTCTATAGAACTTTTGAATGTATTTTTGAATAGACCTTTTTGGAGGGCCAATACTCACTGTATTGTTGACCTTGGGAGTGTTTAGAAAATTATGCATGGGAATCAAGCCTTCATTGTCTTGACTGTATATACAGTATTTTCTCCCATTTTAGTTCAGGCATTTGTCAGGTTGGTCCTGACAACTTTTCCCAGGTCTATAGCCTATTATATTGTCTCAATGCTGTACAGGTCTATGCAAGATTGGCCGGACTAAGATTACTTACTTACTTACTTAGGCCTTATTCCTTACGGAACATAGGCCATTGATGAATCGTTTCCACCCTCGTCTGTCATGGGCCATCTTCTCCAGCTGTTTCCACGTCAGTCCCTGCTGCTTTACATCTAGCTCCGTGCTCCTTCTCCAGGTGTTTTGGGGTCTTCCTCGACTCCGTTTGCCTTGTGGGTTCCATGATATTGACTGTTTGGTTATTGACGTGTTGTTTTTCCTTAGTGTATGGCCAATCCAGCTCCACTTCCTCCTTAACAGCTGTATCTCTATTGGTTCCTGGTTGGTGCGTTCCCACAGGGTTTTGTTGGAGATGCGATTTGGCCAGAAGATCCTGAGGATGCGTCTAAGGCAGTGGTTTATGAATGTCTGTATTTTGTTGGTGATGTAGACTAAGATTATTGTGTAGATATTAGTCAGGAATAGTGTCTTTGAACAGCATGTGACCAAAGACACTTACTCTTACACTTACTCATCATGGTGAACTATCCCGCCCACTGCCTTGGGATGGATCAGAAAACCATGGGATTTTTTTTAAATCACATTAAAATGTAATTGCTCTACTTATTTCTTAGGGAAAGGCACTTATTCTTGCTTTGATGCATCTTCATGCCTATATCAGAAGTGAACCTCTCCCAGCCACAAATGCAATGCTGGAGCCTTTTCCCTGGAGCAGGTGCAGTACTGCAGTTCTCCTGTGGAGTTCCAGTGTACCCAGAATGTACTGCCGTATGCATCCTCCTTTTAACTTCAACAACCGGGCTTCCTGAGCTCTCCATGAGCTCCAGAATATCTACGTCGTTGCGCCTCTTGCGCCGACATCTGACATCCTGTGCTGCTCGGCCATCTTCTGGTTGCTTACCAGCAAAGTGCAGGTCGGGGAAATGAAGTCTCCACTGGAATTTTCAGTGCCAGACTTCTCTTCCTGTCCATCTGTGTCAGCACCTTGTTGAACATGATTGTTGACAATGAAGTTGACAACGGCAGAGGCCTGGTCCCCGTCCTCAGCAAGGCTGTCAACTTCGTCAACACTCCATGAAATGTCCATGAAATCATCTTCGTCAAGCGGCACTTGTGCGCTGTCAAGCTCACAGTGCTCATCACTGGACTGCATGTCATCGTGGCCATCAGACTCCTCATCCTGAGCGGAGATCTCTTCGCCTTGTGTGCTTCGGTGTCTGACCTGACCCGCTGGAACGGGGGCTGAGGAACCCCCTCCATCTTCATCTTCACCTGCGTCCTCATATTGACCCCCTGTAGACCCCAAGAGGTGGGCAGTCATGGAGCTGTGAGCCGCCACCATGGAGCAGTGAGCCGCAAGCAGAGAGCGCTGATCCGCCAAGGAGCGCTGAGCTGCGGGCACAGAGCAGAGAGCCTCAGTCAACGACCGATGAGCTTCGGTCATGAACCGGTGAGACTCGGCCATGGCGCGGCGGTTGTGTCCTTCTTGGTCATTGTTCACAATGACGTTGTTCAGGTCCAACTCTTGATCGTCTTCAATGTCATCTTCTGGTTGCCTAGCAGCATCTGTGTCAGCACCCTGTTGAAGATGATTGTTGACAATGAAGTTGACGTTGGCAGAGGCCTCCTCTCCATCTTCACCAAGGCTGTCAACTTCGTCAACACCCAAGTTTTCCTCCACGATCTCCAGATCATCATGTACCTCGTTGGAGCCTTGGTGAGCTGGCGTGTCAATGTCCATGAAATCAACTTTGTCAAGCAGCACTTGGGCGCTGTCGAGCTCACAGTGCTCATCACTGGATTGCATGTCATCGTCGCCATCAGACTCCTCATCCTGAGTGGAGATCTCTTCGCCTCGCATTCTTTGGTTCCGGATATGGTTAAGAGCCATGTCCGGAGCAGTATCTGCTTCCTGCAGCTGACCATCCACGTGCCCATCGACCTTAGACACCTCTCCGCCTGTAGAGATCACCTTGTCCTCATCTCTGCCCCTAGAGATCTGTTCTTGCTCCTCCTCCTCATCCTCCTCTTCAGCCTCCTCTTCATCCTCCTCCTCCTCATCTCCCCCAGGGATCTGGTCATCTTTCTTGTCACTGCTGAGAACACCTCGGCGAGGTGAGGCAGCAACACCCACATGGCCATGATCTTCTCTCACCCTGGTGATAACATACTCGTAGGTGAAGTTGTTGCCAGACTGCTTACCACCCGCTGCAAGTTCCTCTGCAAGGTCTGCAACCTCGTCAACCAAGGACTTTACATACTCCCACAAGTCACTTGGCTTCACTTTTACGCAAACGGGATTGCCCGTTGAGCCCTCCACGAAAATCTCCATTATGTCTCTGTTATTTGGCAAAACCTCCTGGTTAGAATAATGTTACTCTCTTACTGTAAAGTTAAAACTGTACACAGAGTGTTTATTTGTTGATACACTTTTCTCACTGTACTATTAAACACACTACTGTTTTGCGCAGTTAAACCACCGACTTTAACAATACGTTGACGTCACTGCTCTGACCTCATTGTCTCCAAAATTAGACATTGGTGGATTGATGACGTACCGCTAACTATTGTACGCTTGACACTATTGTACATTTGACACTGTCTTGTATGTTTTGTATGTCACTGTTCTACTATTGTACGACATTGTTTGGAAAGGTGCTATATATAAATAAATAAAGTTTAGTCATTGGCTGGGTGATTTGCTGTTGACTGCATGCTTGTATGCACAGTGCCCATGTATGTATGTATGGATGTAACATTTCCCAGTTGGGGGGCAGGAGATAAATGTAAGTATCAATAATAACATCAGTTGTTGTTGAAGTTGCAACAGACACATGCATGCATAAAGCTAAAGGTCTGTCTCAGTGCCACTCACCAACCATCACTAGCAGTGATGGGCATCGATCGTTACTTTATAAAGTAGAAAGTTACGTTAGTGGACTACTTCCCATGAAAGTAATCGTATTATGTTACAAATAACTTTCTATAAAAACTAATAATAGATTAGTTTCCGTTATTTTCCGTTACACAACATTTAAAGTCTTATTTTTTTATGTATGCACAAGTTGGTTATATCTTATATTACCAATGTGCATGATGCACACCCCACGTGGCTAATACTCATGACATTAGCTATGAAGGGCTTTTACTCACGTCACCATTACATCATCAACTAAACCGGCCAATCAGACTACCCCGAGGGACGACCAACTGCCAACCACTGAACACTGCACACTGCACACTGATCGCCTTACTTGCGCCCGCTCCTTCCAAGCAAGTAATAAAAATTCATAATGTAACAAGAGTTGTGCCCCTACGGGGCACAGGTCTCCACCGTCCGGGCCCATGTTTGAACGTGTGCACATTGCAAAGTATGACGTCATCATGACGTCATAGTTGGGAGGACAGACAGATCGAGGTACAGACGGGCTACGTGCAGGGACAGAGGGCGTTTTATAGTCACCACCTACGGCAGAGACAACGAGGGCACAGACGGGCTACGTGCACGGACAGAGGGCGTTTTATAGTCACCACCTACGGTGGAGACAATAATGGGCAAGTGCACACCGAGTGTGGATGCAAGAGTGAGAAGTGGCTAATGTGTTTGGTGGCACAAACTATAATCAACAGTCAGCAAAGACAGACAACCCAGCACTGAAAATAGACTGTTCAGTAAGCCCCTCCCCAAACTGCTATGGTCCAATCACAGCTAAACATAACATCTGATAGACAAACCTCTCCACCAATAGCTTTCCTATATGATAAAACATTGTTGTGATTATTGAGGGGCGCTAGCCCCTCCTATATACATGTACAGTATGTTTAATGCTTGTTTTCTAACAATGTTTTTTTTTTTTTTTTTTTTTTAATGTCATTGACAGTGAAGAGAAACAAATGTTTGTTTTCTCACTAGCAAAAAGCAAAACAATTAGGGATTTGGTGGCATCACTTGACCAATCACTGCCCAGGTTGGCAGCTTACAGTATATGGCAACATGGGGAGAAAAACAAACTCATCCTTCATACATGAGTGATGAGTTTCCAAGTGGCTCCTGTAGACTATTATTGTGACGTATTATGTATTTCATAATACATCACATTGTGCTCAGCCAATCTAATCTTTTTCGTGGTATGAACACAAACAGTGTGTGTGTGTGTGTGTGTGTGTGTGTGTGTGTGTGTGTGTGTGTGTGTGTGTGTGTGTGTGTGTGTGTGTGTGTGTGTGTGTGTGTGTGCGCGCGCGCGCGCGCGGTGCACTACATACAGCCAATGCTTGTGTACTGTCCGTGTTTTCGGCAACTTGTGACGTCACATCCTTCTTTTTTTAAAAGAAATATGGAGCCAGAACAGTCTCAATAAAGCTGAACATACACATCTGTATTCCTAATCAACATGCCCAGATTTGTCTGTGATTTGTAGCTCGCATTTGTGTTCTGTACTTGAGTTTCAAATCCACACACCCAGGTTTGTAATTCCTGTTTGAATTTCAAATCCACACACCCAGGTTTGTAATTCCTGTTTGAATTTCAAATCCACAAACCCAGATTTCTATTTCCTATTTGAAATCAGAATTCACACACCCAGATCTGTGTTTCGCATTTGGATTTAAAATTCACACATCCACAATTCTATTTCGTACTTGAAATCAGAATTCACACACCCAGATCTGTCTTTTGTGTTTGCAATCCCTATTTCACACATGAGCACAGATGTGAGATTTGAGGCCCCCTGCTGGACGCCTAATGCCAACTGCTTATCTGTGAGTTGTTTTTCTAACCTGTACAGCTACAAATCTTTTTGAGACTCTTACAATTCTTTTTGAGACTCTCTTGACGTTGGGCGGAGACAAACGTCATCATTGGCTGAGGTATCTGTCAATCACAGAGTCCTCAGCCAATGATGATGGTCTGCCTTCTATGGAGCCAGAACAGTCTCAATAAAGCTGAACATACACATCTGTATTCCTAATCAACATGCCCAGATTTGTCTGTGATTTGTAGCTCGCATTTGTGTTCTGTACTTGAGTTTCAAATCCACACACCCAGGTTTGTAATTCCTGTTTGAATTTCAAATCCACACACCCAGGTTTGTAATTCCTGTTTGAATTTCAAATCCACAAACCCAGATTTCTATTTCCTATTTGAAATCAGAATTCACACACCCAGATCTGTGTTTCGCATTTGGATTTAAAATTCACACATCCACAATTCTATTTCGTACTTGAAATCAGAATTCACACACCCAGATCTGTCTTTTGTGTTTGCAATCCCTATTTCACACATGAGCACAGATGTGAGATTTGAGGCCCCCTGCTGGACGCCTAATGCCAACTGCTTATCTGTGAGTTGTTTTTCTAACCTGTACAGCTACAAATCTTTTTGAGACTCTTACAATTCTTTTTGAGACTCTCTTGACGTTGGGCGGAGACAAACGTCATCATTGGCTGAGGTATCTGTCAATCACAGAGTCCTCAGCCAATGATGATGGTCTGCCTTCAGCCAATCCTAGACCTCCTTACATTGTATCAGAGCGTGCTGCCTCCTTCTGCTACTGTTGCCACATCCTGTGAAAATAAGCCAAACCACAATAATGCCATAATATAATACTAATACTGCTCTTTCAAAGCATTTATTTATAAATACTACAATTGTGACCATTTCGATACAATACAGTATATATACACACACCTATGCTACTATACACTCAGTAAAGACACCAGAATGATTCAGTCAGTCACTCCCCCAAAGTTCCAGACCTGATATTTAACTCTGGGGGCAAACAACATGACAACTATGACGTCATATCACTCAGCCCCTGGCTGTGTCTCTCCCTCCAGTCAGTAAAAGTTAGTTGCACGCTTTCGCTACTACTACGATTATGTTTATTTGCCAGCAGCTTTTTTTTTTAAGTAAGAAGCAGAAAGGGCAGTGTGTTTATCCTGGATGTACCAGCAAAATGAACCCAGGTGCGGCATATTTTAATTTTCGCTATTTGATTATAGGGTTCAGAAGCTTCTATTGATTTCACTCCTGGTGACACATCGTCAACTACTGTCCAGACTCCAGAGACGCCACAGTGTCTCCACGCACAAGGCTATCTCTGTCTGGGTTCTATGAAGCAAATATTTTGATGTTTAGAAATTGTATTGAGGTTGTGTTGAGGTGAGGTTGTGTCCATAATAAAACAGAAGAAGAAGCGACAATGAATAAAAATGAATGAAAGCAACTATAAACTACTAAATAAAAGGTTTTGAAATGGTCTGAAAATGTATAGAAACAGGAGACCACGGAGTGCAGATTGAATCGCATAAAATAAATGGAATGAAGACGTTTTTTGGCCTCAGAAATAACAATGCTTATTTCTCTCACAGGATGTGGCAACCCTATTCGGCTGTTAAGTACGACGTCATTGTGGGGGCGGAGCTACGTGCTGGCTCCACTGGGAATTTCCTCCCGTTCACTTCAATGCAAAACAACAATGGCGGAACCCGTGAATCTTTTTACGATAACGTCCTTTTTCCAAAATGAACCCCTGAGAGTAAAGAAGGGGCTTAATGCTTTCAACTCGGATCGAGTAATCAATGTTGGTGTTCTCCCAGGGGGATTATTCGAGGTAAAGTCCAAGCCTCTATGAAAAAAAATATATACCAGACTGAGGTGAGTGTGGTGCTAGTTTTAGCGTTAGCTCGGTGATATTAGGCATCCTGGCTTTTAATGTTATATTCCACGTTTACTGGTGTTTCATTAGCCTTGGATAAAGACTGCCATTGCCTTATTTTATCGGTAGATAATTGTTTCCCAGCGTTTGACTGATAAAATAAATGTGGTGTGCTTGGATCCAAGGCTAGTCTGTGATCTTGCATACTCAGAATTCAAAACACATACTTGCAAATAATTACATATAGACCTATTTGTAAGATCACAGCCATTCTAGGGCTATCATGTGCCACAATCTATTTTTGGAACGTTATGTGTCATGTTGGCTGGGCACTTTGATGTAAAATGGGCCATTCTGTCCTATTTAGTCCTATAAACCTATTTTATCCTATATGTAAAATGGTCTTAAGCTATTTAAAGTAGCCAAGTGGCCTTGTACAACAGTACTAAAGTGAAGTTGAACTGGTTATCTCCTAGCGGTTAACATTAGTACACTGTGATTATACTGTTCAGCTCCCAGTACAACAATATTGTACTGTGATCGTATTTGTCAGCTCCCAGTACAACAGTATCACACTGTGTTTCAATTGTAGACTGGTTGTACGGGTCAACTACAACGGACTCAGTTCCATACCGGAACAGTGGTTGTCTGCCTGTGCCAAGAACATAATCAATCTTTTTACTTGTATTCTTAAATTTATATTTTAGAAAAATGAATATTAATGATAATCCTGGAAACCTAAACATCCTTTCATACTTAATTTCCCATGTTCCATGCTTTTCAAGACCTGAAAATCTATGAAATGAAATTCCATACTTTTCCATACTTTCCATACATGCATAGAAACCCCTCCTGGCACAGTGAGGTAGACGAAATCCAGGACTCTTTGGAGGCCCAGTCGTTGGAATGAGCTGACTTTAAATCCTCACTGGACACATTCATGTATACTTTATTATAATTTACTTTTATCAATGTTTTGGATAAAATGGTCAATTTTACATCAAGGTGCCCAACTGATCTGCCACATAATGTTCAGGTTTATAACATTATATGCCATGTTACCTGGATATCCAACTAGAAAGCCACCCCCCTGGGCTCAGCAGCTGGAAAACATGCTAGTTGCTGATGTATGGTAGGACATAACCAGCAGTGTGAGGTCTAGGACTGTTGTGAGGGTTGAGTTGTATTCGAAACAGGTCCATGTAGGGAGCCAGATGGTCACCTACAGCAAGTGTGAGTGCCCGATTGGGCAAGATAAATGCCACCACATGGCAGCCTTGCTGATATGGGTGGAGAAAAATGTGTCCCGCACTGACGTTGAGTGCGTTTGGAACAAGCCAAAGACGTCCAAATCAGACGACATTGCTTTTAAAAGAATTGCCTCTATGACACCATCCACAACACAAGGTAATTAATTCTTGATAAATTGCATTATTTGTAGTGTACATACAGTGCTTTCTTAGTTGTGATTAAGATGTCTTAATCACAACGATTAAGATGAAATATTAATTTGACTATGCATTTATACTGTCATTTCAGCTGGAATCAAAAACAAAGAAGTGAGTCAGGAGATAAAGGATATGACGGTGTCATCCTTGTCCCAGCTCCGCCGTTTCACTGGGATGTGGTGGATCTTGAAACCAGAAACACCTCAGGTATGACAAAGTGCAATGAAAATAAATAGTATTGGCCCATGACCAATTAAGTTTGACTTGATGAAACAACACACATGTACATTATGTAATGCCTTGCCATTCACTGTGTGTGTGTGTGTGTGTGTGTGTGTGTGTGTGTGTGTGTGTGTGTGTGTGTGTGTGTGTGTGTGTGTGTGTGTGTGTGTGTGTGTGTGTGTATAAAATATATATTTATATATAGACACTTCCTAGAGACGGGACGAATTGGTGACCAGTCCAGGATTTGCTGAGGCTGAGGACAAGGCTTGTTTTGTGTTGTCATCGCTTGCTGTCACTGACGCGGAGAAGCAGCAGATTGAGAGAGACACTGTCTTTCAAGCCAAGAACGATTTATGGTAACTATAACAACACACCACTACACTTCTCACAGTTTATTCAACTTCTATAATGAAACTACAGGATCAGGAGAGGTTGTCTGTTAGTCTCCACTCTCCAGATATTATGAAGTAAAGTAATACTTACTGGTAAACTTTTAGGTCACACACACACACACACACACACACACACACACACACACACACACACACACACACACACACACACACACACACACACACACACACACACACACACACACAGTGAATGACAAGGGATTGCATTTTGTACATGTGTGTTGTGGGCCAATACTATTTGTTTTTTATTACACATTACATCAATGTCATACCTGAGGTGTTTCTGGTTTCAAGATCTGTGACAAGGATGACACAGTACAACTCCACTACTTGATCACCTGTGTTACTGGTGTTTTGATTCCAGCTGAAATGACAGTAAAAATGCAGAGTCAAATTAATATTTCTTCTTAATCGTTGTGATTAAGACATCTTAATCAAAAAAGAATGTATGTACACTACAAATAATGCAAATTAACTAGAATTAAATATCTTGTGATGTGGATGGTGTCATTACAGACACTCTTAGCAACAGTGTCATCAGATTTTGGTGTCTTCGTCCTCTTCGCCCTCCACACACATCCCACATCTGTACGGGACACGTTTTTCTTGACCCAAATAAGCAAAGCTTGTGGTGGCATTTGTCTTGTCCAATTGGACACTAGCAGTTGCTGTAGGTTACTTTCTGGCTGTATACATGCACCTGTATCTGTAACTCTTGAGAATGTAAAATGTTTTGAAATTATAAAATGGAAAAAAAAAAAAACCTATACGGGTCCATAGGGTTTCATTTTACACCTGAGAGCTAAATGATCAAATCTACACAATTAGAAACTAGAATAACATTATTTTGATCAATATTGGCCTGTCATCTCCGAACACAAATAAAGAATGGAATTGAATATTTATGACCAATTTATAACAATACTGTGTTCAAATCACCTAATATAGTATGTTTATCGGATGCTTGTCAATGTGAACTGTATCTTTGGGTTGTCTTGTGTCTTTGTAACAGGATGGCTTATCGTAAGAAACGGATCACAGCTAGCAACTTTGGTCTCGTCTTGGCAGCAGTCAGGCGCAATCGGTATCCACCTTCCTTATTCAAGACTCTGCTTGGCCAGTACAACCTCAAAGAGGGGTCTAAAGTAAGTTGTGAGATAATAATTGTTTCAACTGAAGGTGTCCTTGTCTTTAAGAATCAACTTCACTAAAAATGTATTAAAATGCAAAACTACATCTAAACAGAGCTTACCTTTATGGTCAAACAATTATAGCATCTTCACATGATTGCACACACTGTGCATACATACAGTGTATGTTCAGTCATGTATTTACATGTCGGATAGAATTCTTGGGAATCTGGATCTTATGCCAGTAGGGGTGGGTCTGTTTCGGTGCCAGGGAACCTGTCACTGCATCCAGCTATTTCTCTGCTTGCTAAATTATTGCGACAAATGATTTATATGGGTCTGGAAATTGGGTCAGATGTTCTGTAAAGGTTTTGGAAATTCATTGGTAAAATGTATGGGAACCCTGAGTGCTATGTTCTTCTCCCCTCCCTTTGTCAAGGCATGTGATTGGGGCATCACCCACGAACCAAAAGCAAAACAGGAATTCACAGAGAAAACCGGGCTTGTTGTCCAAGAGAGGGGGGGTGTTCCTCTCAAACTGCTCGGTGGATCTCCAGATGGGACCGTGTCTGATGAGTGCATTATTGAGGTAAAATTATATTTTGTAAATACACAGTATAGTAGGCAAGTGGTTCTCAACCTTGTGGTACAATTAAATCATACAAGAATAATGTAAATAGATCAACAAAAGTAACAATTATCTATTTATCTATTAATTTAATATATTTGTGTAAATTAAATGCTAAATTCCACTTTTACTTTAAAATGATTAAATTCCTAAAAAAAAGTTGCAACAGATATGAAATCTGGCCTGACTAGAAGTTTGTTGACTTGTAGCATGTGATTAGAGCAGGGGTTTTCAAACTTTTTTGACTTGGGGCACCCCTGTGAATAACCTTTTCATCCAAGGCACACCTGAATTACATTGTTAATTTTACATCATGTTAGGCTACAGAAACTGGCTATGTTGCGGATACATATCAGTTTCCATCAAAACTGACCGAAAATAACTTTATACTTGACATTCATTGACCACTGCAATCCCATCGTCCTTATTCTAGGGGGAAGGTTCACCAAAAATAGCTGATCTACAAGCTATTTTTCTCACAACGCGTCACGCGATGCGTTGTGAGCTTGTGGATCAGCTATTTTTGGTGAATAAGCGTGTGCTGTAGATGTATAAAAACTCATCAAGTAGAGTGCAAATCAGGTCTGTTTTACTAAGCATACTGAAGTCATTGATGTAGTGACATTGATGAATTCTGTATAATATCAAAGTAGTCTGAGGCACCCCTGGACTAGTGTCAAGGCACCCTAGGGTGCCACGTCACCCACTTTGGGAAACCCTGGATTAGAGCACTAAGAACATTGGTATATTCTAAGGAATAGTCTAAAAGGTTTAGAGAAGAGATTATGGCTTTGTATACAATAAAATATGAAGTGTTTTGAAATTGTGTTTTTTTTTTTCTCTGAAACAAAATCACAGATTTTGTGAAAGTGTGAATAGCCCTTTATGCTTCATTTTAAAATGGTGGTGTACAGTAGGCTACATAAAAAATGGGGAAATAGATGTGTAACAGCTTGTGTCACAGCTTGTAGATGATTACATTTTCAATACTCTATATTGATTTCAAGTCATATAGCCCAGATGAACTTAACCAGCTGGTGCACTATTTGCCTTTACCCAAATATTTTGATATGTTTTCCATAACACCCACCTCTAGGTCAAGTGTCCCTGGTCTGCAAAAAATGTGACGGTCCAGCAGGCAGCAGAGAAAAGAGACTTTTTTTTTCTAGAGCTGGATGCAGCAACAGGTTCCCTGGCTCTGAAACAGCACCACCCCTACTGGCATCAGATCCAGGGCAATCTCCACCTGACCAGAGCAAACACCTGCCACCTTGTAGTGTGGACCCTCATTGACCTCGTCATTCTGCCAGTGCAGAAAGACCCAACATGGGCAGGAAACATTGACATTCTAGAAACCTTCTACAGAGACTGTTTCCTCCCAAGAATTCTGTCCGACTTGTAAATACATGTATTGTACATACACTGTATGTATGCACATTGTGTGCATTCATGATGTGAAGCTGCTATAATTGTTCTACCAGAAAGGTAAGCTCTGTTTAGATGTAGTTTTGCACATTAATACAGTTTGCAGGGTTCCCACATCTTTTCACAAATGAATTTCCAAAACTTTTCCAGGACATCTAAACCAATTTCAAGACCCATTCCAATTTCATTCATTTGGCTCAATAATTAAGCAAACAAACAAAAAAAAGAAATTGTGGATGCTAATCCAACCGTTATAGCCCTGTGAGCACCTGTATTCCTTATGCATGCGTGGAGTGCGTGCAAAGAAAATGTTTTTGTCCGGTTTTGTTCAGTTTTTGTAGGGATTACTACAGTTACATTTCTCTCTCCACACACTGTGGACAGTGTATTTTTCCATTAAATTCTAGGACCCTTCATCAATTCCCAAACTTTTCCAAATAAATTCCAAAACCCATATTTTTCTAATTTCAAATCTTTTCTAGTACGGCTGCACAATTATCAAATAAAATATTGCAATCTAGATTCAGACACTTGTACAATGTACTTTCTAGAGAGATCCTGATATAGATTTGAACATCATCCTTTTTGTGTTGATTTCGTTGATTTCAATTTTTAGGAGGAAAAGAGAGATTCACATTTCACAGCGATAAGCGTGCAGCCCTATTTTCCAGGAATTTCATGACAGTGGGAGCCCTGATTTTGTGCAATGTGTTTTGATAAAAAGAGCAGCAGCACATTACTTCACTGGCACTTTATTAAAAGTAAAACGTTAACAAATTATCTGTGTGCAATCATTTCATCAATTTCAAATTATCTGTGTGCAATCATTTCATCAATTTCAGTCAATCATTTCATCAATTTCACGAAGTATGAGGGTTTGCAGGTTGGTAAGACACACACACACTTTCAGTATCTTGTTGATGTTTTTACTGAACTGATGTGGGATATTGTCCAAGATGCAGAACAGTTTCAGCCTCTAAATGGAGCGCTCCACGTGGATCCGTGCACTGGAGGTGAGTTTGTTTTTCTTCACTTCTTCTTGCGTGAATTGTCCATTTACAAGAAAGGATGGGATGTTAAGCGTAACCCCTTGTGGCAGGATGTCACGAATTGTGAAGCCTTTATCTGCCATCACCATGTCACCTGGTTGTAGTTGTCCAAGAACTCCAGAATCTTGTGTTATTGCTTTGTCTGAGGTGCTCCCACCGTAATAGTCACTAACAAACGTAATCACTCCATTAGGAGCCACACCTATTAAGGTTTTGTGTGTGGTCCGTCCTTTGTACTGGCTGTATAGATGACTCTGTGTCAAGCCTCTCTGTCTTGGAGACAGCAACCTCTGTGCAGTCGAGCACAATCCTACAATTAGGAAATGGACGGAAACACTCTGGCAGTGATGTCTGGTTCTTGGCAGTGGAGGGGATGTTGTTCTCAAGCATACCAACATACAAAATGTCATACAGGGCACTGACAATGGTGAGAAAAATGTTGGTTACTGTGGCTTTGCTAATATTAAACCTGGTTGCAAGGTATACATGACCGAAATTATGTCTGAGCTTCATCAAGGTCAGCAACACCTGATCAATTAGGGGCATTCTCTGGACTTTCCAGGCAGAATGATAATTTAGCTCAAATTTAGACAGAAGTTCCTCCAAAAACAGGACAGTAGCAGCATCAGGTAAGCCAGTGAAATGATGTACTTTGTCAGAACTGGAAGAAATTTGACTAAAAGAAAAGGTTTGCTTTTGTTTCTCCAGTTCTTCTTTCAGTTTCACAATTTCTCTTCTCAACATGTCATTCTCTATCTCAAGAACCACAGTACTGTTTGTAGTAAAAGTTCTCTCCGTTGAGGTACTAGGGGTCTCTGCAGTCGCAATGTCAGCATTGTGTAGTTCAGGCCCATCTGTCCCTTGATCTACAGCATTGTTGTAGTTCAGGTTCATCAGTTCCCTTATCTTCACCACTGATAGGGAGCGGGACTTTCTTCTTCTTTTTGGGTGGCTGGCCGGGGTCACTTGGGAAAGTCTTCCCCTCGTTCCATGCAAAGCGCGATGGTCCAGCAGCTTTGCCATCCGGAAAATGCCAACTGCACACCCTGGAGTTGGAGCCTGGGATGAAGTCGTCACGTCTGTAAAAAGAAAACACATGAGTTATTAAAATGTATTTATGTGCACAACAATTACAGGGTAGCAAATTATTGGCAGTGAAAAATTAAAGCTGAACTGTAACATTCCTTGTCAGCCCAGGATTTGAAACCTTGTTTACTGCACAAGTGCTGACATTATTTTTATTATTTTTCTTTTCCATCTTCTAGTTGACTTTGGGCTAATTCAGATGATGAATATTTTAACTCTTGAGAACGTAAAAATGAAACCAAATGGACCCGCAAGGGTCCATTTGGTTTCATTTTTACGTTCTCAAGAGTTACATCTGGTTAACCAACTCAGCTGGAGACCACCTGGAACCCTCTCAGGGACCACAGGTGGTCCCCGGACCACCTGTTGAAAACCCCTGTTCTACTAGATGGCTCTAGCGTCATTGGCATCAATAGCTTCATTAGCATTGCTGTTACACTGAAGACTAGACATTTCAGAATGGTGCTTACAGGGGAATATCGCTCCATAAAAAACTTTATGTACCTTTAGTTGGCCTTTCAAGATCCATAGTTGTTGTCCTTCGTCCACGTTGCCCCTCGGTTGATTTAGCCCCTAGGTGGTCCCTGTAGTCCGATTTTAGCGTGTAATGGGAGCATACCATAGACATACTAAGAAACACAGTATAGGGTTGCCACATCTTGTGAGAGAAATAAGTATGTTATTTCTGAGTCCAAAAAACGTTCCATTTCTTTTATGCGATTCAATCTGCATTCCGTGGTCTCCTGTTTCTATACATTTTCAGACCATTTGAAGACCTTTTATTCTGTCCAACAAAGTAGTTTATAGTCGCTTTCATTCATTTTTATTCATCGTCGCTTCTTCTTCTGTTTTATTATGGACACAACCTCACCTCAACACAACCTCAATACAATTTCTAAACATCAAAATATTTGCTTCATAGAACCCAGACAGAGATAGCCTTGTGCGTGGAGACACTGTGGCGTCTCTGGAGTCTGGACAGTAGTTGACGATGTGTCACCAGGAGGAGTAAAATCAATAGAAGCTTCTGAACCCTATAATCAAATAGCGAAAATTAAAATATGCCGCACCTGGTTCATTTTGCTGGTACATCCAGGATAAACACACTGCCCTTTCTGCTTCTTACTTAAAAAAAAAAAGCTGCTGGCAAATAAACATAATCGTAGTAGTAGCGAAAGCGTGCAACTAACTTTTACTGACTGGAGGGAGAGACACAGCCAGGGGCTGAGTGATATGACGTCATAGTTGTCATGTTGTTTGCCCCCAGAGTTAAATATCAGGTCTGGAACTTTGGGGGAGTGACTGACTGAATCATTCTGGTGTCTTTACTGAGTGTATAGTAGCATAGGTGTGTGTATATATACTGTATTGTACCGAAATGGTCACAATTGTAGTATTTACAATGATAAATGCTTTGAAAGAGTAGTATTATATTATGGCATTATTGTGGTTTGGCTTATTTTCACAGGATGTGGCAACAGTAGAAGAAGGAGGCAGCACACGTCCGATACAATGTAAGGAGGTCTAGGATTGGCTGAAGGCAGACCATCATCATTGGCTGAGGAATCTGTCAATCATTTTCCTCAGCCAATGATGACGTTCGTCTCCGCCCAACGTCAAGAGAGTCTCAAAAAGATTTGTAGCTGTACAGGTTAGAAAAACAACTCACAGATAAGCAGTTGGCATTAGGCGTCCAGCAGGGGGCCTCAAATCTCACATCTGTGCTCATGTGTGAAATAGGGATTGCAAACACAAAAGACAGATCTGGGTGTGTGAATTCTGATTTCAAGTACGAAATAGAATTGTGGATGTGTGAATTTTAAATTCAAATGCGAAACACAGATCTGGGTGTGTGAATTCTGATTTCAAATAGGAAATAGAAATCTGGGTTTGTGGATTTGAAATTCAAACAGGAATTACAAACCTGGGTGTGTGGATTTGAAATTCAAACAGGAATTACAAACCTGGGTGTGTGGATTTGAAACTCAAGTACAGAACACAAATGCGAGCTACAAATCACAGACAAATCTGGGCATGTTGATTAGGAATACAGATGTGTATGTTCAGCTCTATTGAGACTGTTCTGGCTCCATAAAGAAAGGCTTCTGTTGAAAATGCAGGCAGGAACAAGCCAGAAGTGCCCATTGAATCCCATTCAAAAATGCAGGACATGACATCACATTTTGGTCGAACCCACAGACTGTGCACAAGCCAAGTGTAGAGCCACCCCATGGGTGCATGTGTGTGTGTTTGCGCCACTTTCAACAATGTTTGTTTAAAAAAAAAAACAGCATGATGTTTGTTTTGTCACCAATACAAACATTATCACCCGCCACTAACAATCGATGTTGTAACAATCGATGTTGTAAGATTGCACCTCACTTCACACAGGTGTGATTGTTGTC
This sequence comes from Benthosema pterotum, assembly GCA_039105355.1. Taxonomy (NCBI): domain Eukaryota; kingdom Metazoa; phylum Chordata; class Actinopteri; order Myctophiformes; family Myctophidae; genus Benthosema; species Benthosema pterotum. The sequence goes on along the minus strand of CM076965.1, from coordinate 20,356,701 downwards.
TCCACCATAAGGTGGTGACTATAATTTGTACCCTGTCCGTCTGTCCGTGCACACGTCCATCCGTGCATGCGCCTGTTATGTCACCCGTACAGTGACGTAACAGCATGGTGGTGACCCGTCTGTCCGTCTGCATGTCTGAGCACGCGTTTGACTGTCCAGACCCTGTGGTGACGTAACAGCATGGAACAGCATGGTGGTGATTACGTTTACAGGGTGGAATGTGCACATGTTCAAACGTGACCCTGGACGGTGGAGGCCTGAGCCCCAGGTCTTGTTTTGTTAATGCTCTGGACAGGAGACCATAACCAGTAAGCAGTAAGACAGAGCTGTGTGGTTTCATTCTGACAGCAGAAATCAGTCTAATAATGGTGGGCGAATAGTAGACTTTGGTTGTTTTTCTACAAAGGGGGAGCATCCTGTTGTAGGCTGGTCCTTGGGGAAAAAAAATGGGGACTAATGAAAGTTACATGTCAGGTTTGGACGGTGTATGTGATATGAAGTGAGAGAATACCACAATGACAGTAATCCTTGACCTCCATAGACACATTATCCTGTGCATTATTGAGCAGACATGTATTATACTGTATATACATAAATCTTTGTCTCTTTGAGCACAAAGTGCATTTTGAGAAGCCACAAAATGTTGTGTGCGCACCCCACACATCATGTGTGGCTCTCGGCATAATGTAGTTGAATACCTCTGCTCTATAGAACTTTTGAATGTATTTTTGAATAGACCTTTTTTGGAGGGCCAATACTCACTGTATTGTTGACCTTGGGAGTGTTTAGAAAATTATGCATGGGAATCAAGCCTTCATTGTCTTGACTGTATATACGGTATTTTCTCCCATTTTAGTTCAGGCATTTGTCAGGTTGGTCCTGACAACTTTTCCCAGGTCTATAGCCTATTATATTGTCTCAATGCTGTACAGGTCTATGCAAGATTGGCCAGACTAAGATTACTTACTTACTTAGGCCTTTGTATTCCTTACGGAACATAGGCCATTGATGAATCGTTTCCACCCTCGTCTGTCATGGGCCATCTTCTCCAGCTGTTTCCACGTCAGTCCCTGCTGCTTTACATCTAGCTCCGTGCTCCTTCTCCAGGTGTTTTTGGGTCTTCCTCGACTCCGTTTGCCTTGTGGGTTCCATGATATTGACTGTTTGGTTATTGACGTGTTGTTTTTCCTTAGTGTATGGCCAATCCAGCTCCACTTCCTCCTTAACAGCTGTATCTCTATTGGTTCCTGGTTGGTGCGTTCCCACAGGGTTTTGTTTGAGATGCGATTTGGCCAGAAGATCCTGAGGATGCGTCTAAGGCAGTGGTTTATGAATGTCTGTATTTTGTTGGTGATGTAGACTAAGATTATTGTGTAGATATTAGTCAGGAATAGTGTCTTTGAACAGCATGTGACCAAAGACACTTACTCTTACACTTACTCATCATGGTGAACTATCCCGCCCACTGCCTTGGGATGGATCAGAAAACCATGGGATTTTTTTTATAAATCACATTAAAATGTAATTGCTCTACTTATTTCTTAGGGAAAGGCACTTATTCTTGCCTTGATGCATCTTCAGGCCTGAATCAGAAGTGAACTTCTCCCAGCCACAAATGCAATGCTGGAGACTTTTCCCTGGAGCAGGTGCAGTACTGCAGTTCTCCTGTGGAGTTCCAGTGTACCCAGAATGTACTGCCGTATGCATCCTCCTTTTAACTTCAACAACCGGGCTCCCTGAGCTCTCCATGAGCTCCAGAATATCTACGTCGTTGCGCCTCTTGCGCCGACATCCGACATCCTGTGCTGCTCGGCCATCTTCTGGTTGCTTGCCAGCAAAGTGCAGGTCGGGGGAAATGGAGTCTCCACTGGAATTTTCAGTGCCAGACTTCTCTTCCTGTCCATCTGTGTCAGCACCTTGTTGAACATGATTGTTGACAATGAAGTTGACAATGGCAGAGGCCTGGTCCCCGTCCTCAGCAAGGCTGTCAACTTCGTCAACACTCCATGAAATGTCCATGAAATCATCTTCGTCAAGCGGCACTTGTGCGCTGTCGAGCTCACAGTGCTCATCACTGGATTGCATGTCATCGTGGCCATCAGACTCCTCATCCTGAGCGGAGATCTCTTCGCCTTGTGTGCTTCGGTGTCTGACCTGACCCGCTGGAACGGGGGCTGAGGAACCCCCTCCATCTTCATCTTCACCTGCGTCCTCATATTGACCCCCTGTAGACCCCAAGAGGTGGGCAGTCATGGAGCTGTGAGCCGCCACCATGGAGCAGTGAGCCGCAAGCAGAGAGCACTGATCCGCCAAGGAGCGCTGAGCTGCGGGCACAGAGCAGAGAGCCTCAGTCAGCGACCGATGAGCTTCGGTCATGAACCGGTGAGACTCGGCCATGGCGCGGCGGTTGTGTCTTTCATGGTCATTGTTCACAATGACGTTGTTCAGGTCCAACTCTTGATCGTCTTCAATGTCATCTTCTGGTTGCCTAGCAGCATCTGTGTCAGCACCCTGTTGAAGATGATTGTTGACAATGAAGTTGACGTTGGCAGAGGCCTCCTCTCCATCTTCACCAAGGCTGTCAACTTCGTCAACACCCAAGTTTTCCTCCACGATCTCCAGATCATCATGTACCTCGTTGGAGCCTTGGTGAGCTGGCGTGTCAATGTCCATGAAATCATCTTCGTCAAGCAGCACTTGGGCGCTGTCGAGCTCACAGTGCTCATCACTGGATTGCATGTCATCGTCGCCATCAGACTCCTCATCCTGAGTGGAGATCTCTTCGCCTCGCATTCTTTGGTTCCGGATATGGTTAAGAGCCATGTCCGGAGCAGTATCTGCTTCCTGCAGCTCGCCATCCACGTGCCCATCGGCCTTAGACACCTCTCTGCCCGTAGAGATCACCTTGTCCTCATCTCTGCCCCTAGAGATCTGTTCTTGCTCCTCTTCTCCACCGCCAGAAATCTCTTCAGCCTCCTCATCCTCCTCTTCAGCCTCCTCCTCCTCATCCTCCTCTTCATCCTCCTCCTCCTCATCTCCCCCAGGGATCTGGTCATCTTTCTTGTCACCGCTGACAATGCTTCGGTGAGGTGAGGCAGCAACACCCACATGGCCATGATCTTCTCTCACCCTGGTGATAACATACTCGTAGGTGAAGTTGTTGCCAGACTGCTTACCACCCGCTGCAAGTTCCTCTGCAAGGTCTGCAACCTCGTCAACCAAGGACTTGACATACTCCCACAAGTCACTTGGCTTCACTTTTACGCAAACGGGATTGCCCGTTGAGCCCTCCACGAAAATCTCCATTATGTCTCTGTTATTTGGCAAAACCTCCTGGTTAGAATAATGTTACTCTCTTACTGTAAAGTTAAAACTGTACACAGAGTGTTTATTTGTTGTATTGATACACTTTTCTCACTGTACTATTAAACACACTACTGTTTTGCGCAGTTAAACCACCGACTTTAACAATACGTTGACGTCACTGCTCTGACCTCATTGTCTCCAAAATTAGACATTGTCTAATTGACGGCGGTGGATTGGTGGATTGATGACGTACCGCTAACTATTGTACGCTTGACACTATTGTACATTTGACACTGTCTTGTATGTTTTGTATGTCACTGTTCTACTATTGTACGACATTGTTTGGAAAGGTGCTATATATAAATAAATAAAGTTTAGTCATTGGCTGGGTGATTTGCTGTTGACTGCATGCTTGTATGCACAGTGCCCATGTATGTATGTATGGATGTAACATTTCCCAGTTGGGGGGCAGGAGATAAATGTAAGTATCAATAATAACATCAGTTGTTGTTGAAGTTGCAACAGACACATGCATGCATAAAGCTAAAGGTCTGTCTCAGTGCCACTCACCAACCATCACTAGCAGTGATGGGCATCGTTACTTTATAAAGTAGAAAGTAGAAAGTTACGTTAGTGGACTACTTCCCATGAAAGTAATCGTATTATGTTACAAATAACTTTCTATAAAAACTAATAATAGATTAGTTTCCGTTATTTTCCGTTACACAACATTTAAAGTCTTATTTTTTATGCATGCACAAGTTGGTTATATCTTATATTACCAGTGTGCATGATGCACACCCCACGTGGCTAATACTCATGACATTAGCTATGAAGGGCTTTTACTTACGTCACCATTACATCATCAACTAAACCGGCCAATCAGACTACCCCGAGGGACGACCAACTGCCGACCACTGAACACTGCACACTGCACACTGATCGCCTTACTTGCGCCCGCTCCTTCCAAGCAAGTAATAAAAATTCATAATGTAACAAGAGTTGTGCCCCTACGGGGCACAGGTCTCCACCGTCCGGGCCCATGTTTGAACGTGTGCACATTGCAAAGTATGACGTCATCATGACGTCATAGTTGGGAGGACAGACAGATCGAGGTACAGACGGGCTACGTGCAGGGACAGAGGGCGTTTTATAGTCACCACCCACGGCAGAGACAACGAGGGCACAGACGGGCTACGTGCACGGACAGAGGGCGTTTTATGTCACCACCTACGGTGGAGACAATAATGGGCAAGTGCACACCGAGTGTGGATGCAAGACTGAGAAGTGGCTAATGTGTTTGGTGGCACAAACTATAATCAACAGTCAGCAAAGACAGACAACCCAGCACTGAAAATAGACTGTTCAGTAAGCCCCTCCCCAAACTGCTATGGTCCAATCACAGCTAAACATAACATCTGATAGACAAACCTCTCCACCAATAGCTTTCCTATATGATAAAACATTGTTGTGATTATTGAGGGGTGCTAGCCCCTCCTATATACATGTACAGTATGTTTAATGCTTGTTTTCTAACAATGTTTTTTTCTTTTTTTTTTTCTTTTTTTAATGTAATTGACAGTGAAGAGAAACAAATGTTTGTTTTCTCACTAGCAAAAAGCAAAACAATTAGGGATTTGGTGGCATCACTTGACCAATCACTGCCCAGGTTGGCAGCTTACAGTATATGGCAACATGGGGAGAAAAACAAACTCATCCTTCATACATGAGTGATGAGTTTCCAAGTGGCTCCTGTAGACTATTATTGTGACGTATTATGTATTTCATAATACATCACATTGGGCTCAGCCAATCTAATCTTTTTCGTGGTATGAACACAAAAACTGTGTGTGTGTGTGTGTGTGTGTGTGTGTGTGTGTGTGTGTGTGTGTGTGTGTGTGTGTGTGTGTGTGTGTGTGTGTGTGTGCGCGCGTGCGCGTGCGCGTGTGCATGCGGTGCACTACATACAGCCAATGCTTGTGTACTGTCCGTGTTTTCGGCAACTTGTGACGTCACATCCTTCTTTTTTGAAAAGAAAGGCTACTGTTGAAAATGCAGGCAGGAACAAGCCAGAAGTGCCCATTGAATCCCATTCAAAAATGCAGGACTTGACATCACATTTTGGTCGAACCCACAGACTGTGCACAAGCCAAGTGTAGAGGCACCCCATGCGTGCATGTGTGTGTGTGTGTGTGTGTGTGTGTGTGTGTGTGTTTGCGCCACTTTCAACAATGTTTGTTTAAAAAAAAAAACAGCATGATGTTTGTTTTGTCACCAATACAAACATTATCACCCGCCACTAACAATCGATGTTGTAACAATCGATGTTGTAAGAGTGCACCTCACTTCACACAGGTGTGATTGTTGTCTCCACCATAAGGTGGTGACTATAATTCGTACCATGTCCGTCTGTCCGTGCACACGTCCATCCGTGCATGCGCCTGTTATGTCACCCGTACAGTGACGTAACAGCATGGTGGTGACCCGTCTGTCCGTCTGTCTGAGCACGTGTTTGACTGTCCACACCCTGTGGGTGACGTAACAGCATGGTAACAGCATGGTGGTGATTACGTTTACAGGGTGGAATGTGCACATGTTCAAACGTGACCCTGGACAGTGGAGACCTGAGCCCCAGGTCTTGTTTTGTTAATGCTCTGGACAGGAGACCATAACCAGTAAGCAGTAAGACAGAGGAGCTGTGTGGTTTCATTCTGACAGCAGAAATCAGTCTAATAATGGTGGGCGAATAGTAGACTTTGGTTGTTTTTCTACAAAAGGGGGAGCATCCTGTTGTAGGCTGGTCCTTGGAAAAAAAAAAGGACGGGGACTAATGAAAGTTACATGTCAGGTTTGGACGGTGTATGTGATATGAAGTGAGAGAATACCACAATGATAGTAATCCTTGACCTCTATAGACACATTATCCTGTGCATTATTGAGCAGACATGTATTATATATACATAAATCTTTGTCTCTTTGAGCACAAAGTGCATTTTGAGAGGCCACAAAATGTTGTGTGCGCACCCCACACATCATGTGTGGCTCTCGGCATAATGTAGTTGAATACCTCTGCTCTATAGAACTTTTGAATGTATTTTTGAATAGACCTTTTTGGAGGGCCAATACTCACTGTATTGTTGACCTTGGGAGTGTTTAAAATGATGCATGGGAATCAAGCCTTCATTGTCTTGACTGTATATACAGTATTTTCTCCCATTTTAGTTCAGGCATTTGTCAGGTTGGTCCTGACAACTTTTCCCAGGTCTATAGCCTATTACAGTATATTGTCTCAATGCTGTACAGGTCTATGCAAGATTGGCCAGACTAAGATTACTTACTTACTTACTTAGGCCTTTGTATTCCTTACGGAACATAGGCCATTGATGAATCGTTTCCACCCTCGTCTGTCATGGGCCATCTTCTCCAGCTGTTTCCACGTCAGTCCCTGCTGCTTTACATCTAGCTCCGTGCTCCTTCTCCAGGTGTTTTTGGGTCTTCCTCGACTCCGTTTGCCTTGTGGGTTCCATGATATTGACTATTTGGTTATTGACGTGTTGTTTTTCCTTAGTGTATGGCCAATCCAGCTCCACTTCCTCCTTAACAGCTGTATCTCTATTGGGTCCTGGTTGGTGCGTTCCCACAGGGTTTTGTTTGAGATGCGATTTGGCCAGAAGATCCTGAGGATGCGTCTAAGGCAGTGGTTTATGAATGTCTGTATTTTGTTGGTGATGTAGACTAAGATTATTGTGTAGATATTAGTCAGGAATAGTGTCTTTGAACAGCATGTGACCAAAGACACTTACTCTTACACTTACTCATCATGGTGAACTATCCCGCCCACTGCCTTGGGATGGATCAGAAAACCATGGGATTTTTTTTAAATCACATTAAAATGTAATTGCTCTACTTATTTCTTAGGGAAAGGCACTTATTCTTGCTTTGATGCATCTTCATGCCTATATCAGAAGTGAACCTCTCCCAGCCACAAATGCAATGCTGGAGCCTTTTCCCTGGAGCAGGTGCAGTACTGCAGTTCTCCTGTGGAGTTCCAGTGTACCCAGAATGTACTGCCGTATGCATCCTCCTTTTAACTTCAACAACCGGGCTCCCTGAGCTCTCCATGAGCTCCAGAATATCTACGTCATTGCGCCTCTTGCGCCGACATCCGACATCCTGTGCTGCTCGGCCATCTTCTGGTTGCTTACCAGCAAAGTGCAGGTCGGGGGAAATTAAGTCTCCGCTGGAATTTTCAGTGCCAGACTTCTCTTCCTGTCCATCTGTGTCAGCATCTTGTTGAACATGATTGTTGACAATGAAGGCGCCAATGGCAGAGGCCTGGTCCCCGTCCTCAGCAAGGCTGTCAACTTCGTCAACACTCCATGAAATGTCAATGAAATCATCTTCGTCAAGCGGCACTTGTGCGCTGTCAAGCTCACAGTGCTCATCCCCGGACTGCATGTCATCGTGGCCATCAGACTCCTCCTCCTGAGCGGAGATCTCTTCGCCTTGTGTGCTTCGGTGTCTGACCTGACCCGCTGGAACGGGGGCTGAGGAACCCCCTCCATCTTCATCTTCACCTGCGTCCTCATATTGACCCCCTGTAGACCCCAAGAGGTGGGCAGTCATGGAGCTGTGAGCCGCCACCATGGAGCAGTGAGCCGCAAGCAGAGAGCGCCGATCCGCCAAGGAGCGCTGAGCTGCGGGCACAGAGCAGAGAGCCTCAGTCAACGACCGATGAGCTTCGGTCATGAACCGGTGAGACTCGGCCATGGCGCGGCGGTTGTGTCTTTCATGGTCATTGTTCACAATGACGTTGTTCAGGTCCAACTCTTGATCGTCTTCAATGTCATCTTCTGGTTGCCTAGCAGCATCTGTGTCAGCACCCTGTTGAAGATGATTGTTGACAATAAAGTTGACGTTGGCAGAGGCCTCCTCTCCATCTTCACCAAGGCTGTCAACTTCGTCAACACCCAAGTTTTCCTCCACGATCTCCAGATCATCATGTACCTCGTTGGAGCCTTGGTGAGCTGGCGTGTCAATGTCCATGAAATCAACTTTGTCAAGCAGCACTTGGGCGCTGTCGTAGATCACCTTGTCCTCATCTCTTTCCCTAGATATCTGTTCTTGCTCCTCTTCTCCACCGCCAGACATCTCTTCAGCCTCCTCCTCATCCTCCTCTTCATCCTCCTCCTCCTCATCTCCACCAGGGATCTGGTCATCTGTCTTGTCACCGCTGAGAACACCTCGGTGAGGTGAGGCAGCAACACCCACATGGCCATGATCTTCTCTCACCCTGGTGATAATATACTCGTAGGTGAAGTTGGTGCCAGACTGCTTACCACCCGCTACGAGTTCCTCTGCAAAGTCTGCAACATCGTCAACCAGGGCCTTGACAGTCTCCCACAAGTCATTTTGCTTCACTTTTACACAAACAGGATCGCCCGTTGAGCCCTTCACGAAAACCTTCATTATTTCTCTGTTAATTGGCAAAACCTCCTGATTAGACTAATGTTACTCTCTTACTGTACTATTAGCAATTAAGTTAAAACTGTACACAGTGTTTATTTGTTGTATTCGTTGACATCACTGCTCTGACCTCATTGTCTCCAAAATTAGACATTGTCTAATTGACGGCGGTGGATTGGCAGATGACGTACCGCTAACTATTGTACGCTTGACACTATTGTACGTTTGACACTGTCTACATTCTTATGTTTTGTATGTCACTGTTTTATGATTGTACGACATAAACAAATAAATAAATAAGTAAATAAAGTTTAGTCATTGGCTGGGTGATTTGCTGTTGACCGCATGCTTGTATGCACAGTGCCCATGTGAGTATGTATGTAAGTACTGTATGTAAGAATGTACGTACACCAGGGGCGGATGTAACATTTCCCAATTGGAGGGCAGGAGATAAATGTATGGGGGCGGCTTCATGAAGTTGCACCAATACCATTTTTGGTTACAAAACTTACTGTATACTAGCCAAGTAAGCATCAATAATAACATCATTTGTAATTGAAGTCGCAACAGACACAGGCATGCATAAAGCTAAAGGTCTGACTCAGTGCCACTCACCAAACATCACTAGCAGTGATGGGCATCGTTACTTTATAAAGTAGTTAGAAAGTTACCTTAGTGGACTACTTCCCACGAAAGTAATCTTATTATGTTACAAATAACTTTCTATAAAAAGTAACAATAATATATTATTTTCCGTTATTTTCCATTACACAACAATTAAAATCTTTTTTTTTATGCACAAGTTGGTTATGTTATATTACCAGTGTGCATGATGCGCAATCCACGTGCACGGCTAATACTCATGACATTAGCTATGAAGGGCTTTTACTCACGTCACCATTACATCATCAACTAAACCGGCCAATCAGACTACCCCGAGGGACGACCAACTGCCGACCACTGAACACTGCGCATTGATCGCCTTACTTGCGCCCGCTCCTTCCAAGCAAGTAGTAAAAATTCATAATGTAATAAGGGCAAGTGCACACCGAGTGGGGATGCAAGAGTGAGAAGTGGCTATGGTGTCTGGTGGCACAAACTATAATACAGTCAGCAAAGACAGACAACCCAGCACTGAAAATAGATCGTTCAGTAAGCCCCTCCCCAAACTGCTATGGTCCAATCACAGCTAAACATATGTGATAGACAAACCTCTCCACCAATAGCTTTCCTATATGCTAAAACATTGTTGTGATTATTGAGGGGCGCTAGCCCCTCCTATATACATGTATGTTTAATGCTTGTTTTCTAACAATGTTTTGTTTTGTCACTAGCAAAAAGCAAAACAATTAGGGATTTGGTGGCATCACTTGACCAATCACTGCCCAGGTTGGCAGCTTACAGTATATGGTGACATGGGGAGAGAAACAAACTCCTTCATACATGAGTGATGAGTTTCCAAGTGGCTCCTGTAGACTATTATAGTATATTATAGTATAGTATTATGTATTTCATAATACATCACATTGTGCTCCAGTCTAATCTTTTTTGTGGTATGAACGCAAAAAGTGTGTGTGTGTGTGTGTGTGTGTGTGTGTGTGTGTGTGTGTGTGTGTGTGTGTGTGTGTGCGCGCGCGCACGCGGTGCACTACATACAGACAATGCTTGTGTACTGTCCGTGTTTTCGGCAACTTGTGACGTCACATCCTTCTTTTTTGAAAAGAAAGGCTACTGTTGAAAATGCAGGCAGGAACAAGCCAGAAGTGCCCATTGAATCCCATTCAAAAATGCAGGACTTGACGTCACAGTTTGGTCGAAACCACGGACTGTGCACAAGCCAATTGTAGAGGCACCCCATGCGTGCATGCGTGTGTGTTTGCACCACTTTCAACAATGTTTGTTTAAAAAAAAACAGCATGATGTTTTTTTGTCACCAATACAAACATTATCACCCACCACTAACAATCGATGTTGTAACAATAGATGTTGTAAGAGTGCACCTCACTTCACACAGGTGTGATTGTTGTCTCCACCATAAGGTGGTGACTATAATTCGTACCCTGTCCGTCTGTCCGTGCACACGTCCATCCGTGCATGCGCCTGTTATGTCACCCGTACAGTGACGTAACAGCATGGTGGTGACCCGTCTGTCCGTCTGAGCACGTGTTTGACTGTCCACACCCTGTGGGTGACGTAACAGCATGGTGGTGATTACGTTTACAGGGTGGAATGTGCACATGTTCAAACGTGACCCTGGACAGTGGAGACCTGAGCCCCAGGTCTTGTTTTGTTAATGCTCTGGACAGGAGACCATAACCAGTAAGCAGTAAGACAGAGGAGCTGTGTGGTTTCATTCTGACAGCAGAAATCAGTCTAATAATGGTGGGCGAATAGTAGACTTTGGTTGTTTTTCTACAAAAGGGGGAGCATCCTGTTGTAGGCTGGTCCTTGGGGGAAAAAAAGAACGGGGACTAATGAAAGTTACATGTCAGGTTTGGACGGTGTATGTGATATGAAGTGAGAGAATACCACAATGATAGTAATCCTTGACCTCTATAGACACATTATCCTGTGCATTATTGAGCAGACATGTATTACAGTATATATACATAAATCTGTATCTCTTTGAGCACAAAGTGCATTTTGAGAGGCCACAAAATGTTGTGTGCGCACCCCACACATCATGTGTGGCTCTCTGCATAATGTAGTTGAATACCTCTGCTCTATAGAACTTTTAAATATATTTTTGAATAGACCTTTTTGGAGGGCCAATACTCACTGTATTGTTGACCTTGGGAGTGTTTAGAAAATTATGCATGGGAATCAAGCCTTCATTGTCTTGACTGTATATACAGTATTTTCTCCCATTTTAGTTCAGGTATTTGTCAGGTTGGTCCTGACAACTTTTCCCAGGTCTATACCCTGTGCCTATTATATTGTCTCAATGCTGTACAGGTCTATGCAAGATTGGCCAGACTAAGATTACTTACTTACTTACTTACTTAGGCCTTTGTATTCCTTACGGAACATAGGCCATTGATGAATCGTTTCCACGTCTGTCATGGGCCATCTTCTCCAGCTGTCACGTCAGTCCCTGCTGCTTTACATCTAGCTCCGTGCTCCTTCTCCAGGTGTTTTTGGGTCTTCCTCGACTCCGTTTGCCTTGTGGGTTCCATGATATTGACTGTTTGGTTATTGACGTGTTGTTTTTCCTTAGTGTATGGCCAATCCAGCTCCACTTCCTCCTTAACAGCTGTATCTCTATTGGTTCCTGGTTGGTGCGTTCCCACAGGGTTTTGTTTGAGATGCGATTTGGCCAGAAGATCCTGAGGATGCGTCTAAGGCAGTGGTTTATGAATGTCTGTATTTTGTTGGTGATGTAGACTAAGATTATTGTGTAGATATTAGTCAGGAATAGTGTCTTTGAACAGCATGTGACCAAAGACACTTACTCTTACACTTACTCATCATGGTGAACTATCCCACCCACTGCCTTGGGATGGATCAGAAAACCATGGGATTTTTTTTAAATCACATTAAAATGTAATTGCTCTACTTATTTCTTAAAGAAAGGCACTTATTCTTGCTTTGATGCATCTTCAGGCCTGAATCAGAAGTGAACTTCTCCCAGCCACAAATGCAATGCTGGAGCCTTTTCCCTGGAGCAGGTGCAGTACTGCAGTTCTCCTGTGGAGTTCCAGTGTACCCAGAATGTACTGCCGTATGCATCCTCCTTTTAACTTCAACAACCGGGCTCCCTGAGCTCTCCATGAGCTCCAGAATATCTACGTCATTGCGCCTCTTGCGCCGACATCCGACATCCTGTGCTGCTCGGCCATCTTCTGGTTGCTTGCCAGCAAAGTGCAGGTCGGGGGAAATGGAGTCTCCACTGGAATTTTCAGTGCCAGACTTCTCTTCCTGTCCATCTGTGTCAGCACCTTGTTGAACATGATTGTTGACAATGAAGGTGCCAATGGCAGAGGCCTGGTCCCCGTCCTCAGCAAGGCTGTCAACTTCGTCAACACTCCATGAAATGTCCATGAAATCATCTTCGTCAAGCGGCACTTGTGCGCTGTCGAGCTCACAGTGCTCATCACTGGATTGCATGTCATGGTGGCCATCAGACTCCTCCTCCTGAGCGG
>CM076965.1:20196287-20338787 GCA_039105355.1 Benthosema pterotum | reverse complement strand
GGATGATTTGAGACTTGACAGCCATAACCCCCTACTAGAAGGAATCAGGGGTGGATCTAGGCATGGGGCATGGGGGGGCAATGCCCCCCTAAATACCCAGTCTGCCCCCCTCCCCAAACACGATGCCATGCAAAACAACCCAAGCTATTTCAAATTAAAGTGCTTATATTTAAAATGATTTGAAACGCTACTACTACTGCTACTAACTACAGCTGTGGCACCACTGAACCAACAGCATTTCATCACTGAAAACTCTCTGAGTCAGACCTTTAGCTTTATGCATGCTGCGTGTCTGTTGCAACAACAACTGATGTTATTATTCATTTTTTACTTGACTAATAAAAGTCCTGTAACCGAAAATGGTATGGGGGCGCGCCACGGGCGATGAAGCCGCAACCATACCATTTTCTCTTGCCCCTCCAACATGTTCTTTTGCCCCCCCACCCCCCAAAATTGAACATGTTACATCCGCCCCTGGAAGGAATTCTCATTAAGGGCTAAGATGCATGCAGGCTAACCTCTATAGCTTGCATCATCAACACACATTTCTGGATAGATATCCCATTCTGCAAGCTTTGTGAATCCAAGAACACAATCTTAAGAATCGTATGAAACCAGGGGTTTAGATGATTTCAAAAACATGGAGAAGGAAATGATACAGAAATCCAACTATTAAGGCACTACAAATTATATGAGCATTTTGAACACTGATGCCTGTGTGGGACAGAGTCTAAATTTGTGGGACACTTGAAAAGTCTTGGAAATGAGGGACTGTCCCATGAAACCAAATGGACCCTTGCGGGTCCATTTGGTTTCATTTTTACGCTCTCAAAGAGTTATCCAGTTAACCAACTTTCCATATTTAACTTGGAATTCTCTCAAGGACCTCTGGTGGTCCCCGGACCACTGGTTGAAAACCACAGTACTCTTTCACGGGCCGGTCAGGGTCAGCCAAAGGGCCGCATTTGGCCCCCGGGCTGCATACTGCCCAGGTATGTTCTACTGTAGATCCTCCTATGGTTGTGTGAAAGGGAATATGAGAATAAATGCTGTTCGCCGTGCTAACCCTCCCCCCCCCAATCCACCATCGTCCTGGGGAGCACAACATTGCCTCCCATAGATGGTTGCATCATGCTTTCACACAAGATTGTACGTTTGCGCCGCTCAAACTTTCATGAAACAATAATAATGATGAAATTTAACAGCGTTTTCGCAGTGCATGACTACTACTACTACTACAGATCTTACAGGTCTTTTTTTCTGGCTGTCAAAAGTTGTGCTCACTTGGTAACAAAGTGCAAACGGCACCCAGCTGAATCCATGGGGATGCTGCTGCTTCTACTACACTGTTCCACTAAAGTAAGACAACTAAAAACATGAAAGAACACGCTGGTTAATTGGGCGCGCATACTTAACTTCACAAACAAACAGATTCATTCGCCTTCTGTTATCAAGGGAATGGCACAGAAATGCGACCGCACATTCAGGTTTTGTACCACCAGTGAGACTTGTTTAGCATTAAACTAAACTTGTACCACAGAATCATAACATCCATTTTTTTGTGCATTGTTGATGTTATTGGTGTCCCTTGAAGTAAGGATCTACACGCGAACAAAATGCATTGCAATATGGGTATGAAAATAGACCTTGAACGCATGTGTCACCATTATTTTCATTTAAATCATTAAAATATATGCAAATCTATTCTTGTGCACCAAACATTTTGAACTCATATCGTTGCTTCTAAATGCAACCCTGGATAATTTCTATAATTTTGTGGTCCTTGACATGTTTGGGGAACATGCACTGACATAGTAGTAGCCTATTCTTTTAAATGATTTAGAAGACATTTGTAGAATCCGGTCAGCTCGATGGTTAAAGGGATAGTTCAGATTTTTTTTTTTTTTTAAGTTAAGCTGTATAGAATACAGGGGGGGGGGGGGGGGCGTCACTGGGGCCACGCAGTAAACGTAAATGAATAATAATAAAAATAAATCATTTGTATTGTTGGCCCATTTACTCAGGTTTTGTTCAGTTTTGACCCCTCTATCACAGTGAACTATGTTTTTGTATCCATATCACTACGCCAAAATTTAGTTCCATGTGATGTGGATTCATTTAGGCCGGGGCCGGCAACCTGCAGCTCTGGAGCCGCAGGTTGCTCGAGAACACTCCTCTTGTGGCTCCCCAACTACTATTGACAAAAATCAGAGCACAACTCCCACCACGGGACTCTGGCCATAAGTTAATACAGTAGACACCACTATATTAATGGTCATATTTCACACAACTTAAATTCCAAAAAACTGAACTATCCCTTTAAAGCAAAATGTGGACTAGTGAAGAGTCGCAACACGTTTTGTTTGTTTGCTGCAGGTGAAGAAAACAAGCAATAAATCGTCTCTGTCGGATACATAAAGGTCAGTCCGATCAGACAGAGACTGAATCCACTCATTGCAAAACCATCCATGCGCTCCAAGTCCCAACATTTCAGTGTGGCGAATTGGCCTTGAGCAGATTAAAAAACAATAAGTTTTGCATGAACTTATTCCATTGTCATTTCCACTACACAGCTCAAGCATAATGCCCAGCTTCTGGTTGACTACAGATACAGCACAGGTTGTTGTGCTCATAGCATTGCTATTAGGCTGTATATCTCCATATTTCAGCAGGTTCTGTTTTTCACAAATTAATGTCCTTTTCATTTAACATTTCCCAATGGAGGAGCAGGTGAAATGGCATGAGGCGGCTTCATCGCCCCGCGATGCTTCGCGCCACAGGCGATGAAGCCGCCCTCACACCATTTTCAGTTAAATTCTCTACCAGATATATCTTATATTGTACAGGACTTATAGGCAAACATCAGTTGTTATTGAAGTTACAACAGCCATTTTTCTGAATTTTTCTGCAAAGGCACAACATTTTCCCCATAGCCTATTCACTTGCCTAAACATGGTAAAATGCTGAACTCATCACATTTGTCAGTTATGACAGCCCAAGGAGCGTGTTTTGGTAAAGCAAACAAGCGCACAGTTACAGTTACTTTATCACTGAGACAATGAAGGGTCTGGGACTGGGAATCGGGTTAAAGCAACAACAACATACCCAATCTACTTCTTGACTGTCCCAGTTGGTGTTGTCCTCCTCCTCCTCCTTCTCCTGATGCTGAACAGCAGCAGTAAACATTCCCCCCTCCCGGGGGAAAGTGTCCCTGGGTGGGACACAGTCCAAAAACACCACAGAAGCTTCTGTTCAGGCTCTGCCACTGGGCTATATGAGCCAAAGTCCCCTCACCTGATCACCTGGACCAGGTGCAGCCAACACTTCCTTGTTTTTTTTGGACCAGCCAAAAGCTCCCTGTTATTGATGTTGCCATGTCTGCTTTTTATGAGCGACTTTGGTCCTGTTTTTTCTCAGCAATGTTGCTTGAGAAATAATGGTAGTTATAGTAGTGGTCATATTATACTAAGGGGCCCAACATTTTATCTAGCATTGCTTGTTCCCCAATGTTTAAATCTGTGATTCTGCTCAAATAGGACCCCAATGAAATTAATTAAGTCCCAAGAATCCCCGAATCTTGGTTGCACATGGTTTATGGTACTCCCTCTGGTATTGTGATAGTGGACTTCATTTACATTAAGGAACTGTTTGGACAGGTACATACAGTACAGTAGGTATTTTGGTACTGAATGTCTACCACACCAATTACAAGATGCTGCACTCTTTCGCAAACCCTGAGTTGAATGTTGGATATTCTTAAAGAGGAGGTGCCGTGATTTTTTTATTTTTTTCCAATTTTATACATGTTTAAGAGCTGACAGTATGTAAATAGACCCCTGGGTGTGTTGTATGTGCAATGATGTCTTCCCTTTGTATTTAGGGTTTCTTCCTGGAGGCTGAACCTTTCCAGTCAAACATACCAATGAAAAAAACTTCAATATGGTGACATCACATGTTCAGCCCCTCTCCTAACTCCTCCCCCTTTATCATGCAACTAAAGCTGTGGGTGTGGCTTCAGTCCAGGTGGATCTCCACCCATCACCACCCACCAGGCAAACCAGGCATACTTAATGAACTGGCTGGGTGGAATCATAAAAATGACAGTTTAACAAACACTGTACACTTTTTGCAAAAAAAAAATCTTACTCTTCATATAACATTAATACCTGATGATCATGTTTTAGGGTAGAAAAAAAATCATGGCAGTCCATCTTTAAGAATAAGAATATGCACAGCATATGTAGCCTACACCATTTTGAAAGTGGTTTGTGGCGTATGTATGTGGTCTGTGGTTTGTGGTCTGTCATGTCTGCAGGGATTTACAGAATGCTGATGTTATTTCATCAAGTAACAGTTTTGGATAGAAGCTTTCCACCGGACAACGATGATAAGCTTGTACACAAGGAACGTGAGGAGGAGATTCACAAGGCCATTTCTAATAAAAATTAAATCATACCGTAAATCTGTCATGGTTGTTGTGAAGGTGCGATTAAATGGCCATAAAAGTCATAAACTTGGTTGGAGCACCAGGTTGGTTGATATAATGCCTTATATATCTAGACATTTAGGGAAACGTGAATCATTCTGGAATTGTAAATGTGAGGCTAAAGGTTGTACTTTTGAAGCCAAATAGAAAACAACCCAAGGTATTGCTTCACATAGGCTTCCTGGCCAGGTGGCCTACCCAGGAGGGCTGTAAGGCAGGGGCGGATCTAGGCATAGGCATGGGGGGGGGCAATGCCCCCCTAAATACCCATACTGCCCCACCAAACATGATGGCATGCAAAACAACCCAAGATATTTCAAATTAAAGTGACCTAATTAACCACTACTAGTGCACTGATTTCAAACCACTTTCCTCCATCAGACACCGTGGCTGACCAGGGGGAGGCAGCATAGAGAGCAGGATTACCTCATGGTATTTTTGTGAATACTTACCCTGCTAGGGTACACGGTAGAATACAAACTCAACTTTCCATATTAAAAAGGCAGTGAACAGCTTGTAGCACATTAATAGAGTCATTTTACACCAACTAAATGTCACTGTGGTTTTTACAAGGCTGTAAATTATAATGCCGCTGTTTGAATGTTTTTCCCCACACCTTTTAAACCTACAGTATATACTGTATGGCTCATAGGGAATGCCAGGGACAAAAGATCAATTCTAAACTAGTTAGTCCCAATACTTGATTCTGAACGGCTGGTTTCTAATTAGACCACATGCTAAATTTCACAATTTCTATACCTTAAATCGGTTTATATAAATCCTGTGCCAGGTGTATTAATTGCAAAAGTAAAAATATTACTCTGCCAATACATGCCTCATTACCTACTTTTGAGCTTGTTGTTGCATGTGAAAATAGAACAGATTTACAAGCCATCAACAGATAACAACCTTCTGTACACATGACTTACAGTACACTACGAGATATCACATTTGTCGCAAGTTGTACAGTATCTACCAGATTGTGTTGCACATCTCTATTCCTTTGCGGGTATATTGGTACCTTTTCTAATGGATTACATGTAAAGTAAAGATATTACTCTCTAAGTAATATTGCCCAACACTTATCAGACCTGCACTCCAAGGAAAATGGTTTTAAAAAATAAAGCCTTTACAGCATAACTCTGCATTACTCTGTTTAGAGCTTACTGTACATCACTTTACACTGCTCACCTGTGGTCAAACTACAAAAAAGCAAGTATTCAGAAACTCAAGTTATAATGATATGAGAATTTTACTCAAAAGACCTAGATGGTTTAGTGCCAGGGAGATGTTTGTTGCTGCAAGAGTCCATACTTTTCAAGCTGTTCTCCGGAACTTAATGTATAGATTCATGTGTCGCTTAGATGAGTCTGTGAATAGCATCATCATCAGTTTAAATAACCCTTCCAAAAGTTGCACTAGATACACTTCTAGCCTGAGAAAACACTGGCTAAAAGTCTTATTTATTGTAGTATTTATTTATTGTCTCAAATGTTTTTAACCTGTACATTTGGACTGTCTTCTACTGAATGTTCGGTGTATTGTATTATGTCAATCATGTCTGTTTTTCTCTGTGGACCCTGAGTCTGAAATAAAGGCATTCATTCATTCATTCATTCATTCATTCATTCATTCATTCATTCATTCATTCATTCATTCATTCATTCATTCATTCATTCATTCATTCATATAGGTGTATATACATTCCTAGGTCCTGTGAGCGTTGTGAGTGATGGTGGTGGTATATGTTAATGTTATAGCTATAAGGTTAATGATCTCCAGCGAGCATTTTGACATTCTGTTGTTCTATTCATTGGTGTTTTTGAGTATAAAGTGTAGAATGTGCCACAGACAGTCAACCTGCTGTGCTAAGCATCACAATGAGACCTGAGTGCAAATCCAAAAAGCTGCTGCGCTAACTGAGACAAAGCACTCCTCCTGGGGCGCACAACTTCCCATTTCAGCACATTTGGCCGTTCGGTAATTAATCTTAATTCACAGACAGCAGCCAACAGAGGAAGCGTGTTGTATTGGTATCTTATCGCCGCTGTCAGCTGGAAAACCTGTATGTCCACAACAGGAATAACGGGTGGTTCAATGTAGTTATAATTTATTTTTCCAAAGCAGGGCCCGGATGTAACATTTCCCGATTGGGGGGGCAGGCAAAAATGGTACGGGGCGGCTTCATCGCCGATCGATGAAGCCGCCCCCATACCATAACTTTCAGTTACAGGACTTACAGTATATTAGGCATAAGCATTCATAATAACATCAGTTGTTGTTGTTAAATTTGCAACAGGCACAGAGCATAAAGCTAAAGGTCTGATTCAGACAGTTTTCTTTCTTTTTTTTATATAATTTTATCCCACGATTTTGTAACCCATTTTTTCACCCAGTGCCAACCTGAGGAGGCAGCAGACTGGCCTCATGCTTCCTTCAATGCATGAGGAGTCCAAGCTGCCTTCTTTTCACCTGGCAGGGGGGAGTTTCCCTGGTTGGACGTAGCGCGTGGAAGGAACACATTGTTCCAACCAGTTCCTGTCCCCTCCATCAGGCGCCCCGGCTGGCCAGGGGGAGGCAGTTTAGAGCCCAGGATTACTGCATGTTTTTGTGAGGGTAGGGGACACGGGGAGAACATGCAAACTCCACACAGAAAGGCCCTTTCACCAACCCTGCCTCGGGTATGGGCACTGATGACGCACTGATGTTTTGAATGATGAAATGCCAAACTACAACTACAGTTTGAGATTGTCACTGTGCTGGGATGAGCCGCATCCAGTGACCCCGAGTGAATATACCGGTAGGCATAGTACATGCATAGCAACATGTTGTGAGCTTGTAGATCTTCCAACAACCCCTCTCAACAACCGCCTCCCCAGAATAGTGATGCTATAGCAGGGGTGGGCAATTATTTTTCCCAATGGGCCAAATAAGACACATAAAATGTTGTGGAGGGCCAAGACTAAAGACTGAACTAAAGTCTGCGTAAAAATAATTTAATTTCAAGATGAAAGTCATTTTGACACCAGGGACCACTATTTATTCAGCATTTGAGTCACAGACCACCATTTGATGACATTTTAGTTATTTTGCTTTTGTTCACAATTGCAGGCTGGATTTTGGACATTCTCTAGTTGTGTAGACTTGGGGCTAATTCACATGATGAGTATTTTAACTCTTGAGAGTGTATAAATGAAACCAAATGGACCCGCAAGGGTCCATTTGGTTTCATTTTTACGCTCTCAAAGAGTTACATCTGCTTAACCAACTTTCCATATTTAACTTGGAACTCTCTAAACTGTCTAAAGGACCACTGGTGGTCCTCGGGCCGGTCAGAATCAGCCAAAGGGCCGCATTTGGCCCCCGGGCCGCATAATGCCCAGGTATGATGCTATAGGTTAAGTGGATGAATATGGCACCACGTATTATCCTAGGCTGGGAGAGCATAATTAGGTCGTTGTGTAAACGCAGTTGTTATTGATTTAAATCACTTTGAACAATCCATACAGCAAAGACTTCGAGAGTCGGGCGTTTTGAATGACCCACAGCACACAGAAAGAAGAATAATGTTAATAAGAGCAGGGCTGTGTAAAGCCTTTCATCATGATTTGACTGGGGAGCTTGTTGTTTAATAAGTAAAGCACAGCCAGTCATTTATAGACTACATCTACACATCCTGCACAGCATGATTAATGTGCTGCTACCTCTCTGCTGATTATTATGCTCCACAGGATCATTTGCACAGGGACGGACGTGCACGCACACACACACACACGCACGCACACACACACACGCACGCACGCACGCACGCACGCACGCACGCACGCATGCACGCACACACGCACGCACACACACCACACACACAACACACACACACACACACACACACACACACACACACACACACACACACACACACACACACACACACACACCACACACACACACGTGTTGCATGCGCATACATGTTTATAGGCAGATGGAGACACATAGACAGGCAAAGATTAAAGGGGAGCTCCACCCATTTTCAACATTTTCATTAATATACCTTAGAGGTGTTGTGTGGATATGATAAAAAAAAAAGTTCCCCCAATTCTGTATTTCCTAAAACTGGAGGTCTGAAAAAATCGTGAAATACATCTGATGACATCATCAAGATGTATTTCACCATGTTAATGATTTTTCTTTCAGACCCATTTTTCCTCAGAGGGTACAGATGGAACCAAATGGACCCGCTAGGGTCCAAATGGACCCGCTAGGACCCGCTAGGGTCCATTTGGTTCACATTTGTACCCTCTCAGGAAAAAAAATTAAAATGGGTGGAATTCCCTTTTAACAGACAATTTACAATAACCAAAACATGGTAATGCATCATATACATAAAAATAGTCTTCTTGAATCATGTGTAGGCCTAACCTGACTATATAGTGCTATGTCTCCATATTAATAAGATATCTAAGTTATTTGAGCCCTGACATAGGCCTGTAAGGTGACTGAGGCTATCCATGAGTTTCCCCGCCAAGGCACTGGTCATACAGTTCTCAACAGGCCTGAAAATTGAGGCCCGGCCCTAACTGATCAGGCCCAAAGCCTAGCCGAACCAATTAACATACATTTTAGCCCTAATATCGTGTCAGGTCGGGCCTGGCTGGGTTGCCATGCAGTGTTGCCAACCGTTGACTTGTTTTGTATGTAGTTAGTCACATACAAATAAATTATTGGTAGTTGCTTGTTGCTAGGAGAGTGGTTTGGGGTCGTTTCTAAAGTGTACAGTAGTTTGAGCGTACAGTAGCTTATTTGAGCTTGCCTGCTAAAGTTTAATCCAGTGTTTTCCCACTGTCCCACAGTTCTTCACGTCAAGGAACCCCAGATTATTTAAGAAATAATATATTTCAATTTAATCTCAATGTGTTTTTCAATTACAGAGACCCCAGGGCAGATGAAGGACCAGATGGAGGGATTACATCACCTCTCTGGCCTTGGATCGTCTCGAGATCCCCCCAGGAGGAGGTTGCCAATGTTGCTCGGGACAGGGAAGTCTGGAGCTCTCTGGTGGAGCGGTTGCCCCCGCGACCCGACCTCGGATAAGCGGAAGATGGATGGATGGATGGATGGATGGATGGATGGATGAATGGATGGATGGATGGATGGATGGATGGATGGATGGATGGATGGATGGATGGATGGATGGATGGATGGATGTACAACCTCACAATCTGTCACTGTGAGCTTGTAGATCTCCTATTCTCATTTGTGCCGGTCTTCATATACACGGCCACTTGGTTCTGTTGCAAACCTGGCAACACAGCAAGAGAAAGAGGAACTTCTGCACACACAAACGCAAAGACTTATGGGCTTAAGAAAGTGCTAGTACTGGCCCCCATGTACTGGTACCTGGATAAGACGGAGTCTGAAGAAGAGGCTTTTCAGGTGGAAGATTGGGAGTGAGTCTGCTATTCTGATTGAAATGTGAAGTGTAGGTGAAGACAGACAGGCAAAACAATGAGACAGGCAGACAGGCAGACAGGCAGGCAGGCAGGGAGGCAGACAGCGTAAATGTCCGCCTCCTGGCCTTTCAGCCTGGTAGGGAGAAAAATAACAATCTCAGATCGATGACAAGTTCAGTTGTAAAAAGAAAAAGTTGCACTTAATTTCAAACTGGTGAATTTTATTGGAATTATGTAAGGACAAAAGTGCAAGAGTTGGAATAGCAGAGAAAGTTTTAGTTTTTTTGTCTTCAGTCCCTCTAAACGGAGCACCCACCCCCCACCACCACCCTCTCTCATCTGGGGTTTTCGATTGATCTGTCAACATTTCCAAAGCGCTACTGTAGATTACAGAGAGTGTTTCCAACCCTCAGCAGAGTGCAGATTAATGTGAGAGACATCCACAGTTTCGCTCAGGATCTCTCTCTCTCTCTCTCTTTTTCCCCGTTATGAGAGAGATTTATAACACTATAGTGTGCACACCCTGCGACCAAAACACCACCCTCCCCGTCAAATAATGAACGCTCTGAACGCAGCCCAGGCTGTTTCTACTGAGGTCCAACTGAGACTATTAGACAACAACAGATTTGCCTGCATGCTGTGTAGCAGAGAAAAGGAGAGAGGAGGTTTCATTGCAATGGTTCCCAAACTATTTAAAGCAGTGGTTTTCAACCTTTTTGTCACCAGGGCCCACTATTTATTCAGCATTTGAGCCACAGACCACCATTTGAGGAAGTTTTCACCCCCACATCCCCCAAAATTAAAGATTTCTTTTGCTTTTGTCCACAATACCAGGCTGGATTTGGGAAACAAAACAGCCAAACATACAGAAGAAAATGACCATTAATCTTCTACATTCTCTAGTTGTGTAGACTTGGGCTAATTCAGATGATGGATATAATTCAGATGATGGATATAACCAAGTGGACCCATTTGGTTTCATTTTTACGCTTTCAAAGAGTTACGCCTGCAGAAGAGTTACACTTCTATATGTAGACAGCCAAGACAGGAGGAGCTGGGATTCGAACCGCCGACCAACGGACCATTGGACAACCTACTCTACCTCCTGAGTCACCTGCGGGTCCAGGACTCTTTGGGAACCACAGCTATAGCATGCAGAGAAAAAGAGAAGGGGGGTTTTATTGCTTGTGCGCGCACACACCATGCACGGTGACAAATGTTCTTACACAATCCAGAGCACCAATCAGCTGCAGGCTGATTAGAAGAACGCAGGGATCTGTCCAATCAGGGCTTGGGGTGGTTAATAATTGCCATGCGATTACCGCAAGACATGAATTATCCAAGTACAGGCCCAGCAGTATCTGTATTTTATTACTTCATCCGATTAAAACGACGCTGCTTCTTCTAGACTTAAAATGTCTATGGTGAACTTATTTTGCCCGGGGAGATATAGGCTACGTACGATAATGGTCGATGATAACCCCCATCCCCACCCCTTCCTCCTTGATTTGGTTAGTAAAAAACATTAAAGGGGGAATTAGATTTGAATGTTAAGAATAGTAGCATGTTTAGACGATAGCCATGCTTTTGCCTGTGCTTATTTATTGAATCATTGTTATTAAAGAAAAAAAGAGCATCATCTTACACATTAACAAGGGTCAGAAGGCAGGACTGTCAGTCAGGGCCGGATCTAGAGGGGGGCAGGGGTGGGCAGAGCCCACACAAACATGCATCCTGCCCACCTAATGAAAGGTAATATCAGTGGTTTTCAACCAGTGGTCCGGGGACCACCAGTGGTTGAGAGAGGTCCAGGTGGTCCCCAGCTAAATGGTGGAAAGGTGGAGATGTAATTACCTCTTTGAGAGCGTAAACATGAAGTTTCATGTTTACACACTGAGTTGTTTCCCAAATCCACCCTGGAAATGTGAACAAAAGCAAAAGAAATTTTTAGTTTTGGGGGGCTGTGGGGCTAAAATGTCATCAAATGGTGGTTTCTCTGTGGCTCAAATGCTGAATAAATAGTGGGCCCTGGTGTCAAAAAGATTGAAAACCACTGCTTCATATGAAAACTTTGGAGTTGCCCACCCTGCCATTCTTCCAGCCCACCCTAGTAGGGCTGGCTAAATCCGGCCCTGAGGACTGTATTTTAAAGTAGAGCCGTCTGGATGCCACAGCGGAGCTACTCTTCCCATCACAGCAGCATGACTCATTTTTCCCGCTCTCTCTCACAAAGACATCATGACAGAAAGACCTATAGTTAGTGATTAAATGAAATCCATAATTTTGTTATGTTATGGGGGCCACGGCAATGTTGCCGTGGCCTGTGGTAAAAAGGGCAATGTTTAGGTACTTTTGCTTTACTCGAGTAGGGCCATTTTTCCGTATTTCATAGCCAGCGCCCTATCAATTTGCCTCTAGATTCTAGAGCAGTGGTTTTCAACCATTTTCATACCAGGGCCCACTATTTCTTCTGCATTTTAGCAGCGGACCACCATTTGATGATGAGTTTAATAATCTCTCGGATGCAAAGGATTTTCGATTTTTTTTTTTTTGTCCACAATTTAGGAGAGATAACTGGCAAAACATTGGTCAAACTAACAATTCTTCTACATTTTCCTATGGTGCAGATTATTGAAAAATAAGTAATTCAGGTGTTTTAAATATAATTTAACTCTTGAGAGTGTAAAATGAAACCAAAAGGACCCGTAAGCTGTATTTTCAAAACATTTTTACAGATTTGGGAAATCAAAATGTTTTTTTTTTTTTTTTTTTTTTTTTTTTTTTTTTTTAATAATCTAATGTTGTATTGCTACTTGTACTTCAGTTCAGTGAATACCAGTATACTTTTTCCACATCACTGCAGTGTTGCCAACTGCCAAATACAAGATGCACTAGTGGCACTTCCAAAATGCAGTAGAATGCACTAGAGCAGTGGGTTTTCAACCATTTTCATACCAGGGTCCACTATTTATTCTGCATTTTAGCCACGGACCACCATTTGATGTTGACCACCATTTGAAATAACTGGCAAAATGTTGGTCAAAATAGCAATTCTTCTACATTTTCTAAATGGGTAGATTATTGAAAATTAGCCATTTCAGATGTTAAATATAATTTAACTCTTGGGAGTGTAAAAAGAAACCAAATGGACCTGTAAGGGTCCATTTGGTTTCATTTTACGATCTCAAGAGTTACAGATCTATAGGGGTCCATTTGGTTACCAAACAATGGTCCTTTCTAGGAAGGAAGGAGGACTCTATCATAGGAGGAAAACTGGTGAAAAAATATGGTTTTATCTCTGGCACCTGTCAACCAATTTCGCCCCAACTCACCAGCAAAACACACTAGATTTTCCACCAGGAGTTTTTCCACTAATTTTGGCGCTAGGGAAGGTCAGGGGAGAAAAAGCTAAATATAGCGACAAATGCGCCAAGTTGGCAACACTGCATCCCTGTGGCCCACCAAATGATTTGCTGCTGTGTTGTTATCACAGCATCCTGCCAGATCCTATATGCAGCGGTTAGTGCCAAGAAACCCACCATAATTCAACTGCTCATAATTACATCCCATCATGAGCTAATAATTCTGCTGCACACTAAATAAGAGCTCTGTGACATGCACAGGCGTTTGGACCTACAGGCTGCACCATTTATTCCCTGCCAATAGTCATATTTCAGCCTTTAATTTGAGACAATGAAACGTTGTTAACCGTGACCAATAGGTCAATATGCCTGCAGTCAAAATGGGCTAATAATTCTGGAATTTAACGCTGAAGCAAGAAGTCCAATTTAAACCATTTTTGTCCTGACCAGATTCTAGTTTCTGACACTAGATTCTAGTTTCTGATGCTGCATTCTAGTTTCTGACACTAGATTCTAGTTTCTGACACTAGATTCTAGTTTCTGACACTAGATTCTAGTTTCTGGTACTACATTCTAGTGTTGATGTTACTGACGTTAGATTCTAGCTGCAGGCACTAGATTCTATATCTGATGCTTAATTCTAGTTCCAGCACTAGATTTGAGTTATAGATTCTAGTTTCCAAAGCTATTTGAGTTTTTGGCGGTAGATTCTACTTCATGCCGCCAGATACTAGTTTCCGCCACTACATTTTAGTTTTCTGAAGTTACATTCTAGTTTCTGACACTAGATTCTATTTTTTCTGAAAAATAAAATCTAATTTCCTGTGTCAGTGATGCTTAACATATTTCATGCCAAGGACCACCAGCATTATCTATATTTGGCTGCGGAGCCCCATCTGAAAACATGTTTTAGGGATCCCCAGAAGCAAAGATTTGAGCTAAAATGTTTGCTTCTTAAATAATTCATCGAGATTTGTGTCACATTTTCACGATTTTTCAAAAATAGCAGACCTACAAGCTCATAGCGCGCCACTCGGTGGCGCGCTATGAGCTTGTAGGTCTGCTATTTTTCAATAGCTAAAATATAACATAATGCCTAAAACGTGCACAAAGGGTTAATAAGTAGGAATGCTTTTCATTTATTTATTTGTTTGTTTGCAGTGAAAACTATGTTTTGCATCCTAAAGTATTAAGTGGAACTCTGGGTTGAATGCTATTCCAGAGGTCTGTGCTCTGGTGAGGGAAAGGTGTACAGGACTCATAAATATTAACTCTGCAGGTCCTCCCTGTATGAGTTCAGTGCACTTATATTCACATTATCTCCAGTTTATTCAGATGGGTCAGCATTTATATATATAGAGAGAGAGAACTGACTTTACACCAACCTCGACTCCTCAATTATGATGTTTTATATTCGCATTGTTATCTGTCCAGTTTGACTGTCTTGAATCCGATCGCAACCATAGTATCATATTAATTATTGTCTGAGGTGCGCACACCCTGCACTGTTCTAAATGATTCAGTATTCTTCCTGACGCCTGTTATGTTATGATTAATTCAGTCTGTCTTCACTTGCTTGGTAGTTGGTTGTTATAGCGGTAACTGTGCTTGCCATCATCTGAACATTGTTTAGACTAAATGAATGTACTTTCTTCATGAAGCGGGCAGCATCTTGCAGCATGCTTGCTCTCCTGCTGGTGTGGGTCATTTCTGTGGATTCTAAATAGACAATCTCGCAATAGCAAGGTTAACTAAACAATAGCCTGCTTTGTCTTCAAGCAAGGTATTCGTCTAGTCCAGGGGTTTTCAACTGGTGGTCCGGGAGAGGATTCCAGGTGGTCCCCAGCTAAGTTGTTTAACCAGATGTAACTCTTGAGAATGTAAAAATGAAACCAAATGGACCCTGGCGGGTCCATTTTTTGCCCTGATCTACACAACTAGAAGATTAATGGTCATGGACAGAAGCAAAAGAAATGTTCAGTTTTGGGGTCTGTGGGCCTTTAAAAAAAAAAAAAAAAAAAATCAAAACTGTTTCATGGAACCACCAGCCAGGTTAAAAAAAAAAAAAAAAGAAAAAAAAAGAAACTAAACAACGTCACAACGGCCAGCTTCCAGAAAAAGCTTGTCATCACCAAAAATTCAGGCTGGAGACAGGAGTGAGGAAGCGAAGGGTGCACGCACATCCACAGATCTCAACGGGTGCTGGATCTAACGTAGTGACATTGTAGCGTTGCCACATATGTTAATAAAAAGGATTTAATTTTATTTCTATGGCATTTAAAAGTGTATGTCCATATGTTATAATGGTCCTTAATTAACGCCATCCTTTAAGGGTAAGGCCCTGTTAAAACCCATTTACCTTCAAGAAATCATGATGTTTTCGGTTTCGATTTTGTTATTATTTAAGGGGGGGTTTTGTGCTGAATCCATATGATGATGATGATATGATCATCTCCGTGTCTGCCGTCATTCAATCAAGCTATTCCTATATTAATCAATTGTGTCCCACAGGAGATCATTCATAAACCCGTGACTTTTAAAACAGTAACAGTTTATTTAAATATCAAAACCGTTACAACATGAAGAGAACAGATCCGCACACTGTGCTGAAATATCGTTATTGTGATAATATCGTATACTTCCTCCCGCAATGTATATCGTATATTCCTCAGTAAATATTGTGATATTTGCATAGGAATAATTCCGGGAGGAAAAACAGGTCGCAGAACTGGCCTTCGTCAGGTATACTCTGACGAAGGCCAGCTCAGGCCGAAACGTTGTACTTCGACATTTCTTGTGAAATATTCTAATTCATTGAGGTAGGACTTTTGGGTTTTCATGAGCTGTATGTATGCTATCATCAAGATTAAAAAAAAAAAAAACGTTTTTTTTTGTTTGTTTTTTTAATACTTCACTACTTCACTTCAATAAATATATTTTTGTGATTATTAGAATGTCTATTACATGTACATTCATTATTTATTTTAATTTATTATATTATATAATTTATTATAATTAATCAATTAATTAATTGGCATGTTTGTTTTTTTTTTTTTTTTTTTTTTTTTTTTTTTTTTTTTTTGCTTTTTTAATGGTAGTAATGGTAGTCCAAAGAGGTTGAAAACTTTTTTTTTTTCCCTTTCTTTTTCTTTTCTTTTTTTTTTTTTTTTTTCAAGTAGAAATAAGTCCGGGCCTTGGAGAGTTAATGCACACTGGATTGAGGACATGTGAAAGATTCACTCTTTGGATTATATTATGGAAGAAAATGAACTTTTACACACTATTTGAATTGATCTTGGCAGATGAGTATAAGCCTGGCTGTATAAACACAAGGACATCAGCTCACTGACTCTCAGGAGAAATGAAGTGCAGCTGCTAAACTGCTGCTCAGTGGCTGAGGAGGGACAACTCTATGTGTCATTGTTCTGTTATTGTTGTTATTATTCGCCATGGGGATGTATTATTGTGGTAATGTATGCATGCTCTATTTATGTACAGTATGTTCACCCCTAGTCGTTTATATAACAATGTTGGTATTGAGGGAAAACTACAAAGGGAAACTGCTATATGGTGCAGGGGAGGATTATTCAATGGGCACTTTGGGCCCATGGCGGGGGTCAGCAACCTGCGGCTCAGGAGCCACATGCAGCTCTAGAACACAGCCCTAGTGGCTCCATGGCTGTAGCGTTATTACATACACACTGGTGGTGGTCCGCCAAGATAAACATTTCAGTCACTGACAGCAGCAACACGCCATGCATGCGCTGTCTGACAGTTACTGTACATCGCCAGTTAACATAGCGCTTGTTGGCCATGCCACAAAAGCCCAGCACTTATCAGAGATTGAGCTTTAATCTGAACCACCCATTCAACAGTATATTACGTAGTGTATATCATTAATATACTGTATCTTTGAGATGTTGTGTGGACAAGATAAAAAAAAATCATTAACATAACTTGACGTCATCAAGTTGTGTTTCACCATGTTAATTATTTTTCTTTTAGGACCTTTTTTCTGAGAGTGTACAAATGGAACCAAATGGACCCACCAGGGTCCATTTGGTTCACATTTGTACACTCTCAGAAAACAATGAAAATGGGTGGAATTCCTGTTTAAGGGCTTATTATTAGGCTTACATTTTTTTTGCGGCTCCAGACAGATTATGAATTGAATTTTTGATCAAAAATGGCTCTTTCAACATCTTGGGTTGCCGACCCCTGCCCAAGGGTGACCAGATGTCCCTCTTTGCATGGGACAGTCCCTCATTTCCAAGACTTTTCAAGCGTCCCACATATAGAGACTCTGTCCCACATTGTGACTGACAGGCATCAGTGTTCAAAATGCCCTAATAATTTGTAGTGCCCTAAGCTGATCTACAATCTCAAAACGCGTCGCAGTGCGACGCGTTTTGAGATTGTAGATCAGCTATTTTTTTGATTTTCAGATCAGCTGTTTTTGCTATACGTGAAATGAAATCCTGAAGTATTTTTTTGGAATATTAACATCAAGTGGTTAATAATTTGCTCACTGCATTTTGTCCCCCTGACCTAGAGGCAGATCCTGGACCAGGCGTCCTTGTCACTGTTATTAACAATGGGATCATTTGTTTTGTGTCAATAAAATGATAAATGTCCTAAACATCATGATTAAGGTACAATACTGCAAGTGTGCAGTTATAGTTGCATATAGCCTTATTTTGTTACAATAGAACTAGATATACTGAACCCAAGTGCAGAGTGATGACCAGTGGATTAGAGTCTAAAAAGCAACATTTATTAGTGTCACCCTATCCCAGCTCTGACTACAGCTGTCAGACAGCCGACACCTGACTCATCCATTTAGTGCCATTGTAGCAGGTGGCTACAGCCTCTGCCGTGATGGCCTCGAAAAACCAATATCTGCCCCCGGACCAAGGGGATGTCCTCTTGGTCTAGTGGTTAAGATGTTGGACTTTCACGTGGGAGACCCGGGTTCGAATCCTGGGCGTTACATTGGTGCCGTGACCCGGATTGGGTTTACCCGTGAAGGAGGTCAAAAGGGAGGTGAGTGTAGCAGGTGGCTACAGCCTCTGCCGTGATGGCCTCGAAAAACCAATATCTGTCCACGGACCAAGAGGATGTCCTCTTGGTCTAGTGGTTGGACTTTCACACGGGACTTTCACACGGGAGACCCGGGTTCGAATCCTGGGCGTTACACCATACAAGGACATGTTCTTCAACATACTGTATCTGTGTTATTTTAAGACTTTGTGAAGTGTATAAAGAGAGGAGGACACCTATAATCAGGAGGGCTTGCACCAGGCTTGTCCTCCCTGAGTGGTGTGTTCCGGACACAAACTCCTGTAATAACACTGGACCTTGATTCATCTCCATTTCACTCTCATTTGTATTTCTTTATGTTTATCTTACATTATTTTCTAAGTTCCTAAGAAATCTAGTACAAGGTATAGGTTACAACTTTGCAGGACCAGCAGAATCCAAGCAGTCAAACTATCAAGTTGAACAAGCAAATTACCATGTAGACACGGTGCAAGAACAGAACAGAACAGTCTCAACAGAACGTCACAAGAATGAATGAACTCACAAGGGTGTCCAGATTTATATGGATCAAGGTGATTGCAAATAGTTCACAGGTGCAGTGGGTGTGGAACTGTTGGGCTGCAGAGTGAGTGATAAAGTGTGACATGGACTAAAGCAGTGGTTTTCAACTTTTTCAATACCAGGGCACACTATTTATTCTGCTTTTGAGCCACAGATGACATTTTCACCCCACAGACCCAAACCTAAAGCTTTCTTTTGGTTTTGCTCACAATTCAAGGCTGGATTTTCACAAACAAATAAGCAGACATACAGTAAATCAAAATGATCATTCTTTCTACATTCTGTAATGGTGTATACTTCTTAATTAAGATGGGGCTAACTTAGATGATGAACGTAACCCTAATTTAGATGATTAACGTAACACGAGGGTCCATTTGGTTTCATTACACTCTCAGGAGTTATATCTGGCTAACCAACTTAGCTGGGGGACCACCTGAAACCACTGGTGGTCCCCGGACCACTGGACTAAAGGAATGAGGTGTGGCTGACATGTAGACATATGGTCTGCCTCAGACCATGACATATTTTAGCTCTTTTATTTTCAGGCAAAGCATCGCAGTACATACAGTATGAATATTGCAGGCCCATATGTCATAATTGATATGCGTGTGTGCAGACACTATTGCACAGAAAGAAAAATCCGACAGTGTGTGTGTGTGTGTGTGTGTGTGTGTGTGTGTGTGTGTGTGTGTGTGTGTGTGTGTGTGTGTGTGTGTGTGTGTGTGTGTGTGTGTGTAGGGGGGGGTGTCTTTGGCTGGCAGCGGCCCAGAGGCCCATCATTTCTAGATGATATCTTGGACGTGGCAACGAGTTAGAGATTTGAGGATGATACACGGAAGAAAAAAGAAAGACAGCCAGTCAAGTCTGTTTCTGGTGATGATTTAACTCTTTCGTCACACAGGTGAAATAGCTGGGACGATTATAGTTTAATTTTCACACGCCATTTATAATCACTTCATAGGGAACATTTTTATAGTACAATATCCAGGCTTTATGATATGGAGTATTGGTCTTAAAGGTTTGGTTAATAGATGTATTTATTGTTTATCACCAGGCCCCACAGCCTACACGGAAAATATACGGTAGTTCTCTCTGCTCTCAAGTGACTACCTGGTAAAAATAAAAAATAAAGGTTAAATAAAATGTACTACCACTCCAGAGGAATACCTCGGAGGAGAATGTAACGGCTGAAAGGGCTGGAAGGGCTAACATAAACCTTTTCACCTTGTGATGATAATACAGGGTGGTGATGTAGAAAAATAAAGTTTTAGTTTTACATATCATCATACATAGCTTCCTTGCTCTGATTGATATGTCAACATATTACACATCAGTGACCATTAATTCACCACATCACCATTACAACATCAACCCCACTGCACCCCATTGCATTTTCAGAATTGCATTCGGCTGATTCTAGTCTTATGTCTTGTTTGCGGTTTGCTCATCGGTCGTTAGACTGTCTCTAAAAGTACTGTGATTCAGGGGCGGATCTAGGCATGGGCATGGGGGGGTCAGTGCCCCCCTAAATGCCCTGACTGCCCCACCAAACATGATGGCATGCAAAACAACCCAAATTTCAAAGATATTTTAAATTAAAGTGCTTATATTTAAAATGATGTGGAACACCACTACTGCTACTAACTACAGCTGTGTCACCACTAAACCAACAGCATTTCATCATTGAAAACAGAAAACTCTGAGTCACGACCTTTAGCTTTATGCATGCTGCGTGTCTGTTGCAAATTCAACTACAACTGTTGTTATTATTGATGCTTTACTTGACTAATAAAAGTCCCGTAACCGAAAATGGTATGGGAGCTGTTTGTCAGGTATATTCAAATATGGAGCTGTTTAACTGAAAATGGTATATGGGGGCGGCCGCCCCATACCATTTTCTCCTGCCCCCCAATTGGGAAATGTTAGATCCGCCCCTGCTGTGATTGATTAGTTTATGTGATGACGTAATTAAGAGATCTTTATAAGTATTGACGTGAGTATCATCTCTCGGAGGTGCCGATGGGCATTGCAGTCGGTCGCTCTGCTTGCGCACAAGTAGGTCATCATGGCCTACAGTACTTGTTTGCAATGCGCAAGTTGGCACTCAAACTTTATCACTACTTGCACCTGCTCCGCTCAGTGACTTTATTATTACTACTTGTGTGAGCGGCGCTCACACAAGTAGTAATAAAGTTGGAGTTGAGACACCCACTGTGATTTGCTGGACTGACATTTGTGATGATTTGATGACGTGATGAGGATGAGAGTGCCCCCTCACTTCAGACGGGTGTGATCTTATTCTACCAGTTTTTCGATTGCCAGTTCCCACCTGATGTCGTGTGGGAGTTCTAACTGCTCCACACCATACCGAACAACTGATAACTTACATAATGTCTTCAGGCTCGGACTGCAATCTAAGACATACAGGTCACAAGAGATTTTTCGTTTGGACCCTCCATTCCCTGGAATCCATTTTTCTCCTCCAACGAAGATGATACGATCTCCAACCTGGCAACAACACATCCCATATCTTAGAGACGGTGCTTTCCCCTTGGTCTCCACCTTCTTCCAGGAGAATGTCTTTGGAGTGAATCTCCACACATCGTTGAGGTCTCCTTTATCGCCATAACCACCAAACATGTGCAGGTCTCCATTGTAGGCAAAAGCCGAGTGACACCAACGTCCTCGTGAACGACGGAGTGTAGAACCTGAAGGCGTATCCAGCCAATGGTCGTTCTCTGTGTCAAACACTCTGATGGTGTTGTAGGGTTGACCCAACTCCCTGCCTCCAAATACAAACATTTTTGTCCCAATGATGGTGGCGGAGTGATCACCTGAATTAGGAGGTGAACTTCCTGTTGTGTTAACTAAAGACCAGACCATAGTGCTGGTGTCCAACTTGTGCGTGTCATTAGTGCATCGGTATGGAGGGATGAATCCTCCATGGACATACATGACTTTCCCCAAGACACAGGCTGAATGGTTCTTCCTTATTTCAGGAACAGTGCCAGAAACCAGTGGTTTGTACCATGTGTGGGTGTCGACAGTAAAAGTATAAAGCAGGTTGCAGTAGTTTTGTCTGTAGCACTGATACCCTCCCCAGAGGTAGGCAACGTCCTCAATTAGCACAGCTGTGTGTCCGTAGCGCCTGGAAGGAAGCTCAATGTGTGGTTCTATTCCTGGCGCTGTCACTGTGGTCAGCTTCTTCCAGTGCAAAGACACTGTGTTGAAGACCTGCACCTCAATCTGGTCCTCATTGTTCTCGCCAGAGTTCCCTCCAAAGTAGTACAGCTGTTGTCCCACTACTACGGCAACACAACCCTCTGGCGATCTATTCTGATGCAATGTCCATGAAAACATTTTTTTAAGACAATACAAGGGGATTGAAGTGAACCGGTTGGTTTCCTGCTCTGTAGATGAATGAAGAGCATGTGGGACAAGAGACAAATAAGCACGCTTCTAACTTCTAGGGCCTTTAAGAGTCTTGAAGATTCTTGAATAGGTCCGCTAAATTGAGTCTTGGAGAAGTTGACTCAACCTTCACGTCTCTGAGGTTGCAGCGGTTTTTCTTACTGGCTGGAGTGGAAACATGCCAGAACTCCATATATAGACATAAATGAACACTGTATGGTCCTCTGACTAGCCAGCCCTCCATCATTGCTTCCAGTCATCCTGGTTCTCCATACACCCGGCCAGCTCCTCAGTGCTTTGCGCTCCTGTGTCATTCTTGAGTAATCCACATTATGTTAAAGAGGGCGTGACATACCCCCTGGGGAGCTGACAAATGGTAATTCAGATGCTATTTTTTGTCGTGACGTCACGCAGGAGGTGTAACTTCCCCCATAATCAGCCTAAAGGCAACCACACTATTGTTATTGTTATGCGTTTTATCTGTAACCTTTTTTCACCTCCTGATGACAATATATAATCATTCGATTGGCTGACCAAGGAACATCGAAATGATTTGATTGGCTGAGCAAGGAAGGTGATGTATGATGGTGTAAAAGTTTCTTTTATTACGTCACCACGTTATCGGGGCAACCACACTTTGCAATTGCAAAATTGCTTTCTAGTTATGAATCTGCTGGAGACTGTTGTACTGTGATTGGCTAAAACACTGCCTGACCCCCCCCCCCCCCCCCCCCCTCACACATTAGCTCCACCTGTCCTGTTGACAACAACAGTTCTGGACCGTCTGCAGGACAAAGCAGGTGCACGGACGGACGGACAGACGGACGGACGGACACGGGGTGAAACATAGTCACCACCTTACGGTGGAGACAAATATGCAAAACATAGCTACATATTATATTTTGATTTTTGGCCAAAAAATTGCCTCTATTACCTTTAAATGCCTGCCATTGTGGCAGTCAGATACAGCATGAAGTGTGTTTATTATGCCAGTTACTGTATAAGTGTATACTGTAGCCTCACATAGCATAAAACACCATAGACACATTATACAGTGAGGTAAGGAGTGTATGGTTTCCAACATCGCTTTCATTCATAACACAATCACATACTCCGTTGCAGGTCGTTTGAAATGCATATAGGATATGGCCTAAAGCACAACTATTCTTTGAAGACCCAAGATCAATTGTCTGCGGTGATCAAAAACTACAGTGTTGTGGCACGGCTCCTTTGAAGTATGAAAAGCAATCCTGCAGAAAGGTCCTGATTTCCATCATTGCTGAATCAGTGACATTTGCTTAACCCTTTTTCTGTACTGAACGCGTTTTGGTGTTCAAAGCATTATGTTACACTTAAGCTATTGAAAAATATCAGAGCTACAAGCCCACAGCGCGCCACCGAGTGGCGCGCTGTGAGCTTGTAGCTCTGATATTTTTAAAAAAAATGTGAAAATGTGATGCAAATCTTTGAATATATTCTTTCGGAAGAAAATATTTTGAACTAAAATCGTTGCTTCTAGGGGATCCCTAGAACAACACGTTTTCAGATGGGGGTCCGCAGCCAAATATAGATAATTCTGGGGGTCCTTGGCATGAAATATGTTGAGCATCACTGAGACAGGAACTTAGATTTCTCAGAAAAACTAGAATCTGTCAGAAACTAGCAACAGAAACTAGAAACTAGTCAGAAACTAGAATCTAGTCTAGTGTCAGAAACTACAATCAGGTGTCAAATAGAATATATTCTTAGATGTGTGCATCATTTTCACAATTTAAAAAAAAAAAAAAATCAGATCTACAAGTTCATATCGCGCCACCGAGTGCGCAATATGAGCTTGTAGATCTGATATTTTTCAATAGCTAAAATGTAACATAATACGTTCAGTACACAAATGGTTAACCTGTGAGGCAGTGTCCTGTCGCTGTCCAATCTGCTTTGAGTGATATGGCTAAGGAGAGCCATTAGATCACATTCAAACACAACAAAGTTCAGGCCTGTGTTGGGCGTGAAGATAAGAGACGCCCAGGCGTTTTGTCAGCCAGCGCCGGGAGGAAAGTAAAGTACAGCGTCCGACGCGTTTTCAGCTGACGGGGCAGCCGAGCTCCAGATGAAGAGACCACCTTGAAAGCAGAAGGTCGTTGTGTTTGATGTGCACAGTTATGTAACGTGCACTCACAGTGCAGGCCCGGGTGTAACATTTCCCAATTGGATGGGCAGGCGAAAATGGTATGGGTGCGGCTTCATCGCCCGTGTCACCTACGGGCGATGAAGTCGCCCCCCATACCATTTTCAGTTACAGGAATTTTATTAGGCAAGTAAAGCATCAATAATAACATCAGTTGTTGTTGAAGTTGCAACAGACACGCAGCATGCATAAAGCTAAAGGTCTAGCCTGGTCTAGCCCTCAATGATTTTGGCCTTGGGGGGCGGGGTGCCGTGGGATCCACACGGCAGATGAGCTGCGCTCTGATTTGATCTCACTAACGTGTCGTCATCCCCGGCCCCTCCCGCGCCCGTCCACTGCTGTTCTACGTCACATTATTTAGAGCGACGCCCACCCCGGAAGGTTCACTCCCACTTGAAGGCCACTTTCCAACGTGCGTTAGTCCAGGCTTTCCGTTTTCGCGCAAGGCGAACGAAAATGAAAGCCTGGGTGTCGAGGCTACTAAAGGTTTGACTCAGAGAGTTTTCTGTTTTCAATGACTAATTGTAATTAGTCAGTAGTAGTAGTAGTAGTGTTTCAAAACATTTTTATTATAAGCACTTTAATTTGAAATATCTTTGAATTTTCGGTTGTTTTGGTGGGTCAGTCAGGGCATTTAGGTGGGCATTGCCCCCCCCCCCCCCCCCCCCCCCCCCCCCCCCCCCCATGCCCATGCATAGATCTGGCCCTGACTGTGTTCATGTGTGTGTGTTCAGTGAGTCCCTGCTGGGCAAAGTACAAGGGTGTGTTGCTGTTGTCACATTCAGATTGCATCCTGATCCTGGTATATAGAAACTGATTTATTGAAGATTCCAACTTTCAAAAGTTCATAATTTTTGTTTTGAGGTATTGTTATACTGTTGTACTGTGCTTTTTTGTGCTACCTAACTAATACCTAAACTCACCTAACCCTTGTAGGTGAGTAAAACTTGTAAAACAAGCACTCCTTCACGTAGTACCTACCTGCCTACCCTCTTGTATTGTTTCTGGGGGGGAAAGGAAAAACTAGATCAGCACTCGGTAGAGTGCAAACTTGTGCGTTGTGAACAAGTAGGCAGGCGTCGGCAACTCAAGATGTTGAAAGAGCCATTTTTGACCAAAAATGAAATTCAAAATCTGTCTGGAGCTGCAAAAAATGTAAACCTAATAAGCCCTTTTCATTTTTGTTTTTTCTGAGAGGGTACAAATGTGAACCAAATGGACCCTGGCTGGTCCATTTGGTTCCATTTGTACTGGCAGGCTCAAGTCTCAGCGCGGCATGGCTGCAAGACACTGAGTTGGCCATCTGATGATACACGAAAGAAGAAGTCAATACAGTATAACTTCAACTTCAGTCAGGACAACTCAAGAAGGGTTTAATATTCATTTATTGAATATAAAATAAGCAATATATTTATCATGGTTTGGCGGATGAATTGGATCTGCTTTTTGGGTACTCAGATCAAGCGCAACAGTCCTGACCTTAAGGACTCCGAATCCCCGTACCCAAAGGGCAGATCCAAATCTACAGGTGGTAGCTGGGGTGGAGGAGGGTTAGCAGCAAAATGATTAAGCATAAGCAGAACAGCAGTATCAGAGTGAGCAGCAGCAGCAAGCAAGCAAGCAGGAAGAGCAATGCAAACTTACAGTTTAAATAGCCTGTGAGAGCCTGTGATTGGATGAAGTCAATCATGTGAATGTGATGCTGAGGCGGCCCTTTAAAGGGCCGGCAGCGACTGCACTGAGGTTTCCTGAATGAACTTGCTATGCGCTTGTCTATGACCAGCGCACCGCTCATTACTGCAATGTCCTGCTTGCAACCGCAGAGATCACAGTCAACAAATGAATCGTGCAAACAAAGCATCTATGGAGGACCTCACTATACGCAGTGATTCTTCAACAAGTGGTCTGTTACTGTGCTGATGGTGAATCTCTTGACTGTA
This sequence comes from Benthosema pterotum, assembly GCA_039105355.1. Taxonomy (NCBI): domain Eukaryota; kingdom Metazoa; phylum Chordata; class Actinopteri; order Myctophiformes; family Myctophidae; genus Benthosema; species Benthosema pterotum. Next base: position 20,312,355 of record CM076965.1, on the reverse strand, counting down.
AAAGTGACTATAGTGTTTTATGATGATCTAAGTGCTGCTGAGGAGCCAGTTCAGCGGCAGCTCCTTTTAAGCATGCTATCTTTCCCTCTAGATCCTTATCGAGGCTCTTCTACAGAGTAATATGTGTGACCTTTTCATGATGGAGCACAGAGGGCCAGAATCCTGACACGCTGTTTTGTCTCGGGGAATCTTTATCCGAGGAGAGTTTCATCTCTCTCTCTCTTTCTGTCTCTCTCTCTCTCCAGGGCCGGATCTAGAGGGAGGCCAGGGTGTGCAGGGCCCACCCAAATGCGCATCCTGCCCACCCAATGAAAGGTAATATGAGTGGTTTTCATCAGTGGTCCGGGGACTACCAGTGGTCCTTGAGGGAGTTGGTTGAGGGAGTTGGTTAACCAGGTGTCTCAAGAGTTAAAATATTCATCAACAGAATTAGCCCAAGTCTACACAACTAGAGAATGTGGAAGATTAATGCTCATTTTGATCTGTATGTTTGACTGTTTTGTTTCTCAAATCCAGTCTGGTATTGTGGACAAAAGAAATCAAAAGAAATCTTTAGTTTTTGGGGTCTGTGGGGCTAAAATGTCATCAAATGGTGGTCTGTGGTGGCTCAAATGCCGAATAAATAGTGGGCCCCGGTGACAAAAAAGATTGAAAACCACTGCTACATATGAAAAACTTTGGAGTTGCCCACCCTGCCATTCTTCGTGCCCACCCGAGTAGGGCTGGCTAAATCCGGCCCTGTCTCTCTCTGATTCTCTCTCTCTCTCTCTCTCTCTCTCTCTCTCTCCCTCTCTCTCCCTCTCTCTCCCTCTCTCTCCCTCTCCCTCTCCCTCTCTCTCTCTCTCTCTCTCTCTCTCTCTCTCTCTCTCTCTCTCTCTCTCTCTCTCTCTCTCTCTCTGTCCAGACAGTGCAGGGATGCATGACAGCATCTTCAGCTATTCAAAAGGCCACTGGATCTCTCTGCTCTGTTTTACTTCACAACTATAAAGCCAAATTCACCGCAACCGTTCGTATCTGTGGCACATTGATGTATTAACGAGGGCTTTTCAAGACTTTTCATTTCAAGGTCCATTATTTATTTGGCATGGGGGCCACGGACGACCAAATGATGGCGGACCCAAGGCGCAGGGGCGTAGCTAGCAATTCTGGGCCCCCTGCAAAGCTTTTCCACATGGGGCCCCCCTTTCCCGGCGGCGTCAAAGGGGAATTTCACCCATTTTCAACATTTTTTCTGAGAGTGCACAAATGCAACCAAATGAACCCTAACGGGTTCATTTGGTTCCATTGTACGCTCTCAGTAAAAAATAAGTGTCTATAGAAATCCATTAACATGATGACATGATGGCATCAAGATGTGTTTCATCATGTTTTTGTGTTTTTTCTTCAGACCTCCATTTCCAGGAAACACAGAATGGGGGGAAACGTTTTTATCATGTCCACCCAGCACCTCTAGGTTATACTAATGACATATTAGAATGTTGAAAATGGGTGGAATTCCCCTTTAAAATGCTTCAATCTGGTGCACTTTGAGATCAAATATTTTTCATAATATAATCAATACAAATAAAACCTTATTAATGCAAGCTTTCAGTGGTCCCCCCTACAATTGTCCCCCTTTTTCCCCACGTGTCTACGCCCGTGGATAGAATTGTATCCAGATTAATTTCATGCTGAATTGAAATGGCACCAGTACACCAGTGGTTTCCAACCTTTTTGATAACAGGAACCACTATTTATTCAGCATTTTAGCCACAGACCACCATTTGAGGACATTTTAGCCCAAAATACCCCAAAACTCTTTTGCTTTTGTCTACAATACCACAGTCAAATATACAGATCAGAAATGTCCATTAATCTTCTACATTCTCTAGTTGTGATGATGAATATTTGGTTAACCAACTTTCCATCTGGTTAACCAACATGGCTGAGGACCACCTGGAACCCTCTTAAGGACCACTGGTGCTCCCTGAACCACTGGTTGAAAACCTCCGCAGCATCATATCAGACACAACAGGTGAACTGGGCTGGCACTGTAAGTGGAGCCCGGGGTACTTTTGCGACCGGGGTACTTTTGGGTATGCTTTGGGTATGCTTTTTGGTCGTTTTGGGTACTTTGGGGTGGTTTTGGATACTTTTGGGTATGCTTTTGGATACTTTTGGGTATGCTTTTGGGTCCTTTTGTGTAGTTTTGGGTTGTTTTGGGTACTTTGGACCCCTCTATATTGCTTGCTACTTTGCTACTACTACAATTACTACTACATTACATTCGTCAGGCTCAGGGAAGGCGGTGCTAATTTGTGAGAGCGAGGGGGGTTGTGTGGGGGTGAGGCCGCGTTTTAGCCAATTACAGCACAGCAGTCTCCAGCAGATTCATAAGGAGCCTGTAGACCGTAGAGTGTAAGTGAGGTGGAGTTACAGGGGTTGACACTAAGGTCTCCGAGGCACTTGCCCATCGGGCAAGTGCAAGTCAGGTTCTACTTGCCCTCAGGTCATGGTCACTTGCCCCCCCAAAAATATATTGTAAATTTTGCATTTAAGTTTACTTCCTACTTGGGTGCTTTAAACCAGGGGTTTTCAACCAGTGGTCCGGGGACCACCAGTGGTCCCTGAGAGGGTTCCAGGTGGTCCCCAGTTAAGTTGGTTAACCAGATGTAACTCTTGAGAACGTAAAAATGAAACCAAATGGACCCTTGCGGGTCCATTTGGTTTCATTTTTACACTCTCAAGAGTTAAAATTCATCATCTTAATTAGCCCATAGTGGTCACAGACACAGTGGTCCCTGACCCCAGCAAAATGATAGTTTGGAACCAAATGAACCTGGGAGAGAGATAGTAGAGATAGCTAGAAAGCAGGGAAAGACACAGAGGCAGAGTGCAATGACTGCCTTCAAGACAAATTTATCTTGTGTTGTGTTATAGCGCACTAAGTTGCACACTTGCCCGATCGGGCAACCAGGTAGCAGTCTTCACTTGCCCCACCATTTTTTTTTACTTGCCCCGGGCAAGCGAGCAAGTGTTAGTGTCAAGTCCTGTTTACAAACAGTGTTTGTACACACGAAGTTGCCTCTACCACCTTGCAACTGTTTGGCCAACCCGGTCGCGTTGTGTGCCGCAGACACTGTCTCTCGATATACTGTATAAAAAATCTGCACACTGTAACTTTGTAAATCTCCCAGTCAAGGCTTTATTATAGATGAACGTTTCGACACAGATTTGATGAAGTCTCTCTGGGGATTTAGAATGGCCTAGAAACACCTGGGAAATAAGTGAAATAAAGTGCCATCTCAACATTTCCTTTGAAATGCATCAATATCAAAGTTTGTTTTGAGAGTCTGGTTGTCTTGATGCCTTGCAGTGCACAGACAGCACACATGCATAACTGATTGGATTTTTCTGACGCTGTGCGGCTGTATCTGGGCCAACGCCACGTTATGCAATCAATGTTACAATTGAAAAAAAGCTACATGCAACGATAAAACATTGTAGTGGAGTGAATGTCGCCTGCAGAGTCTTTTTCTCTGATGTATATTTGAAGGCTGTCTGAGAGAAAGCCTTCAGGGAGGAAAATCTGTTTTGGAGCAACAGAGTAATCCTTCAACTCTCTCTGAACGGTGTGAAAGAGAGTAATTAAATGCAACTGAGAGCGATAAAAGTGTTGAAGAGTAATGAAACATTATATGAGCACAATAACAAAACACTTTATTTATAGAGCACTTAACTCGAAGCGAAAGTTTCAAAGTGCTTTACATAAAAATAAAACCACAGAACAAAAACACTATAGGACATTAAGGACAGTAATAAATGCAAAATGCATGTTTACCCTGAACCAACCGACTCTGAGCTGAGCTCTGTGTGTGTGTGTGTGTGTGTGTGTGTGTGTGTGTGTGTGTGTGTGTGTGTGTGTGTGTGTGTGTGTGTGTGTGTGTGTGTGTGTGTGTGTGTGTGTGTGTGTGTGTTTGATTTATTATAATTATTTTAACAATGATTATACATTGATTTATTAATTTATTTATTTTTACTTTTTTCATAGTAGTACAAAGTAGTAGTAAGATTCAAATCTGTGTTTTACAAGTAGAATATCTGGGTCTTGCAGTGTTAAAATGGTTTAATTTGATCTCAAGACTTCACTGATTCCTCTATATCAGGGTTTTCAACCTTCTTCATCCCAGGGCCCACCATTTATCCAGTATTTGAGCCACGGACCACCATTTGAGGACATTTTAGCCCCACAGACCCCAAAAACTAAAGATTTATTTTTCTCCTGTCCATGACCATTAATCTTCTAGTTGAGTAGACTTGGATTCACATGAGGGATATTCTAACTCTTGAGAGTGTAAAAATGAAACCAAATGGACCCGCCAGGGACCATTTGGTTTCATTTTTACGTTCTCAAGAGTTACATCTGGTTAACCAACTTAGCTGGGGACCACCTGGAACCCTCTCAAGGACCACTGGTGGTCCCCGGACAGCCGGTTCAAAACCTCTGCTCTATACTATAGGTCCTGACAGTCCTTGTGTAGCAGGTGGCTACAGCCTCTGTCGCGATGGTCTCCAAAGTCTAGCATCTGCCCCCGGACCAATTGGGCATGTCCCTTTGGTCTAGTGGTTAAGATGTTGGACCTTTCACGCGCGAGACCCGAGTTCGAATCCTGGGCGTTACAGCAGAGCCGTGACCCGGATTGTGTTTCCCCATGGAAGGAGGTCAAAAGGGAGGTAAGTGTAGGAGGTGGACACTGCCTCTGTCGTGATGACCTCCAAAGTCTAGTAGCAAGGGGATGTCCCTTTGGTCTGGTGGCTAAGATGTTGGACTTTCACGTGGGAGGCCCGAGTTCGAATCCCGGGCGTTACACTTGCTGGATAACGTTCCGTTGGTCTCCTGTTAGTCTGAGAGGTTAACTGTGATATCAGCAAAGGAGGAGACAGGAGGATGTGAGAGGTTGGATGAATTGTATGAAGTATCAACATGTAGCGTTCTATAATCTATTCCAATGACACTCCCAGCGATCACAACACAATGAGCCGCTGACTGTTTAATAAACTCTGAGCTTACACTGCACTACACTCTAAACTATGATTAACTATGATTCATTACTGTCACTGGATCTGCTGTGGAAATAAAGGAGCAGCCAGAGGAGGAGGAGGAGGCTGCATGCTGCTGGATTATAGCCTGCTAAATTACAGTAAATTGCCTCACGCAATTCACAACAAGACTTTGTGCACACAAGAGTTCACTTTAATTTATCCCTCTCCCTCTTTACTACCAATTAAAAATACGTGAAACTAAAAGCGTTGAATACCTCCCAAGGTGCTGCAGGGGTTTTAAAAGTTTACATTTATAGGAGTTTATATAGAGGATTCTTTCTCTTTATTTTTTGTTAATGTTAATGTGCTCCTTTTCTTCATAGTAATTATAAAAGGTGGAGTTTTGGGTCATTTGCCTCAAAGTCTTTGCAGACGATTATAGTGTTGAACTCAGGAGTTTTGACTCCTCAGAGCTTTGTCTCAACTCTACAGCAGGCTTTCTAAAATAAACTCATTAAGACCTGAGACCAAATTCTACAAATCTTTTCAGCAACACTTTTTTTTGAAGGTCGCCTTTATAATGCATTATAAATTTATAATGCATTTATAACTCACACAACTTTTTATAAATGTCCATAACCATGTATAACTCCTCATAACCATCTTAGCCACTTTACTAAACTGTCTCAAAGTCATCTTATGGCATGTTATTGATGCTTATACGACATTATTTCATTTAATTTCATAACATTTATAATATGTACTAATATATAATAATGCGTTATGACACCTTTCATCATTTCTATATGTGCCTTTATAACCGACTTCCTGAATTCCTTTGAGCATAATAATTCATTATAACAGATGTCCCGATGCTGCTTTTCCATTCCCGATCCAACCCTGATACCACAATTTCTATGGTATAGTATCGCTATTTGGTATCAATACAGATACCAAATAGCGATACCAGAGAATATTATATATAATACAACAAAGAAAAAAGTTGTTATATGAAGTCCACCAGCCAGGAATAGCAGACTCCTCACTCAAATGTGCACTTGGGCAAATCCAAAGCTAATTCCACGCCCCAACATTTTATTTAACTACCATAGTGTCAACCCCTTACCCGTGTGGATCGCACATGTGGTTAGACTATTTGCCCATATAGTGATATGACGCGCTAATGACAAATAAGAGCCGTTACCCATACAGTATTTTCTCCCGGTATGATACCGGTATGATGCCGGTATGACAGTATTCCTGATACCGATACAGTATCGGGACATAGTTATAATAAGTTGTAGTAAATGTTGTTATGAGAAATTAAACATGGTATAACTTAGCTTATCCTGCATTATAGAGGAGACCTTCATATAAAGTGTCATTTGCTTCATCCTCAGCGGTTTTATGAAACCCTTATGGTGCTCAGTCAATGTGATGCTCAAACGTGTTCATATACAGTATGTCAAGCAGAGCTCATGCAAAAGTAGCCCATGGCCTACGACATGGCCTTTCAAAACAGTAAAAGTGTGTGTCTGTGTCTGGGGAGGTGCACGCGTGCACGCACGCACGCGCACGCGCGCGCACACACACACACACGCACACACACACACACACACACACAGACGGAAACAGAATATTTCCTGCATTTCCAAAGCATTCACGTGTCAACCTTGGCGCTAGCTGCAGTGCTCCCACATGCGTGTTAATTGCTATAATTAAAAGGAGCAACAGGCGTCGGCGTTGCTTATTGTTTCACTCTGAAGGCCAGGCTGAAGGTGAAAGGCCTGGTTCCACACACAGACACGTCACGCAGACAGCTGGCTGCGCCAAGGCAAGGTTTAAGATGCTCTGGTGACTCATTACAGCAGCGCCGTCGTGTGTACACTAGTGAGTTACATTATGGTGCGTCTGGGGGGGGGGGGGGGGTATTAGCTTTAACCCTTTGTGTGTACTGAACGCGTTTTGGTGTTTTAGCTGTTGAAAAATAGCAGATCTACAAGCTCATATCGCGCCACCGAGTGGCGCGATACGAGCTTGTAGTTCTGCTATTTTTGAAAAATTGTGGAAATGTGGTGCAAATCTTTGAATACATTATTTTGGAAGCAAACATGTTTTTTAGATGAGGTTCTGCAGCTAAATAATAGATATATACGTATTTCTGGAGGTCCTTCCTATGAAATATGTTAAGCATCACTGACACAGAAAGAGATTTTTCCAGAAAAACTAGAACCTCAGGCCAGGGACTAGAATTTAGTGTCACAAACTAGAATTTAGTGTCATGGAATCTAGTGAGAGGAACTAGAATCTACCGTGGGGGACTAGAATCTAGCTGCATGAGGAACTAGAATCCAGTGTCGGAAACTAGAATCTAGCGCTGTGAACTAGAATCTAGCGTCAGAAACTAGAATCTACCCAATGGGTTAAAGTAGGAACGCCACATCCTTACGCCATGTAATCAACCTCTCCCACTATTCCTCAGAGTAAAACATGATCTATAATTCATTCTGCATGGAGGTTCATTATTATTCTCATCGGTGTTGTAGCCCAGTCTGGGGAACGTCATACGGCTTCTCCCTGACGTTAATTAGTGGAGTATAGTACAGTACAGGGAAGAGCGGGAGAGTTTTCTTTTTTTCCTTTTTTGTTACCTTTCTGATTTAACCCTTTTCCTACTAGTTTAATTAGTGCTTATTTGCTCTACCAGGCCGCTATTTTCACCATTTAAATTCATCAGCTTGATACCAATCAAATAAAGTCATCAGAATATCCCATGGAAATGTATACATCTACAGTCTACAGAATTATGTGACAGTTGGTGGCAGTAATGCACACAATCTCTGGGAAATGACCTGTCAGGTGAAAAAAAGGCAGCTTGGACTCCTCATGCATTGAAGGAAGCATGAGGCCAGTCCGCTGCCTCCCCAGGTTGGTGGAGGGTGTGTAGAGCCAGAGCCAGGATCACATTAGGAATTTGCACTGGGTGAAAAAATGGGTCGAAAAGATCGTGGGATAAAAAAAAAACGAGGTCTGTACTGAGGACTTCCGGGTCATTGGGTCACGTCATGCAAACACTGTGTTGTTTACATAAACATGGAGGGCTGGAATGATTTGTGTTTTTTATCATAAATGTCAAATCAAGTCGTAATGCTGTGCCAATGTTGATCAGCGACGGACATACAGGCCACATATATGCGCACGCACCCGGCGATTTTGATCATTTCTAAGTGAGTGGGACCTGACGTTATAGCCGATCATTCTAAAAACATGCTAATCAACTAAAATTCATGTCACAGTCATTGGGGATTAAATAATCACGTGAAATACTGTACGTCACGGGAAGGTTTGGATTTTGACTTTTATTACATGCAGTTACGCCGTTGGGAGTTATACAGTTAAGTTGTCATCATGGATTTGGATATATGACGCAAGGCGGCTTCAGCAAGTGACTGCAATCTATTAACCTGCTACTTTTCACACGGCATGATGATGTAAAAAAGAAAAGTTAAATAAATCAGAAATGGCAGCGAGAATATTAATCAGAGGCAGAGAGAGAGAGAGAGAACTCACCTTGTCCCGTATGAGTGCTGTGGATTATTTTGTCTCATTGATGTATTTTCGTGTGGTGGTATAAAAGATATCGGCGGACACATTTATTTGCGTTTGGGAGAAATATAAAACGCTCGGCATCCTCCCTGTAGGCCTAGCAGACAGACAGCACTGCACTCCAAGGACACAGCAGATGCATTCCTCCTGCAGATTATCAAAATATTTGTTTCACTCCCCTCCAGCGCTCTGTATTGATACGATCTAAATATAATGTGCAGAAGAAACTGCAGCATCATTAAAGAAGAGTACATGTCATTTGTATTATTAGTATTTAAGGAGGTTGTTACTTTTTGGTATTGCAAATGCACTGATTGTTAACCCCGTGCTTGGGAACCAGTGATTAAAGGTAGGCTATTATAAGCAACTTTTTAGCAAAAAATCTAAATGTATAATATACAACGTAGCTACAGTATACATTTTTTTGCCCTTTTCCCATGTACATAACTTCTACTTTGATATTGATGCTGAAGTAGTCTCCCTGCAGACGGTCCACACCTTTTGTTGTTGTCAACAAAACCTATATGTCTGGGGGTCAATAGAGTGGAGATGAGGTGGAATTAGATTCAAATCTGTTTACAAATGCAGAGTTTGTAAACACTAAGGTTGCCTATACTATAATACCTTTAAGTTAAGAAACATAGTTTGGAAATCAAAGTTGAATTGAATGCCAGAAATGTGTGTATGTACAGAAGTACATTTAATCAGAAAAATGTTTTATTCTAGCATTTATAATAATACAATAACTTCAGGTACTGTATAACAACAAGGACAAATGGCTTCATTTGGCTCCTGGCGTCTGCACACGGGGCTCAAACATTAGCCATAATACAGTCAGATTCTGCCTTTCATATTTCATGAGAGGATTCTCCTCCTGCCTTGAATCATGGCAGGAATGAAATAAAGAAATAAAAATGAAACACATGATTCACTATTACTCCTATAGATCTGACAGCTAATAAAGAAACCCAGGCCAGGAATTATAAATACATTAGGTCATTCTCCCCAGCCCTGGGACATATTAGCAGTGTCAGACAATGTTCACTCGTAAATAAATAATGGTTGAACAGCTTAGGAGGGCATCTGGCTTTATATTCTTATTAGCTTTGCTGCTCATGAAACCATGCATCATGATTAAGAGGATTCATAACAAGCCACAGATGCTTAAAAAAAGAAAGGATTTTCTTTGTGGCTTTTTCATTCAGAGCACAATATGGCCCCTATAATGTGTCAATACACACAATAATGCATATATATATTGATACACACATCTCATCTGCCCCTGCCATGCCTGCTATGTTTAGTTCAGGTAAGCATTGGCCACTATAGGTGAGCCTGTTCAAGCCTGAGCTGTTCAACTAGGTCAGGGGTCGGCAACTCAAGATGTTGAAAGAGCCATTTTCGACCTAAAATTAAATTCAAAATCTGTCTGGAGCCGCATTTTATTTATTTTTTTCCTCAGAGTGTGCAAATGTGAACCAAATGGACCCTGGCGGGTCCATTTGGTTCACATTTGCACATTCTCAGAAAAAAAGGTCCTCAAAAAAAAAATCATTAACATGGTGAAACACAACCTTTCTTCAGAAATTCTCATTCTCGTTTCTAAAAAAAAAAAAGAGTTTTACAGAACTCCATTTCTAGTCCACACAACATCTCTAAGATATATTAATGACATAGTAAACTGAGACATTACACATGTATGAATTAACTCCCTGATTATTGTTTTTAGATTTTTGCATGTCTCCAACAAAGCATTGGTTCAGTTAATTAGCTTCACTTGTTTCTTGCGTGAGCAGAGCGAGTCGTTCCATGGGTTCGCGATCAGTTTTTGGTGAGGACATAATGGTGACGTGACTAAGAGGCCTTTATAAATAATGTCACAAGTATTATCTCCTGGTTATCTCAGAAAAAAACAATTATTAATTTCTTTCTAATATTAAAAAAATATGTTTTTGTTTGTTTTTGGATCGCTCTGCTCACGCAAAAGTAGGCTATGGCCTATTTGTGCAAGTTGCAATGCGTATTTGTGCCAATTTGTGCCAACTTGCAATGCGCAAGTTGGCACTCTACTGACTGCAGTTCTTTGTTGTTTTTTTGTTAGCTTCTATTCCCCCAAGACAAGACAGTCCACCTTTCTGCGGACAATGTTCAGAGCCAGACAGACAGACAGACAGACAGACAGACAGACAGACAGACAGACAGACAGACAGACAGACAGACAGACAGACAGACAGACAGACAGACAGACAGAGAGAGAGAGAGAAGAGAGAGAGAGAGAGAGAGAGAGAGAGAGAGAGAGAGAGAGAGAGAGAGAGAGAGAGAGCAGTTTGATTTCACTTGCAGAGTACATGTGCTGTGCTGCAGGGGGGGGGGGGGGGGGGTGTTCCTGTAGGCCAGCATCCATCTGACAGCTCAGAGATTGATAACTGAGATCTCTCCCAGACGGAGGAGTGTTGAACAACATGAGCAGTGATCCAAGGCCCAGTGGGATGGGGGGGGGGGGGGGGGGGGGGGGGGGGTGCATGTGTGTGCACGTGTGTGCAGCCATGCAGTGTGTGCATGTGTGTGTTTGTTTGTGCAGTGTGGATGAGGATCATGGCGCCACCAGGGCTGTCCCCTGGTGGAATGTCATTATGTCACGTTGCACCATCAGTATGCCATCATGTATCTGGCTGACCAGTACGTTGCCCCCCTGGGGGGGGGGCATGTGGTGCTCACCAGCAAAAGATCAAAAGATCAACCTTTTTGATCCCAGGGACCACCATTTATTCACCATTTGAGCCACGGACCACCATTTGATGACATTTTAACTCCAGTCCCTAAAACTAAAGATTTATTTTTGCTTCTGTCCATTAATCTTCTAGTTGTGTAGACTTGGACTAATTCACATGAGATATTCTAACTCTTGAGAGTGTAAAAATGAAACCAAATGGACCCGCCAGGGTCCATTTGGCTTCATTTTTACGTTCAATAACGTTCAATATATGAACGTTAAAGTTTCCACCTCCAGATCATGATATGGAGATGGAAACTTTAACGTTCATATATTGAACGTTTATGTTGCCATCGACAAATCAGTGTGGTACCAGGCTATCAGCCCCCAGGAAGAAACCCTAAATACCAAGGGAAGACATCATTGCACCTAAAAACACACCGAGGGGTCTATTTACATACTGTCACCTCTTAAACATGTACAAAATTGGAAATAAATACGAAACTCACGGCAACCCCTCTTTAACCCCTTTCCAATAATATAAAACACCCTAAGACCATAGCGATGCAAGGTTTCATGCAAATGCGTGTGCTGAATGGATGATATTCCACTTGCTGTGGTTGTTATCGAGGGTTGATCAGAGGGCAGTACAATGACACAGCTCAACAGTCTTTCTAGTGACAGCAGCATCCTGAATATGCTTTCAATTACTGTGGACGTGGTGCATAAGACTGTTGTTGTGACAGCGAGAGCCCATTCCATTCCATCAAGTTTGGATGACAACGTCTGGGCCTGTCAGTAGACGCACAAGGCTTGTCCTCACCCCACTAACCCCTTTATACAGCATTATGCCAAAATGGACACCCCAGGATTACATTAAAGTGACTTGTTCTGCTGATAACGGCTGGCGCACTTTGCTTTAGTTTAGTGAAAGCTGCCTATGGGTGTATTTTTTTTATCCTTTCAGAATTACATGAAAACACTCTGCAGTGTATCTCTATTCCCAGATAGCAAAATGCATTGAATCAATGCATTTTGCATCAATGTTGAATCAATGCAAAATGCATTGATTCAACGTTGAATTTTGGTTGAATCAATGCATTTTGCTATCTGGGTTGTGAACAGTGCTGACCAAATCCAACCACAGAGTCTCTAGAATTTCCCTCCTTTATTGGGGGGAGAACTTAGCAAAAGGCTGTAGACGTTTTAATAATGGTGTGAGAAATTGGGGCAGACAGTTCCTGGCAAGACAATCTGTACAGTGTTGCCTATAAGCCTCCTTTAATTATACCTCTCTCGTGGTCTGAGAAAAGGTGAGCGGACAGTTTCTGCCCAGTACTCAAGGTCTCCAAGAGGTGACCAAGAGTTTGGATGAGGTGGAGATACATGGCTGTGTGTGCGTAGGGCGCTTTGTGTAGGGCTTTCCGCAGGGGCGGATCTAGGCATGGGCATGGGGGGGGGGGGGGGGGGGTTTGAAAAAGGTTGAAAACCCACGTTCTAAGATGATAAAAGCGTCCGTCACTTCACTTCAAACAGAGGAAAAACTGATCCACAGGTGTCCAAAAAAAAGCACCTCTGGGAGTCATTTCTTCACCATGTATGATTGTTCACTGCTAGCCCTTCCATCAAACACTCACCCACAGGGGCAGATATAGGCATTGGCATGGGGGGGCAATGCCCCCCTAAATGCCCTGACTGCCCCAACAAACACGACGGCATGCAGAACAACCCAAGATATTTCAAATTAAACTGATTATATTTAAAATGATGTGAAACACTACTACTGCTACTAATTAACTACAGTTGTGTCACCACTAAACCAACAGCATTTCATCATTGAAATCAGAAAACTCTCTGAGTCAGACCTTTAGCTTTATGCAACTTCAACAACAAAACTGTTGTGTTAAATGTTATTATTGATCCTTTACTTGACTAATAAAAGTCCTGTAACTGAAAATGGTATGGGGGTGGCTTCATCGCCCGTGCCCCCCCCCCCCCCCCCCCCCCCCCCCCCCCCCCCCCCCCCCCAATTTGGAAATGCTATATCCGGCCCTGATACGGTGAGCTGTGACCCTTAATAATCTGCTGTTACAAACAGGTTCATGATGCTGACCTTTCCTTGTGCGTATTATTAAACTCAGGGTCCTGCTCTGCTCCAGTGCAACAATCTGTTCCTGTCTTCTGTCCGCTCTTCCCATGAATTCCAACCTCCTATTCTGGCTGCCGCAAATCAATTATCATTGATTTTTGTTCCCCTCCTGTGCTCTCTCTCTCTCTCTCTCTCTCTCTCTCTCTCTCTCTCTCTCTCTCTCTCTCTCTCTCTCTCTCTCTCTCTCTCTCTCTCTCTCTCTCAGTGTGGGACAAAGGGGATAAATCCTCAGGTGCAATGGAAACAACCTTTGGATTTTTTGCCTGTATTGTCCACATTGGCGTTTCTGTGACACTGTTGTAATTTCTATCAATCTATTCATATCTCTTGGTGTAAATAACTACTGTATGTCCACTGCAGTACCATTTGAAATCTACAGCTCACAATGCATCAGGTTATTTGTAATTAAAGGGCAATTTCACCCCTTTCGCAACCAGATCCTATTTTAATGTTGTTTAGGACAGCTGGAACACTTTCTCTAGTGCTTTGTGGGAAAAACCACACCAGGGCACCGGTCACAAGGACGTCCCACACTAACATTCAGGTATGTGCAGGGAGTGGACTACTATAGAACGACACAGAGCAGCAACGCAGCTGTTGTCTATGGGATGTGGTATGTACAGTAAGCCTGGTGAGGTGTACGAGTCACTACTACTGGATTGTACTGTGTTGTCTTATACCTGTTGCTGCAAGTCTGTATGTCCAAAACAAATTTAAATAAAGTAATCTTGAACCTTGTTTGTTTGTTTTTATGATGGCCAGTGGCCACACCCACCAGTTCATTAAAGGTGTATTATAGGCAACCTTTTATACCCAAACTTCTAATTTGATGCCACAGCTGTAGCTCCTTTTCGGCGGGGCTCATGGCCTCTTCGCAGATTTGGTATTGGCTGGTACTTTACTTGAACTCCACCCATTATACTGCAAACCATTAATAGGCCTGTGGTTCAATCAGTCGCTATAGTCCATGGTGATGCGTATAGCGTATAGCCAGCGTACAACACGTGGTTGGCACAATTAATTCCAACTGCCTATTTGACAGGCCATGGCCCTCATTAGTGTGAGCTGACACCAGCGGGGACTTATTCAAAGCATAATGCCATGTTCCACATGTACATATGGAATTATAAGGCTCCCTTTCTGTGAAGCTAATACAGTCTTAGTTCCCTATAGATTCACTCTGCACACAGTTCATCCTCGTGTCATGCAGATGTATATACGGTTTGATGGTGACTAGTGGTGTGGACATGAAAAGACTTCTAGTTACTTGCACGAGCAGAGCCAGCCTGGACCTGCATAATGAGTCATATGACACTAATTAATTGGAGGGACAGGGAGAGAGAGGAGTGTTGTGGACATTTGTATTAATGTCATGTGTGTCTGCGTCAATTTAATAAGTCTAGGCCAGTGGTTTTCGACCAGTGGTCCTTGAGAGGGTTCCAGGTGGTCCCCAGGCTAAATGATGGAAAGTTGGTTAGCCAGATGTAACTCTTGAGTGCGAGAAAAAAAAAGAAACCAAATAGACCCATACAAAAGTTCAATATATAAAATATAATATCATCTGAATTAGCCCCACTTAATTAAGAAGTCTACATTAGAGAATGTAGAAGAATGGTCATTTTGATGTGTATGTTTGCCTGTTTTGTTCGCGGAATCCAGCCTGAAATTGCGGACAAAAACAAAATAAATCTTTAGTTTTACCTTTAGTTTTCTTGTGTGGTGAAAATGTCATCAAATGGTGTGGCTTTAGCCATGCTATGGACTCAGGCATTTTGTTTTCTTCTTCTTTTCCCTGTAACAAAACGTCTGGGTTTCTGAGACTATATGGGGATAGAGTTCTTACTCATTATGCAGTGTATTGACATTTGGTCTATACCAACAACATGCATGTCTGTTTACAACTCACCCGTGGCCAGTTCAAACTCACGTTGACGTACAGAGAAAATAAAAACAATATTCGACATCAATAGGCTATGAGACGTGGACTTTCTTGAACCTGTGACCGCTACAATGGAGTTGAGTTTGTCCCTAATATAGTCCTCCTCTCTGCCACTGGCTGTGACCGACTGCAGCCCTTCCATTCAGAGCCATAACAACAGAGCTGGCCTTCTTTAGGACTGTTTTGATCTTGTTGGGCTCCCAGCTAGGCCTTGATGCCGTCCCCAGCATACCGTACCTCTGTCTGCATACAACACAATGCTGGCCTACTGGCGACACGTTTTCAGACTAGTGAAACATTTTCAATAGAGGGTATATATGCGCATGACATTATCATCAAACCCAGACGTCATGCGAGGAACGACTACTGAGCAGCATCAACTACTTTCTGGCCTTGACAGCCTATACAGTCAAAGTTTATACAGAAAAGTTTGAAGGACATTGAACACACTTTGTCGCCGAGTTTACCACTCGATTTGTCACTTTATAGTACTGCTGAAAATAACAAGCTAATGGCATTACTATTATCATTCTGATTAATACGATTTTAACACAATCAATTTGTGTGTACACTGATTCAACCCACTGAGCATTTTCTCATTGAAAAAAGTAGAGCACGGAGACATACAGTAGCTGTGTGTCTCCCTGTAACCAGAGCCATAGAGTATAGGTTGAGGGATCTACAAGCATTGAGAGCTAACAAACACTTATTTTTCGCGCCACGGCCGATGAAGCCTCACCCATAACATTTTCACCTGCCCTCTTCCCAATTGGAAAATAAATGTTACATCCGTCCCTGATAGTTAGGATGGGTTAAATGGAGCAGAGGACAGTTGGTGGGCGTGTGCAGAACAAATCTCTCTTTTGCTGTCACTATACACCCGTGGCCTGGTGTTCTCTCACGCCATTAATTACTGTACAACATCATCCTGAAACGCAAAGGGCCTGACATTCTGCCAGCTTTATGTGGAGGATCAGCGGTGAAAAGGGCTAGCTGACATAATTAATAGGTCTACCCTTTACACAAAATAAAGAACATTCACGGCACGATAGATTTGCCTTCGAAGGGCATTTAACACTGTAAATAGTGTAGATTGGCTGATTGAGCTGCCTGTGTGAGTACAGTAATGACATTGTAACACCCTCATATATCATATTCACATATACAGTAAGTAACAGCCTTGTGATGTCATTTGAGCTTTCTCGCTATATGGTGTAATGAAGGGGTTCTCAACATGTGGGTTGCGGGCTGTGGACCCATCGGGGGTCTTTGGTGGGGTCCCCAGATGATTGGCAAATGTTTGGCTGAAACATGGAACTTGAGAGTTTAAAGTAAATGAATACTCAAAACTATTTGCATTGTTGAATTATTTCTAAAACATTCAGAATCTGAAGTAGCTTACTTTATTAGCACAATGTTTGTTCATTTTTGACCCCCCTATCACATGGTATGCTACTACTTTGGCATATATGCTACTACTGGGCATAGTGATATGACACAAACATTGTTACCTGTGATAGAGGGGTCGAAATATTTCAGGAATAGGTCAGCGTGGCCCCAGGCAGTGAGCCCAACAAAATGACTGAAACTACTTAATATCTTACCCAAACTAGAGCAGAACTCCCACCACGGCACTCTGGCAATCTATTAACACTGTTAATACCACTATATTAATGGCAAGTATTTCATTAAAAAAAAAAAAAAAAAAAAAAAACTAGGGACAGGGGACAAAGCATTTCCTGGAGGTCCCCAGCACAAAGATGTTGAGGAACGAGTGACACCACTCTGGGTACAGTCAGGAGAACAGTTGCGGATGTAACATTTCCCAATTGGGGAGGCAGGAAAAAAATAGTATGGGGGTGGCTTCATCGCCAATGAAGCCACCCCCATACTATTTTTGGTTACAGGACTTTTATTAGGCAAGTAAGCATCAATGATAACATCAGTTGTTGTTGAAGTTGCAACAGACACGCAGCATGCATAAAGCTAAAGGTCTGACTCAGAGAGTTTTCTGTTTTCAATGATGAAATGCTGTTGGTTTAGTGGTGCCACAACTGTAGTTAGTAGCAGTAGTAGTGTTTCAATTCATTTATAAGCATAATTTGAAATATCTTTGAAATTTAGGTTGTTTGCATGCCATCATATTTGGTGGGGCAGTCAGGGCATTTAGGGGGGCATTGTCCCCCCCCATGCCCATGCCTAGATCCGCCCCTGCAGGAGAAGTAGTGATCAAGTAACCTAAATGTCCCGACCGCTTCAAGAATAGAACAGTGTCATTTCCCCACTAATGACATGGTGTATTAATGGAATGTAAGCCACCACCACCATCACTTTCGGTAAAACGTGAAAATAGTGATCAAGACGTGTGCAAAGTTCTGATGGCTGTCACTGGCTGAAACCTTTGTGTTCTCTGTGGCTACAAAGAGCCTGAAATAGTAATCCAACCTGCAGAGCTGCCTTGTTGTCTGAGACAAAGCTCTCTTTCTCTCTGCAGTGCAGGGGCGGATCTAGGCATGGGCATCGGGGGGCAATGCCCTCCTAAATGCCCTGACTGCCCCACCAAACACAACCGAAGATATTTCAAATTAAAGTGCTTATATTTAAAATGATTTGAAACACTACTACTGCTACTAACTAACTACAGCTGTGTCAACACTAAAAAAACAGCATTTCATCATTGAAAACAGAAAACTCTCTGAGTCAGACCTTTAGCTTTATGCATGCTGCGTGTCTGTTGCAACTTCAACAACAACTGATGTTATTATTGATGCATACTTGACTAATAAAAGTCCTGTAACCGAAAATGGTATGGGAACTGTTTGTCAGGTATATCCAAATATGGAGCTGTTTAAATGAAAATTGTATGGGGGCGGCTTCAACGTGATGAAGCCGCCCCCATACCATTTTCTCCTGCCCCCCCAATTGGGAAATGTTAGATCCTCCCCTGCTGCAGTGGAGAGACTGTACATAAACCATTGATTTGCTCTCCCTCTCATACACTTTCCCAACACCAACCACATCTATAATTGGACCGAGAGAGACGGATCTTTATCATGAATAATGCTGCTTTAAACATGAAAAACAAAATCCAAAACTCCCTCACGCCTGACACTCTGACACTGTAAAACAAACACTGTGTAAAACAAACACTATGGACAGTGACCAGTGAGTCCAATTGGTTTCAATGGATGGTGTGTGCAAACGCAACCAAATTAGGACTGGACAATGAATCATCATCATCACCGAATGCAGGGATTTTCAACAGGTGGTCCGGAGACCACCAGTGGTCCTTGAGAGGGTTCCAGGTGGTCCTCAGCTAAGTTGGTTAACCAGATGTAACTCTTGAGAGTGTAAAATTGAAACCAAACGGACCCTTGCGGGTCAGTTTGGTTTCATTTTTACACTCTCAAGAGTTAAAATATTCATCTTCTGAATTAGCCATTTTGGAATGTATGTTTTGCTTGTTTTGTTTCCCAAATCCAGCCTGGAATTGTGAACAAAAGCAAAAATAAATCTTTAGATTTGGGGTCTGTGGGGCTAAAATGTCCTCAAATGGTATAGTTCGTGGCTCAAATCCTGAATAAATGGTGGTCCCTGAGATGAAAAAGATTGAAAACCCCTGACCTAATGTACTAAAAAGCAATATCGGTTTAGCCTGATATTAGTTTTATTTCATAATTGTTTTGAGGAGAAGCTGAAAGGGACTTTTGAGACGATGATTATGGTCAAACCTGCAGACAAAATATCTAAAACTATGTGACACACAGCATCTATGGATGGATGTGGTCTATGGATGTGTCTTTATGGCTGTTTTTCAGCTTCTTTTTGAAGCTTTCAAAAGGGTTCAATTTGTTGGAAAATATATATTTTTATATGAAAATACTACATTCAAGTTGTTTGTTGGAACATGGGCCAACATTTCAATAACTAGTTTTAGACTTGTTTTTGGCATTGCTTTTTCCAATCCAAAGAATCATTGGATTGAAAAAGCAATGTCAAAAAGCAAATGCCATGCAGTAAATAATATATGCTGTATGGCATCTTTCAATATTTGAAGTTGCATTTATATACAAATATTCAAATAGTCGGTATAGGTTAAATATTGGCTATTGGGCATAACAGCTATACAACACGGATATTCAACATGACTGTATTTTTTGGGCCATCATTGAAGCGGTTGCACTTGCCCACCAACCATACATTAATCTATCTTCAACCGCTTGTCTGTAGTCAGGTCATGGGGTCAGGATGCCTCTCTAAGCCCCCCTCCAAACAACACCAATTGACTGACTCCTATGTAAACGAAGGTGCGTTACCCCCCCTGAAAAACGGTACTACCCCATGCAGGGGCGGATCTAGGCATGGGCATGGGGCATGGTATGGTTGCGGCGATAAAGCTGCCCCCCTCCCCCCACACACACACACACACAAATATTCTAGAGCAGTGGTTTTCAACCATTTCGATACCCGCGCGCAGTATTTATTCTGCATTTGAGCCACAGACTACCATTTCATTACATTTTAGCTGCACAGACCCCAAAACTAAAGATTTCTTTTGTCTTTGTCCACAATACCAGGCTGGATTTCAGAAACAAAACAGTCAAACATACAGATCAAAATGACCATTAATCTTCTACATTCTCTAGTTGTGTAGACTTGGGGCTAATTCAGATAATGAATATTCTAACTCTTGAGAGTGTTAAATGTAACCAAATGGACCTGCAATGGTCCATTTGGCCTGAGGCCCTCCCTCGCTATAGGGAGATGCTCGAGCGGCATCCTAACCAGATGCCATAACCACCTAAGCTGGATCCTTTCCATGCGAAGCAGCAGCGGCTCTACTATGAGTGTCCCGTGAGACACAGTGAACTCCTTACCCTGTCTCTAAGGCAGGGGTTTTCAACCTTTTTGACTCCAGGGACCACCATTTATTCAGCATTTGAGCCACGGACCACCATTTGATTATATTTTCACACCAAAGACCTAAAATTAAGTAATTCATTAAATTCTTTTTGGTTTTGTCCACAATTCCAGGCTGTATTTTGCCAACAAAACAGTGTAAACTTCTTAATTAAGTGGTGCTAATTCAGATGATGAATATTTTAACTCTTGAGAGTGTAAAAATGAAACCAAATGGACCCGCAAGGGTCCATTTGGTTTCATTTTTACACTCTCAAGAGTTATATCTGGTTAACCAACTTTCCATCATTTAGCCTGGGGACCACCAGCAACCCTCTCAGGGACCACTGGTGGTCCGGACCACCTGTTGAAAACCCCTGCTCTAAGGGATCATGATGCACACTTCACAATCTCAGTTGAGAGTATAGGAACAAAGATTACTTGGTAGACAGAGAGCTTTGCCTTCTTTTTTCTGGTATAGCGACTGCAATACCACCCCTGCTACTCCATTTCTACAACTGATCTCCTTCTCCATCCTCCCCTCACTGGCGAATGAGACCCTGAGATACTTCAACTCCTGCACACCAGGTGCGGATCTACGCATAGGCATGGGGGGGGGGGGGGGGGGGAGGGGCCCGGACCCGTCAATGCCCAGTCTGCCCCACCAAACATGATGGCATGCAAAACAACCCAAGATATTTCAGTGCTTATATTTAAAAGTATTTTAAACACTACTGAAAATGCTTCCCATTTTCTTCTGCCCCTCCAATTGGGAAATGTTACATCCGCCCCTGCTGCACCCACTAAATGATCATCACTGACGGTGATGGTGTTGTTGTTTGATGACAACTAACCAATGTACAACATACGTCTGCAGGCACGTGCACACAGGCATGGGATGACATTCCCTAAAAGGGCTGCACCTTTAGTGAAGAAAAAAAAATGTGAAAATAGCTGATCTGTAAGTTCTTGAGAGCTTGTAGATCAACTACTTTTGAGGTGCAAAGGAACATTGCATTGTTTTGTCACTGGAGATGTGGCATACAACATTTCTAAGCAAATCCTTACAACACCTAAATGTTGCATTCAAACATTCAAGTCCAGAAACATTCTCCTGAATGGTTGGTGGCATGGAGGGGGGGGGGTGGGGGGCTTTGCAGCTATGCTCCAACATAAAAGTCAAGAGTAACCAGGGGCGGATCTAGGCATGGGGGGGCAATGCCCTAAATGCCCTGACTGCCCCACCAAACATGATGGCATGCAATCAACCCAAATTTCACAGATAGTTCAAATTAAAGTGCTTGAACACTACTACTGCTACTAACTAACTACAGTTGTGTCACCACGAAACCAACAGCATTTCATCATTGAAAACAGAAAACTCTCTGAGTCAGACCTTTAGCTTTATGCATGCTGCGTGTCTGTTGCAACTTCAACAACAACTGATGTTATTATTGATGCTTTACTTGACTAATAAAAGTCCTGTAACCGAAAATGGTATGGGTGCGGCGATGAAACTTCCCCCATACCATTTTCTCTTGCCCTTCCAATTGGGAAATGTTATATCCGCCCCTGAGAGTAACATACTGAAAATCATGTTCGGGATAGGCGTTTAGTATCAGCCTATTCCCTTTCATCACGTTTGAGTAAAACTCTTTCAGCATCTTATACAAGAAAACCTCCTCTAATTGTTGTATAGGATACTGAAGGAGTTATACAATTAGGTTATGGACATCAATTAACAGGTGGCTCATTGAAAAAGCAGCATATGTAAGATATTACAAGTAGCCTACAAAGGTCTTCAAAATACTTTCGCAATCATTGTGCAGAATAGGAAAATTTCAGAATCATGTTATTGTACTAATTATTGATCATTACCAACATAAGTACTATTTTACACTATTATAAAAGTAAAAGCTTTTATATAAATACTGTAATTTGATCAATTATGTTCAATAAGTAAAGCAGGCAGAATTGAAAAAGTAGATGGCAGTAAAAGTAGATGTAAAACAAAAAGGATCAAGAAATGGAAGTACTAAACAGAAAAGTACCTCGAAATTGTCCAGTAGCATATTACAAAATGTAAACCATACTACAGTAAGGACAATTTGCAGGAGACATGCTCCCTCTTGTGTGGAACTGCGGAATGACATGCAATACAATCCAATGAAAGGCTTTATAAACTTAAAAAGACCAGTGAAGTGACAAATATGTCTGAATATCTTATTTTTATTACATTTTCTATTTTATCTTGTATATGGGCAAACCAACAATGTATATAAACGTTGCTCTTTTCTGAAAAGAAAAGCATACTTAAAAAATAAACAAACCAAAAATATATGAAAAAAAGAAATACAAATACAAAAAAAGTGCGTTGATGAACATCGAAACGGAAATAAATTAACATAAAGAGACATGGCGGACTCGCTCAGGACCATTAAAACGATGGAACTCGACTCCTCAAATGATTACAGGCACACAAATCCAACGCAGACCAGGGTAGAAGTGCAGTCAGTGGTTCAAACATTTCGGGTCAAGACCAAAAAAGAGAGATTTATAGATGATCTACAAGCCTGCAGCCCATGTTTCCTGCCTCCCTGCAAGCTTGTGGCTACTTCTTTAAACATTTGTTTTCTAATTTAGGAAATTTAGTAAGATTTTTCTTTGATTGCTCCATGCAAAAAAAAAAACAAAAAACAAAAATGCAGTGAATTTGAGAAAATGCTAAAATTTTTGAAATAATAATTTAAGAAAGTAAATCTAGGAAACAATAAAGCAGCCTGACGCACAATTTGGGAACCAGTGCTGTACTGAGCGGGGTGTGTGTGTGTGTGTAGGACATTATGTAGAAAAGCAGGCCCAGGTAGATGAACATAGTAAGAACAAAATATGTTTTCATAAAAAAAACACCTAAAACACGTTTCTCGCCGATTAACAACCCAAGGACTGAAAACACAGAAAGAGCTACTTATATTTTCAATATAATACGGCCCAAAAGGTTCTTATCTAGGTGAATACAATGACGCTGAAACCTAGCCTGTATAGGCTCACGCATATACTCCAGTTCTAGGTGACAATTAAGCTGCTCACCTTTTCAGTGGAAACGTTTTAACCCATGGGTGTCCTGTCTAGATTTCTAGTTTCTGAATAATAACATAATATTCAAAGATTTGCACCACGTTTTCACGATTTTTCAAAAATAGCAGAGATACAAGCTCATAGCGCGCCACTCGGTGGCGCGCTATGAGCTTGTAGATCTGCTATTTTTCAACACTTAAAACACCAAAACGCGTTCAGTACACTTTAGTAAAAAAATGAGAGAAGTGTTTTTCAACTTGCTGAATTCACTCTAGATTAAGAATCTCTGCTAATTAAAGCCTAATTGTAAATTGTGAAAACAGTGAGTCGCTTATCACCAGTGCTCGGTGGCATTGTAGTTTTGTTAAAAACAGAGAGAAGTGCCGCTTGGCTAAGTGGTGAGTTGCTCATATTTTATTTATACTTGCTTAAACTGTGGCTCAAAGACGACATATTGCGGTTTTCTCCTCATCACATAAAACTCAGTCGGAGATTAACGTGAAAGCATTTTGGCCGAGAGAGGCGGGGACAAGATGGTCACCCCTGATTGGATCCCACCGTCTGTCGGTCAACCCCGGGTCCTCCTCTTCTAGGCCACCGGGGCCAATGATTTAGTCTAGGCTTACACTTATGGTGCAGCAAGGACGAAAATGAAAAGCCTGGGCCATCGAGGTTCCCTAAAACTGGAGTAGGCGTGGGCCTTACGCCTCTACATGGTTGACATGAACATTCGTTAGGGTTTTTTTTTTCTTCTCCAAGCTACTAACCCATCCTATACGCGGCAAGTTTATTTGCATTATTTTCTGTGTTGCCCAAAGAAGAGTATGTCTATACATTACAGCAGTGTCCCCACAGCCACCCATCTGTAGGATGGATGGAATTTATACAGAAAATGGAATTTATACAGAAAATGAAATGATTTCCGAATGAATGGAATTTATACAGAAAATGGAATTTATACAGAAAATGAAATGATTTGCGATATTCGCAAGTATAAATGAGTCTCAGCACGTAGATTTCTTTTTAAACACAAGCACGCAGGTTTCCGTGGATGCACTGTTATTGCTGTAAACCAGAGGTTTTCAACAGGTGGTCAGGGGACCACCAGTGGTCTTTGAGAGGGTTCCAGGTGGGATGAAAAAGGTTGAAAACCACTGCTGTAAAGCACTGCTTCTCAACATGTGAGACCCCGGGGACCACCAGGGCTGAGACGCCAGTCACTAGACAAATGTAAGGCGTCTTCAGAGTTCATATAGCAGTGCAGATTTTACAGTATAGAGCGGGGAGGGGTCCCAGAGATGAAGCGTTGTGGTACTGTACACTCTCGGGGGGGTTAATACAGACACATAAGGGTGTTTAATGGACCACCTGTGGTCCCCGGACCAGCCATTGAGAGCCAGTCATGTTGTGCTGAATCCCTGGCAGGGATCCCATGGCTCATGTGTGTTTGTGATTTCTTAATACCATGTTAATTAACTTTATGACGAAGTGTTGTTAAAAACATCACAGGGAAGCTCACGGAAAGACGTTAAATATGAGACCGCGTGTTAGCTGATGCCAGTCAGCTAAAATGAATGCCATGTTTGTTCCGTAATGCAAAAAAAAAGTAGAATTCAACTTTCTTTGCAGGTACACACGACTGGTTATGATAGTCTTTCAATAATATGTCAAACAAGATTGCATCCCCGTTGCTATGTCAGGTTTTTGCAATTTAATATGCCTGTTAAGTCTGATTTATACAGTACGTAGTTACCGGAAATAGAACATTTACAGCATAAGTCAGGTTTACGCTGGCGTAGCATGAATAATTTACAACATACATGAACAATACTGTGTACACATTAATGGCCTCCGTGTTGCTTACATAACAATACAGTACATGTTGTAATTAAGACATTATTATTACCCCTTTCCTTGAAGTTATATTGTCAAATTATGATTATCATTTGACAACATCAGCAGGGTGTCTTTTTGCCATTCTGAGCTAATGGCAAGCTCTACAGTACAGACAGTACACACATTCCATGAATGGGTTATCATGGAGGAGATTATAGCCACTGTATTGAAAAAGCACCCGCTGGTGAACATGGAAAAATAAAAAAGCGAAACCAGACACCGTAGGTTTGAGCACCCAGGAAATAGATACAGTATACCGTATTTAACACCCCAGGAAATATATATTTAGCCTCCTGTATATAACAAACAAAACATGGCATTGTCATTTAAAAAAACAAAAACAATCTATAAAAGCAAACTGAAGACAAAAGAATGCAAGAAGAAACAACGAAATATAAAATGTTAATAATGGTAGGCTCAATTTTGGATCAATGGTTTGACTGCAAAGCTGAAACATTTTTTTCCCATAGATTTCTGAGCGTTAGTGAGATCTGTGCAAATAAAGCAATGAAAAGTTGCCAGCCTTCTTTTGTTTGGCTTACAGAGCAGCAGGCTTGCATAGTTGAGGAGGTGTGCGTGCATTAGGCATTTCATGCAACACTGCATTCCATAATAATTCTCAATTCTGTATGATGAGTATGCGCGTGTATACGGTGTGTGTGTGTGTGTGTGTGCGCGCGCGCGCACATCTGTACGTATATATACAGTATATGAATGTATATATCGTAGCCTTTTCATTTGTTGACAAAAATAAAAAATATTTTGGCAGAGCCACAATGGTGTTTTTATCTACACACTAGGGAGTTTAAGCATACCCGTCGCCATTGCAGGTGTCTTATCGATTTTGACAGCTGTGGTCATTGCTTCAAAAAGCCCCGTACTTCCACCAAGGGGACCGTTGTGAAAATAGTCGATGCTTAAACTGCCTACTGAGTGCAACCAAACAACTATTAATAGTCGTTTATAATAACTACTTAATCTTTTCCCTCACACACTAGTCTCTTCAACAACACGACGTGTTGAGTGTGGGAGAGTCACACTCTTAAACCAACCAGCAACAGACAGAGAAACGCACAGCCTTCTTGAGTGTTTGCTAGTGTTGGCTAGAGCTGCGTGGGAAAGCAAAACCTCAACTAGACTACATGTTACTACTAGTAGAGAACACATGGAATAAAGCTAAATCAAATCTCAAGACTGAAAATGTACATGATGTTGTTTTAGGCCGACCGGCTAAAGACATCACAACCACTCGCCGTTTCTGAAAGAAGCTTCTAAACTTGTATTGTATTTGCTAGTTCACTGATCACTTTCAAATGCTTTCATTTTAAAATAACTAATGACAGAAAATAACCAATCTGCAAGCTCACAACAGGTTGTGTTTGGACGTGTGGGGAGCTTGTAGATCTGATATTTTCGGTGTGCAGTGTACTTTCATGGAAGACACGCTGGCTTCCAGGGAATACAAATGACTGAGACCATGACTCCACAAGAACAAATCCACAAGAACTGGTCTGGCCAGTAAGTTGTGACCTGATTTCCTAAATATGTAGCCTATCTTGGTACCAAACATCTCTCTCTAAACCAGGGGTTTTCAACAGGTGGTCCGGGGACCACCAGTGGTCCTTGAGAGGGTTCCAGGTGGTCCCCAGCTAAGTTGTTTAACCGGATGTAACTCTTGAGAATGTAAAAATGAAACCAAATGGACCCTGGCGGGTCCATTTGGTTTCATTTGTACACTCTCAAGAGTTAAAATATTCATCATGTGAATTAGTCCTAATCTACACAACTAGAAGATTAATGGTCATGGACAGAAGCAAAAAAAAAAAAAAAAAAAAAAGAAATCGTCGGTGGGGCTAAAATGTCCTCAAATGGTGGTCCGTGGCTCAAATGCTGAATAAATGGTGGGCCCTGGGATGAAAAAGGTTGTAAAGCACTGCTTCTCAACTTGTGAGAGCCCATGGGGACCACCAGAGCTGAGACGCCAGACAAATGTAAGGCGTCTTCAGAGTTCATATAGCAGTGCAGATTTTACAGTGTAGACCGGGGAGGAGTCCCAGAGATGAACCGTTGTGGTACTGTACACTCTCGGGGGGGTTAATACAGACACATAAGGGTGTTTAATGGACCGCTTGTCCATCTCTCTCTCTCCTCCAAAACATGCTAATCTAATCGGACTGAGCCTGACCACCACTAGGTACTGCTGGATGGATACCCAGATGAATTGGGATTTTAGGGTCACTTACAAAAAGATGCACAGAGCTTAAAACCAAAGGGAGATATTTTCTGCTACAAATTTCTGCAACATATGTGCCATTATTTAAAAAAGAAAGTTTTATGGTATCAATGTCATCTGCTGCGACAAAAATAAATAATTGCTTCCTTCTACAGCAAAACAAGAACAAACCCCTTGACAGAAAACAGTCAAATCTACAATTTCATGCGTTGAGAGTTTACAGATTGCGTTCATGTCATTCCAAGACCCAGATCTGAATGTCCCACCACCTCCAGTTATATTAAGACTACAAGGACAATGGCAACAAACAGATTTCTGGCAGAACTAGATGGATCATGCTTTACAGGGAAATGCCACTCAATTTTACATTCCTACACTGCCTTATTACTACGACAAAAGTCAAATTAAACACAATGTCCACTAGTGCAGGGGTTTCGACAGGTGGTCCGGGGACTACCAGTGGTCCCTGAGAGGGTTCCAGGTGGTCCCATGCTAAATGATGGAAAGTTGGTTAACCAGATGTAACTCTTGAGAGTGTAAAAATGAAACCAAATGGACCCTTGCGGGTCCATTTGGTTTCATTTTTCACTCTCAAGAGTTAAAACATCCATCATCTGAAAGTCTTCACCGTTTTGTTCGCAAAATCCAGCCTGGAATTGTGGACAAAACCAAAATAATTCTTTAGTTCTAGGTCCCTTGGTGAGAATGTCATCAAATGGTGGTCCGTGGCTCAAATGCTGAATAAATGATGGTCCCTGGTGTCAAAAAGGTTGAAAACCCCTGCACTAGTGCATTCCAATATGGAGGTTACTGTAATTTCAACTTTCCTTGGCAAACACCAGCTTCAAAGACTGTCCCTGCCCCACTCAGCAACATGGATGTACTATAGCGTGTTCATTGCTCACACACACACACAATGTTTATTTTCACTTGCCTTTTTTAGGGAGGCAGACGACCATTCTGAGTTGTAACAATCTAAACTGAGGGTGAACACATTCTTCTCCCAGTGGGCAACCAAAAATATAAAGACGCCGGAGCCCGACCCTATAACTAAAAGCTCATTATACTGTAAATTGGGCTTAAGCCTTCATGAATAACAAGACATTAAAGGTTTCATAATGTTTTTCTGCCAAGCTGCGTGCCTGCCAAAGAAACTGACTTGCTGCTAATCATGGCGTTGCAAGAAATATTGGCTGGCTGCCAAACAAGCCGCTCTCCTAAATAATATGCTTAACAGACCAAAAAGACTAACGCCTGATTGGGCCAGTGTCAAACAGAGTACAGTAGACTACAAGTACACAAGAAAACACATCGCAGTGGTGTTGTGAGCTTGCAGAGCAGCCATCTTTGGTGGGCGACACTACAAAGTATATAAAAGTGGGTATACCGGTAAGCTGCATAACAATTATTTATTTTTTCCTTCTTGGCACTGACATTTGTTGCTGCGCTCGAAATGCTAAATGTCAGCATGCAAACCCGTTCACCTGCGTCAAACCGACTACTTTTCAAAGCCAATTATGAGATAATATGGTGGAAAACAACGGTCAGAAAATGTATGCGTCCCATGTACAAGACACTGGAGTTATTTACCTGCATTATTCAGCAAAGGCATCGTTTAGTATAAAGAAAAATAGTCGCAAAAGGAAACTGAGGTTCAAAAGCACCAAGTCAAACATACAGCAACATACACTGTTGGTATTTGGGATACCGCAGTTGTTGGACACTGGAACTACACCATGCAGTACGATGAAATCAGTGGCATTCCCCCCACCCTAAAAACGAACGGATCAATCGGAACTTGCTGGTCTTCTTCTCAAAATAACGTACGATTGAAAGACTGGAGTATTTGCATAAGGGTGGCCTTTAATGTTGTGTAACCATGCTCATTTCTATACGGACAACATACAGTATGCTGGTTATCTAACGCAAAAAAAGTTCACAATATAGTCCTCACATTCATTATTGCACTTGCAGGTGGACAGGTAAAAGATCAGTGGCAGTTCAACAACCCACATGGCAGCCGTCATGGCGACACTTGGCAAGTCTTTAAGCACTTTTAGACACCCACGTTTTTGGACTGAAGTCCCTGTGTTTTTTTTGTCTTCTACATGAATGTTTTCACTAGAATGCCAATGCTGAGCTTTAAGGGGAGAAGCTGCTGTAATGATATAGCCTGGAATAGCCAGACTAATATCAATGCGTAGATAATAGCCTGGAACAGTGTGGAAGATTAATTTCCAAAGGGGCGCAGTTACAGGTTCCAACGTGCCACAAGAACAAAACAAAAAAAAACGGTCTCACTTTGAGTAGTGGGCTCTTATTGGTCACCCACAACACTGGGGTGAGAGAAAAATAATAGAGGAGCGCCAGACCAATGTCCACATGTTTTTTGTTTGTTTTTCCTGTGTCAGATACATCTGGCTTCCAGGCTAGCTATGATACAGTAAATATCCATGCAGTGTGGTGTAAAAAAAAACTGTAATGCTCTGGTCAAATAAACAGCTATTTATGGATCCATACATTGTTCATCCGCTTGAAAACAGGAAAGAAAAGGCAAACTACCGTCTTCTCAAATGAGGTACCACAGGTTATGATTAATGCTACCGATGTACTTTCAGTTGGCTAAGACGTGGTCACAGTTCCCGAAAAGTCAGCATTTAAAAAAATATGATACGTTTTAAGAAACATCAGTGCAGGAGCAGCACTGACCTTTTTTTTTTTTTGACAGCACCAAGTATAGCAGTGGAACAGTGACCTAGTATAATAATACCTCATATACACAGAGATGAAAGTACCCTTTTACCATTTCAAGTCTGAGGCCCCCCCGTTATACGCCTCCGATAAGATATGACGTCAAATTATTTACACGCAACACATTATAACAAAAATAAAAAATGATCGTATAGTTCAATGAAGTTATAAATCGCGTAACATTGTTCTGAAAATAAAATATATACAAAGTGCTAAAATGAAAGGTTGCTACTCAGTGATGCATACAGCAGTAGACTATGTGATGCCAAAGGCGATGGTTTAGCTCCACGACGGTACTGAAAGAAAGGCGCTTCAGAATACGTTCATCTTGCTCATGGAAAAAGAAAAATGCGTATGCTATTAGTTCCTCCGCGTATAGTATCTATATTCGCTATACTTTTCGTACATATACACATATTTTTCTCTCTGTTTCTTTTTAAAGGGTTTCATTCCAAAATACAATATATATATCTGCTATATAAAGAAAAGCTAGTTCTAGACTATTTCATTTGCCTAATAAAAATACATTTGATTCTATCCTAAAAAAGTACTTTTGTTATGAGGTTTTTATAAGAACTCAAGTAATAAAATAACAACTTATTGTTCAAAGGATGTTTCTATCTCGTCTGAAGAAATGGATCATAATTAATCAATCAATCAACATTTTGTATGCCAGTGTTATGCACCAGCAATGATCTACAAGCTCAGGCTGCATCGCACTGCAATGACTTGTGAGCTTATAGATCGGCTAGTTTTCTCTCTTCTCACAACATTCTGTTGTGACCATCTCCATTTTTCCACTAAATGTGTAGAAAATATATATATTTAATAGCCCTAATTTCTTCAGTCATCTAACATAAGTCACAATTGGCCAACATACAATGGACAAAATCAGTATATTAATTAAATATGGATGTTTTTTTTATATATATATTCACCTCAAGGATATGAAGCTAGATTAAAATCCACAAGTAATATTGCACTTATGACATAAAATAATAAATAGGATATCATTACTGGAATTTTGACTCAACTGACATTCCATAAAGTGGAATTCCACCCATTTTCAATATTTTTTCTGATTTGTACACTCTCAGAAAAAGATGTCACCAGGTTAATAATCATTAACATGGTGAAACACAACTTGATGTCCTCAAGATGTATTTCACCATGTTAATGATTTTTTTTTCCTCCAGACCTCCCAATTCTAGGAAAAACAGAATGGAGAAACTTTTTTTTTATCATGTCCACGCAACATCTCTAAGGTGGTATATTAATATTAAAATGTTGAAAATGGGTGGAGTTCCGCTTTAATTACTTATTATTTGATCCTTTCCAGATGCAATGTACAGACTTATCATGGTACTTGTGTGGGTTATATGTGTATGGCGCAGTGTCAGGTGTACCTGAGGCCAGTGCTGAATCACCCTCCTGTTGGAGTAAACTGTCCCATAGATATATAGAAGAAAGCTGGATGGTTTGCCATCTTGCTTCCGTCAGCTCACTCACATAACATAATGGTGTCTATGGCTATGAACTTTTAAAATAACTAGAATGTGCTCAATTCTCAAATGATTTACAGACGGTTTTGTTTTGTTACGAACTTCTGCAATGTCTGCATACATTTATGCCTTTAATATGACGCTTTTATTTAAAAAAAAATAAAGTTACAAAAATAAGCATCCTAAATCATAGCCATGTTGATAACGTTAATAATAAACGAAGTCGTAAATCAGCCATGATTTGAGCTGCCATAGAGTATACTCTATACTGTATTAGTGTATTGGCTGACTGAAGCAAGATGGCCGCTGGTGAACTACGTCAGAGACTCAACTCCTGGTTATTCAGAAAAGTCAGATCATTAGCGCCCTCTACTGGTCAACATTTCGGAATCGTCCAATCACAGCCCTCCTTGGCATCACCTGATCCTTTCTCCTCCCACAGATGCCTCACTTGACAGACAGAACATTTCATGACCTTTCTTTTAGTCTGTTAAGTGAACATTTGGTTCTTTTAGGACCTTTTGTAAATGTAAAATGGGTGGAATTCCCATGTTGCCTGTTGCCATGTGTCTCATCATGTTGCCCGTTGATGTTGACATTGTTAGTTGATATTGATCAAAAATATTGCTAGTGTATCAGGGCCTTTAGACTGCGTTGGAGCATCGTCTGAAGTCGACTTGAGGCTGGGAGCAGCATTCGGGGGCATAATTATACACTACTGGGAGATTGCTTGCAACACGGCAAAACACCACCAGTATAAAAGCCTGATTTATACCATGAAAACATGTAGATCTGACATTATCTGTGTATGTACAGTATAAAACGAAACAAACTATGCTCCTGAAAACTGAATCTGAGCCGTTTCTCCTTCGGGCATTTCACTAGGGGATATTAAAGCGTCCTAAACTTGAAACTTGAGTGTTTGTCTGCTAGTCTATTAAATCTCTCCATGATATCGAGACGCAGGTTCAAAAGTCAACTCACAGTTCTACACAGTGGAATCCTGAGCATTGATTCAATTAGTTAATTCAACCCACACAAAAAAAAAAGAGGTTTCTCGGCTCCCAATCCTAGTGTCAGAACATGGAATAAGTCAATAAAAGAATGTTCTTGCCCAAAAGAGAATAGAATAATTCTGGAATGCTGAATGCCAGGTAAAAGTAATCCAAAAAGTGATTAAGCCAGAATGGTGGTGCAAGAGGTAAAAAGGCGTGGAGTCAGAAAATGCCAGGTTCAAACTAGAAGCATGCTTTTAGATTTTGCATTCTACTATCAAGCAATGCATTGAGATTGCCACTTAAGAGCATATGCAGTAATAGAAAAGCATGGGAGGTGCCAGCCACATGCACATGTGTACCGTAACCCTGCCATCTACTGTAGTACTTAAAACTCAATGGTACTGCAGTTAGCGTCAATAGATTCATGTTTCACATGGCCAAAAGGAAAAGATTTGGATATACTGTTAAACGCACGCATATGATATTCTCCATTGACTTGACCGTTTTGCAAAGTGCTTTCCTTCTTGATGTGTGACAGAAACTAATCCCCCCTCCCCCAATTACCTCGTAATAAGTTCTATATGATATAAATGTTCCAAATCAGCCCACACAGTAAAATCCTCACTATTAATTTAACAAAATCTAACCAAATGGACTACTAGTACTAATAGACTCGATTTTACTGTGTGGGTTGATTTGAATTACTTAACATGATTGATAAAACAATGGCAATTCTTGTAAATGTTCACTTGCATTCATTTTGGAATGAAACTCTTTTTTTTTTCATGTATGTGCGCGCTAGCGGCACAGTATGTATATACTGTTAACTGTACAAATGTGAGCTCTGGTATTTCCAAGGTGCCTTTTCAATGTTTGGGTTGTTGTGTAGCTGTTATCACTGTACACATCGAGAGACTGATACAAAAACAGAGAGGTTTAAATACAGTTAGTCGGTAATAAGCCGCTTAGAATTAGAATAAACACGTATCAAATATATAACAGTAGTGCACCACACTACCAATTGTGCACTACGCACACAAAACTTGTATTGTACATAATAATAACTACACATGTGGCATGCCATGTACTTTACAATACCCTGCTTTTTGCAATTTGCTCAAAGGAGCCAAATCCATAGTTAATTTAACTTTCACTATAGGTATACTAGTGTATACTCAACTAAAAATAAGTTTTGTGTCCTTAAAAGTTGGGACAAGTGCAACAAATATTGCATATTTTCTACCGTTTTATCCAATGTGGAAAAATACTTATATATTCTAGATGACTGTATCATAAGAAAACCTCAGAGTCCTTGTATGGATCAACTGCCAGCTAGTGTACGTGTCAACGCAACATTGAAAAATAAACCTGTCACTTGGCAAATACTTTTGGCGCTCACTTTAAACTTAGGCACAAAGAAAAAATAGCTGCATTGCTTTAAAATGGAACTACGATTAAGTATACATCATTGAGGCCTCTGTGTTTGACGTGCAGGAGATTGCATGCTGGACGACAGCTTTCTGGAAGATGCCTTCTTTTCGAGAGGCTTGTTCCCGTTGGAGGGCGACTTGAGGCTCATTTCGGAACTGGAAGACTTGGACTTGCCAACGTGTAAGAGGGAGCGGCCGAGCGAGCCGCCGGGGGGCTTGGAACTGGAAGACTCCTTTGACGCAGACGACTTACTTTTCTCACCTGCGTGACTGTCTGGAGAGGCCTGCAGGGACACACTGTCCGACGTGGCGTCGCCGTCGGTGCCGCTGTCCTTCCCCTGTCCTCCGCACGGCTTGCCTGTCCTATCGGAGCCGGCCTTCTTGGACAGCATGGTGCTCTTGCCCAGGTCGGCCGACCGGCGGCTTTCCCTCTGGCGCAGGGCACTCTTGAAGAAGGACAGGCCCTTGTCCTCGGACTTGCTGCTGCGCCGCAGGTCCTTGGAGGACACGCTGGGGGAGCGCAGGCTGGTGACGGACGAGCTGCTGCTGGAGCTCCTGAAGGACCTCCACTCCGGCCGGCCGTCCCCGCTCTTGGACATGGACAGCCGGGCCGTGGTGGGGCCGCCGCGGGGGCTGGACGCCAGGGGGCTGCCGGCGTGGATAGAGTCCCGGCTGTAGCTCCTCTCCACCAGCCTCTTCCGGCTGGAGGATTTGTCCGCGCTGCTGCCGCCGCCGCTGGGCGTTTTCTTTGCGGTCGGGGAGGGGGAGGCGGAGGACTGGGCCGCCGCCGCGGCAGCAGCAGCACAGGTGCACTGCTTGCGCTGCGGCGTCCCCTCAGAGGGCTGACTCGGCTCCTTCTTTTTGGAAGGGGTCCCGCTGGGAGTGGAGCTGCTTTTCTTGGAGCTACTGCTGCTCTTGTCCTTGGTGCTGGTCGTTTTGGACCCTTTAACCGGAGTGCTGGAAGAGGACTGGGTGGGAGTGGAGGTGCCCTTCTGGGCAGAGCACAGGCGCTTCTTGGAGGTCCTCTCCTGCTCCGTCTTGCTGCTGCTCTTGGTCGACCCGGCGTTTTCCGCCTTCGAGCCGAATCCTCCGATGCTGCTCTTGCGTTTCTGCTCTTTGGAAGGCGTCGTCTGCGGCGGCAGCGTGTTTTGGTCCAACGCCGTTATCTGGTTGTTGTTCTCGATGGGTTCGGTGTTGATGATCTTCTTCTCGATGGGCAGCGACTTGCTGTAGACGTGGTCGAGGTAGCGCTTGTTGCCCTCGTGGTCGCTGTAGCTCTCCATCATGGACAGGGGCGACCTGCTGCCGAAGTAGCGCTCGTGTCGGCTGTAGCTGCCGAAGCAGGAGGTGGAGACCTTGTCGTCACAGGCCTCGCCGATCCTCTCCAGCGGCGGCGAGGAGCGGGAGTCCAGGGAGAAGCGCGACGGAGAGTTGGACCTGGGAGAGCTGGACCTCATGTGGAGCTTGGCAGAGAGAGACCAGGAAGGTTTCAGCCCCGAGTCGCTGAGGGCCAGAGGGCTGGCGATGGAAGACCTGGAGGATAGGCTCTGACGCTGGATGCTTCTCACAAACGGCCGGGTGGAAAACCCACCTGGGAAAAGAAAACAAAAACAGACAAAAAAAAGAGAGATGACGACAATTCTAAACCTCATCATCAACCTCTACGCATTTTGATAACAGTGTCCAATGTTGTGGGATGGTTTTCTGACTGCCTGGAATAGCAATAGTTTTGACTGGGGGCTGGGAGATGTGGACAAACTAGAATATGACAGAATGTTTGACCAATTTACCTTCATATCAATATTCTGATGGAAACATTGTAACTTATTGTAATGACGATAACATTAGTTTTTGAGTGGTGCGACCACACCTATAGAGAGCTATAGTATGTGTGTCCCTGGCTGTGTCTGTGCACAGAAGTAGCATATTATCAACACCAAGTGTTACTATTGTGCAGCAGCAATGTGCCCAATGTGACACATTCTGAGTCTGCAGAGCATCTAATTACAACATCTGCTTTCTCTAATGACTCCAGCTCTTGAGTAAACAGAAAATGCACTTTCACATCAGGATACCTCAGATTCTTCTTCTCGGTCAAAAGACGCTTGATTTGTGACTCATTTCTCCAACCGATCTTCATTTACAAACTGTAGGTTTTGTGTGAATTAAAATAATAATCTGTTAAATAGCAAAAATTCACTTTCTGGATCTTGGTTTCCGAGTGAAATGGCTTTCAAACAAAGAGTTTTGCTCTATTAATTAACTGACTGGGAGCTGGAGTACCCTGTGTTCAGATAGGAGTGTTGGCGGTCAATAAGTTAAAGAGCTGGAGACACAAAGACACCTGCTAATGAACAGGCACTCTATAGCACCGATTACCATCGCAAATTCGCAATCTACACGCAATATAAGCAATATATCATGTTGATATATTGCCCTGGCCATACAGAGAGTATTCTGTTCTAAAGGCCATAGAAGTCAACAGAGCAGCTGTTACATAACCCTCTCATAAGGCAGAGGAGGACCTTTGTCTCCAAGCTGTGCTTTGTAACATTTCAACAGCAGTATGTTTCAGGGTCGCCTCCACGGTGCAATGGTTCCAGCAGCAGCCAGAAAATTGCAATAACCCCTGGTTGGACTCGGGGTCTGGGACGCGACCCTAACCCTTGTCTCGGGGCAATCTTCCCACCTCCCGCCCGTGCATTTTTCAGTTTCTTTATACTGTGTTGTTTATAAAGACAAAACATACCCAAGGATAATCTTAACGCAGGCGTCTATTGTTTTTTTTTTTACCCCTTACGTCAGCATTTTTACCTTCACAGGAACAAGAACGTTTACCTTCAGACTGACCTTACTTTCTCACATTGTGTGGACATTAATAGATGAAGCTAAATTCATCATTGCTGGTTAGGAGGACAGTGCTAGCCACTGGCGAAGAGGGTTAACACTTACAGTACTATATTTTAACCCAACGCGTCCGGAACACGAGGGCTCGTGTTCTGCCTCTATGCCACGGCTCTAGCCACGGCTTTTGGTCAAAATCCTTAATTTGAAGCGCCAGATGTGTCTTGGCCTGTCTGCCCTTTAAACCTCTGCAAAGAACATCTGAGTCACGAGTCACGGAAGCGCCGACAATCAGCAGACGATACGTTTGGATCAAAAGATGGATTAAAGAATGGAATCAATTAATTCTCCTGTTAGGCCTAAGTCTCGTGTTCGGCATGCATGACTAGCAGGTAGGTCTACCATAGGCGGTTAGTGGGTTAGAATATACAACTATATTTTTATGAAGTTATCATTGGTTGTTAGAAGGACAGTGCAGGCCCCTGGAGAGACCTTTTAAAGCTCACAGGAAATTGAAAACGCCAGAGGCCATGTAATACATTTAATGCTGATAAGTTCAAACCATAAAACTGGCCCTGGATCAACAACACTGAACTGCTTTGCCATTTAGAAACACATACAAATATCTTTTCGTTTTCAGTGAAAGAAAAAAAAGATTCTACAGCATGTGTGTCATGCTTTGTTTTTAGGGTCTTTAGCGTGATCTGTGACTTATCGTCTTTCGACAGGCTGTCACACAAGCTTTTATGTTTTTCTTTATTTATCGTGGTATGATTTTAAATTGTGCCATTCTATGGTAAAATCAGTGAAATTCCTTTGTCCGAGGAAGAGAATGGCACACTCTAGTGTGTCACCAGTGGTGGTGACTCGATCGAGTGTGCACCCTTAAAGAAGGGTATCGTGATCCCGACTTGAGAGGGAGTTACACCTCTTATCGTTTTTGTGCTTCTGGCTAGAACTTTCGAGTTTATCGTTTGCATGTACAGCTACGGTATAGGGGTGTAAATCACACCCATCATGGCGATTCGATTCAGTATCGATTTCCTAACCCAACGATTCGATTTTTTCCAATACTCAAGAATACACCACGATTCGATTCGATTCGATTTCGATTTTTTTTTTACCCTTTTTTACGTTACAGGCTAGACAATGTTTCAAATTTGAAATAAATCAATGAAAGCTGTAATACCGTTATACATTTTATTTGAGAAACAGCAAAGTTGTACTTCACCTAGGCCTAGTCTGAATTACGTACGTCCAGGAGCAAATGGATAAAATAGACCAGATATTTGTATTTATTTATTTTAAACATGAATCGATTCTCTTGCGTACGTATCGATGCATCGTATCGTCGGCTGTTGGATCGATACATCGATTCAAAATCGATTTTTTTGCATGTACAGCTACGGTATGTGGCTGATGTCGGACATTTCAGAACGTCTCACCGTCATCTTCGCTGCGTTCGGCTGCAAACTCCACAGACTCGGCGAGCGAAGCTAAAGATGTGCGTCTGGATGACGCCCCGGAGGCCAAGCTGGCAGGCCTGCTCCCTGGCAACCTGTTGACCCAATGGTCACACAGGGAGGAGCTGGTGGAACCTGCATTAAACATAGACAGTGGTAGAACCTGCATTAAACATAGACAGTGGTAGAACCTGCATTAAACATAGACAGTGGTCACACAGAGCTGGTGGAACCTGCAAATGACAGTGCCCCTCCATGCAGTACAGGTGTAATTTGATATCTAAATTAAAGAATAACTAGTCCTACACCTGTTGTGTATTATATGATTCGGAATTAATGTTTAGATCAGTGATGGGGATGGAGCTGTTGTTATTGAGACTTGAGTGGAAGTTGGGCACAAAACAAATGCTAGACCTTGCCGTTACAATGAATATGACACATTTGACTCGAATGACACACCGTTTGTAGTCTATGCTCTGTCACACAGCCTGGTAGTCCCAAATGTATTAGGCATGGCTAATACAACGTACATTGGATGGCATACATTGCTAATCCAAATGCCTGGCTTTTGAAACCTATGATGTTGTGAGTTTGAAGATTGGCTAATGTTGCTGTGTGCGGAGCAGTTGTCTGATACGCGGAACAGAGAGAACAGAGAAGGCTGTACCCAAAAGTGGAGGTGATCCCGTGTTGTACGACAAACTGTGACAACAAATAAATGTGTCTCCGTGACACATGATGTTTTTTTATCTGTATCTGGTGACAAGTGATGTCCGTAAAGATTTTTTTTATACAAAAGTATTAAAATTAAAATGATGGGTATAATATTTTGTGGTTATGAGCCACGCATATTGATGCTGGATGACAGGGCTGTGTGACTCGAGGTTCAATGAGGCTGTCCGTGCGGCGTGGCGTTACACAAATGGAGACAAATGACACAGTAACATTGCACAGGAAGTGAACAGACAGACACGCTTCCTAGAATTATATAAAGATAATAAAAATGTCTCATTCACACACACATATACACTCAGTGATGGGCAGTAGCTTGTCACAAGTAGCTAAGCTACATAGCTTAACTACATTTTCCCGTAACTTGTAGTGTAGGTTACTACATTTGTTCTGGGAATAGCTTGTTGTGAAGCTACACTACTTGTTTCGAGTAGCTTGTAGTGAAGCTACACTACTTGTTTCGAGTAACAAGGATTGTAGCTTACTACATTTTCCCACACACATTTTCAAATTCCACCCATTTTTAATGGGTAGAAAACCTCTAATATACATCCCAAAACTTAAACATGCCACCATCCTATGTT
This sequence comes from Benthosema pterotum, assembly GCA_039105355.1. Taxonomy (NCBI): domain Eukaryota; kingdom Metazoa; phylum Chordata; class Actinopteri; order Myctophiformes; family Myctophidae; genus Benthosema; species Benthosema pterotum. The sequence continues at coordinate 20,272,516 of CM076965.1, read as the reverse complement.
CAAACCCTCGGCTAATTTATTAAGGGATCAAGCAGTCCACGAAGTGGACCTTGATCCCTTCTTGTTTTTGTCTCTTTTTTCCTCCTTCCACCAGAAATAGCTGTTCTGGCTGAACCGTGCAGTCGGTTTTCGCGAAAATTGGTAATCTGGTAGAGGGTGATGCCAAACGGTGATGATGCGAAGCCTGTGACCACTGGTCAAATGGTGGCGCTATAGCACTCAACTGAAATTGCAAACTTTAAACACTCATAACTCATGAACTGCTCGACTCTCAGAAATGTAACTTATATTCACTTATGCGTCTGCTTATGCCGAACAACTTTTGTATTCTTACTTTTGACCTCTGACCTTTAGATGAACCGCCATCTTGAATTATATGTAAAACAGTTAAAATGTCTCTTCTCCTACAATCTTTGATCAAAATGCATAACAATGACCTACACATGAACTTTGAAGCCATACAAACATGAATAGGGTGTGAATTTTGTTTTCAGTGAAAAAAATGATGTTTTTACGAGCCAATGAAAATTGCTTGTTTGTGAAAATTCTTCTATTATCCCTAATCTACACATGCAAAGTAATCTGTTTATGAGATTTTACAGTTTGGTAGAGGGGGATGCCAAATAGCAGCAAAACCAGTCTTACTCCAATTGCTCAAATGGGGGCGCTATAACAATTCTTTGAAACTGAAAGATTTGAAAAACCATAACTCGGGCCTCGTTTGGCCAAAAATCATGGGACTTGTTTCTACATGTTCCTTGATTCATGTGGAACACATCTGTAACATTGACCGGTAAGCTCCACCCCCAGAGTGTCTGCCATTTTAAGCAGTTTGAAAAATGCTCATGCCTGATTTTCTGGCTGGATTTTTGATTTGCACAACAAATGTTTGTTGTACAAGCCGGTTTGCATTTTTTGTACACACCATCACTGTGTTTGTGTGTGGACGTAAAGTACTTCTGTGGCCTGCCGCACCGAGGACAGCCATCGTCAGTGTGTTAATCTCGCGTTAATTTTTTTGACGCCATTAACGCACGGCTGTGTTAACACGAGATTAATGCATTAATGCATTAACGTGTTAACGCCAACACCTTTAATATATATAAATATATGTGGGTTTTTTTTTTCAGGCTAGCTAGATTGCATTGCATTGTGGGTCCTTTAGGTCGTGGGCCGTGGTTTCAAAAAGGTTGGAAACCACTGCTATAAAGCACAAAGCACTGCATCGTTCTAATCTTTTCTGACTGAAATTCGAACAATTTAGCTGTATCATTCCAATTTCAAACTGTATCGTTCCATTTTTAGTCTGAGATTAGTAAACTGTATTGTTCTAATTTCACACTGTATCATTCCAATTTTACTCAGAGAGTAGTAAACTACATCGTTCCAATTTCAAGCTGTATTGTTCCAATATTAGTGAGAGATTATTAAACTATCATTTCAATTTTAAGATGTATCGTTCCAATTTTAGTCAGAGAATAGTACACTATATTGTTTCAATTACAAACTGTATCGTTCCATTTTTAGATTAGTAAACTGTATTGCGACAATTTCAAACTGTATCATTCCAATATTAGTCAGAGATTATTAAACTGTATCGTTCCAATTTTAAGCTGTATCGTTTCACTTTTAATTAGAGATTATTAAACTATCATTTCAATTCCAAGCTCTATTTTAATTATATTCCTCTGGTTGTACAACAATGGGAACTGATGTAGACACACACACACACCAGAGATGGAGCACTCATTAGAGCTGCATGGTGCTTGCTATACAAGCAGGTGTGCAAACCGTTTTGTACAACGCTATGTACCATGGTGTAGTTGCCAACGGGGTCGGGAGTTGGCTGAAGCCCATACTGCATCGCAGTGTGCAGTATGGGGGGGCCATACTGCACCGCAGTGTGCAGTGTGCAGTGTGCAGTGTGGGGGGGCCATACTGCACCGCAGTGTGGGGGGGCCATACTGCACCGCAATGTGCAGTATGGGGGGGCCATACTGCACCGCAGTGTGCAGTGTGGGGGGGCCATACTGCACCGCAGTATGCGGTGCAGTATGGGGGGGCATACTGTACTGCAGTATGGGGGGGGGCATACTGTACTGCAGTATGGGGGGGGGGGGCTGCGGGGGGCAAGTGACAATATGGGGGGGAGCTGCGGGGGGCAAGCGACAACGGCAACCACACTTTGCAATTTTTAAATTGCGAATATTCTAGTTTCCATTTGTCACTTTGACCACTAAGCTCCACCCTCTGACTGCTGAATTGTGCATATTGTTCATATTGCTTACTGCTTGGTGGCGTGTTGTTGGGTTGTTTCATTGATGACAACAACTAAGCAAATCATTGTGCCAGGATAGCTCAGTCGGTAGGGTGCCTGACTTCGGAACACAAGATTGAGGGTTCAAGTCCCACTGCTGACAATACAAAGTCTGAGTCTCCAAAAACCCTGCTGTGTTTCCACAATCACATGATGTATTTCTTCCATGTTTCTATGGCTTATTTGTGCATATTTAAGGAGCGGTAGTGGCTCAGAGGTAGAGTAACCGGATGGTAACCACAAGGTTGCCGGTTCGATCCCGGGCTCCTGCAGAGTTAGTGTCGATGTGTCCCTGTCCCACTGCCATCAGTGTATGAATGTGTGTGTGAATGGGTGAATGTGATGCACAATCTATGTAAAGCGCCTTGGATAAAGGCGCTATATAAATGCACCATTTACCATTTACCAAGCAGTCCACTAAATGTGTGTGTTGTTTCCAGTACGTCTTGTGTCTGTTGGGTAGCCTCATTGGTAGAGCGCATGACTTGGAAATGAGAGTTCCTGGGTTCAAATCCCGGCACGGACACCTAGTAATATGAGTCAATCATGCACAATCTCATGTGGTCTTCTACATCTAAGTTCATGGTTCTATGTGTAACCCAGGGTAAAACTCAATGTAATGGTGGTTGTCACCATTCGGCCATGTTGTGTTTTGTCACTATTCGGCCATGTTGTCACTAATGACAGTTCACAGCTCAGTTCACCACTCACTCACAGCTCACCAATCATTTACTCATTCACCAAATCAGTGGCCTTGTGGTTAGAGTGTCCGCCCTGAGACTGGGAGGCCGGGGTTCGATTCCCGGCCGGGTCATACCAAAGGCTCTAAAAACGGGATCCAATGCCTCCCTGCTTGGCACTCAGCATCAAGGGATGGATTGGGGGTAAGACCCTGTGTCATACTAGCGTCATGTCCAGAGGGTGTACTTGTACATCAAGCTGCCTCATGCTACAGAAACAGGAGATAGGCACCTGCCCTATGGGCCTCATGGCTGGGCAAGGCTGTTTGACTGTCACTATTCGGCCATGTTGTCACTAATGACAGTTCATAGCTCAGTTCACCACTCACTCACAGCTCACCAATCATTCACTCAGTCACACCAGATTACAATGTGAGTCAGTCTCACACATAATTACCTGATGTATTTCTGAAGTTCAGGCTCCCATGTTTCTATGGCTTATTTGTGCGTATTGTTCTTACTCCTTATTGCTGCTTGCTTGATCCCGTTTTATTGCTGCTTGCAGCTATATTTATCATTATGATTTTTACCCATATTGTTTTATTATTATGATTAGTATTTAGAAAGTTGTACATTAAGTTAAGATATATATTTATATTATGTAGTGATTATGTAGCAAGCTACATCAAGCTACTTTTGCCATGTAGCTTGTAGTGTTGCTTGCTACAAATCTCTGGCGATAGCTTGTTGTGTAGCTTAGCTGCATTTTTTCGAGGTAACAAGTAGTGTAGGTTACTACATTTTCCCAGTAACTTGCCCATCACTGTATACACTCAGTATTACACTTACTTAAAGATAGAGTGCCTTGATTTTTTGGATTTTTCCAATTTGTACATAAACATGTACAATATTGGAGGTGACAGTACTTAATTAGACCCCTTGGTGCATTTTTATGTGCAATTATGTTTTTCGCTTTGTATTTAGGGTTTCTTCCTGGGGCTAGGGTTAGGGTTAAAAAAAAACTGTAATAGTGACATCACTATCAGCCCCTTCCCTAACTCCTCCCACTTTACCATACAACTAAAGCTGTGGGTGTGGCTTCAGTTCAGGTGGATCTCCACCCATCACCACCCACCAGGCAAACTTAATGAACCGTTAGGGCTGCCCACATAAAAACAACTGTACTGTACACTGTACACATCTTTCTCCTCATGTAACAATAATACTATTTTTTTCACATAATGATCACTACAAAAGTAGTGAGTTTATACAGGAGGGAAGGTATGCTACACCCTGTGTAAACCCAAGAAGGTTTAATTCTGGGGTCGCCTATGGCGAGGGTTGCCGAGCCATGAGGCCCCCAGGGCAGCTTGATGCACAAGTACAGTACACCCCCAGGAAATGATGCTAGCATGTCACTTAGATTCTGGGGACAAAAAAAAACACTGACCAGCCACTGAGCTGTTGGCGGACCAGGAAGGGATGGCGGTCCTTCGCTGGTAGAACAGGATGTAGGCGGTCTGTTGGCACACGTCCTCATCAGCCATGGGCTGGACCTCACTGTCGTCGAAGCAGTACCACACCCCATCCACAGAGTTCTTACAGTAGGCTGAGGAGAGAGACAATGGAGGGCATGGGGGGGAAGAGAGCATGAGATGGCACGCATTTACGTAACATATATACATACATACAAGTAAGACAATGCAATGGATGTCCTAATTGTGCGCAGGAAGTGAATTTTCCTGTGAACACTGTTCACTGCCCAGTGCCCATATATGGAGTGGTGACACACAGACAGAGACATGCACGCACACAGAGACATTTCTGCCTTGCTTACATAGCTTGGCTAAAGCCAGACCAAATCAGCTGTTACAGGTACAGGTGGATACAGGTGGAATAGCTCGATTGTATGCCTGTTTCCCACACCAGCGAACTGTGGAGGTCAATCAGGACACAGTATTCATTTGCATACTGTGTTCCGATTGGCGACATCTTCAGGACACAGTATACACAGTATGATTGCTTATTTGAATTAACTGTTGGTAGCCCTTTTAAAAAGGGTCAGGACCTACGTTGATGTTGCAGAATGAGCTTGCTATCCATCTCTTCATTACCTGTGTAGTGTCCTCCCTGCATGTTACCATGGTGATTCATTACCTGTGTAGTGTCCTCTCTGCATGTTGCCATGGTGATTCATTACCTGTGTAGTGTCCTCTCTGCATGTTGCCATGGTGATTCATTACCTGTGTAGTGTCCTCTCTGCATGTTGCCATGGTGATTCATTACCTGTGTAGTGTCCTCTCTGCATGTTGCCATGGTGATTCATTACCTGTGGTGTCCTCCGTGCATGTTACCATGGTGATTCATTACCTGTGTAGTGTCCTCTCTGCATGTTGCCATGGTGATTCATTACCTGTGTAGTGTCCTCCATGCATGTTGCCATGGTGATTCATTACCTGTGGTGTCCTCCGTGCATGTTACCATGGTGATTCATTACCTGTGTAGTGTCCTCCATGCATGTTGCCATGGTGATTCATTACCTGTGTAGTGTCCTCTCTGCATGTTACCATGGTGATTCATTACCTGTGTAGTGTCCTCTCTGCATGTTGCCATGGTGATTCATTACCTGTGTAGTGTCCTCCATGCATGTTGCCATGGTGATTCATTACCTGTGTAGTGTCCTCTCTGCATGTTGCCATGGTGATTCATTACCTGTGTAGTGTCCTCCATGCATGTTGCCATGGTGATTCATTACCTGTGTAGTGTCCTCCGTGCATGTTGCCATGGTGATTCATTACCTGTGTAGTGTCCTCCGTGCATGTTGCCGTGGTGATTCATTACCTGTGTAGTGTCCTCCATGCATGTTGCCATGGTGATTCATTACCTGTGTAGTGTCCTCCGTGCATGTTGCCATGGTGATTCATTACCTGTGTAGTGTCCTCCGTGCATGTTGCCGTGGTGATTGCAGACGGCGTACAGGTCGTACAGGTAGTCGTCGGGGTTGCGGCCCAGGCCGTAGGGTCGTCTCCACGGCGACCAGTGGGAGGGCAGGCTCCAGCTGCTCTGGCTCCTCTTCACCACGTGGGGCGCCATGTCCATGCCCATCAGGGGGAACCGCACCATGTTCTGCATCTTCACCCTCCTGTCAGCCTCCTACGGTACCAAAACACCAAACACATTAAATCAGGGGTTTTCAACAGGTGGTCCGGAGACCACCTTGAGAGGGTTCGAGGTGGTCCCCAGCTAAGTTGTTTAACCTATTGTGTCCTGAACGCGTTTTGGTGTTTTAGCTATTGAAAAATAGCAGATCAACAAGCTCATGTCGCGCCACCGAGTGGCGCGACATGAGCTTGTTGTTCTGCTATTTTTGAAAAATTGTGAAAATGTGTTGCAAATCTTTGAATACATTATTTCAGAAGCAAACATTTTTAACTGAAATCTTTGCTTCTGGGGGATCCCTAGAACAACATGTTTTCAGATGGGTCTGCTGTAGAATCTAGTGTCAAAAGCTAGAATGTTGCTGCAGCTATAATCTGGTGTAAGGAACTACTGTATAATCTGGTGTCAGAAACTCCAATCGAGGGTCAGGAGCACAATGGTTTAACCAAATGTAACTCTTGAGAACGTAAAGATGAAACCAAATGGACCCTGGCGGGTCCATTTGGTTTCATTTTTTACACAGTGACCCAACTCTCTTTCCTTACAAATCTCTGCATAGTTGCACATGCACAGTAGCAACTGCAAATCAAAATATATCACGGTTTTATAGTATCGAGAAGAAAACGTTTGCACTGAAAGTATTGTCTGAATTGTCTTTTTCTTAGTTAGAACATGCTTAAAATGCGCTCAAATATATTATTAAGGTGATAGTTAAGTGTCGTTTAATGTCGATTATGAAAATAATCGTTAGTTGCAGCCTTGAATGTTCTATGCCAAGTAAATCCATAACAGTCAGTGTGTAGTGTTGGAGCAGGGGTGCCCAAAAGGTAGATTGTGATCTTCCAGTAGATCACACAGGCCATGCAGGTAGATCACATGACAGTCCCCGCAGCACTTGGACCCTTATAGATCTGTAACTCTTGAGAGCGTTAAAATGAAACCAAATGGACCCTTACGGGTCCATTTGGTTTCATTTTACGCTCTCAAGAGTTAAATTATATTTAAACATCTGAATTACGTAATTTTTAAGAGTCCACCCAATTAGAAAATGGAGAATAATTGTTATTTTGACCAACGTTTTGCCAGTTCTCTTTCCCAATTGTGATCACAAAAATGTGAAAGTTCTTAGTTCACAAACTGTCAACTCAAACCTCAAATACTCTTTTCAAACGTCATTAATAGCATACCTACAGGAAAGCCTTCCAATTCTCCCCCTCATTTTTCATTATAAGTGCATTATTCTTAAACACTATAGCACTAATTAACACCATCACCAACTATTTCAAAGCTCAAACCTTCTAGGGCAGTGGTCTCAAACTGCCGGCCCGCGGGCCATTTCCGGCCCCCGAGATGATATTTTGTGGCCCCCACCTTAATATGAACGTTTAATATTAATGTGGCCCGCGACGGCCGCGAGTTCCCCCGTCAAATTCCGACCAGGCAACCAAAAGCATTTGCGGGAGAACCGTCTGTTACTATTGACTGCTCATTACTGAGATCCTGTTTAAAGCCCGCCTACTGGCTTTGCCATTTACACAGAATATGGAGGAACCGGATCTGCACCCTGAAACACGCCCCTCCCCCCGTGCAGTTTAGTTCATTCTGTCGCTGAACTGTCAATCTGAAGAAATGCAATGACGCCATTGGCTGCAGTACGGGCGAGATCCTGTCATGGCGTCTCTCTATCCACCACTCCTTGTTTACAAACACACGTAGGGAAAAGAAAACTTTGCCTTTTTACCAAGGACTGCGTTCGGTTTGATAAATAATGACAGCGTAGCAGTTTTCTAAAGCCCGATACGGGCGGATGCATGGATTATAAAGCACCACGCTGAGCTAAGGTAAGTAGTCTAAAACGAGCTGTTGTGTCCCCCTTGCCCGTAGTGAACGGTGTTGTCGTTGCTCCAGGGCAGGCTTACATCTGCGCTGGATGGAGTCATAGCCATCTAGTAGAAAAGTTGCGACATTGTGGGGTCAGAAACCGATCGTGCTGAATTATTTTCAAAGCCCCATCGCACGACCACTGCAAACAGCATTGCCAGCAAAGATGAGACGTCGCGCAACTGTAGTTTTCAAAGAGGCTAGCGCAAATAAATAAAAGCCTATTTAGGCACGTGTACTATTGGGAAACCAATGCTGCTAGTTGGGCCTAAGTGGCGATTCTGATGGTCTACTCTAGTGTCATGTTTGCAAGACTAGTTTCTCAGTGACACTGACAAACTATATTTTTGATATTATTTATTTTATTGCGCTGCTTTGTAGTGGCTGTATAAGTTCAAAATGGCTGTAGTTGGCTTTGTTAGGAGGAATATAAATTGATAGCTAAAGTAAACATTTTGTTACTGCTTCCTTATTGGTTGTAATTCATGCCATCATAATCAGCCACTTTGTTGATGGGTTGGCTGGTCCAGTTATTTTGTCCAGGTGTATTGTCTGTAGGTTCTATTGTCCAGTAAATAGTTCATTTAATATTGTTCAGTTATTATCAGTATAGTTATTAGTTATAGTTATTATCATCATATCCTATTATGTGCTACTGAATGAAACAGATGGCACAGTGGTATATCAAAAGGAAGGAAGGAATAGAAATAGAAAGGAATAGAAATATTAGTATAGAAATGTTATTTGTTTTTTGTGCGACACAACACCACATATTATGCACACACTCTTTATCCCACATTGGTGAGTCTGAATCTACTTAAATTTAAGTGAAATGAAGGCGAAAATGGCAAAAAAAATAGGCTTGAAATGGCAAAAAACGTTTGTCCATGTGACGCGCTGTGGCTGCGGCCCGGCCTCAACCAGGCTCTGCTTCTAGTGGCCCCAAGGCAAATTGAGTTTGAGACCCCTGTTCTAGGGTGCCTTGAAATGGATTTTCAGTAGTGGAACATTCACATTTTTGATGTGTAGATCTCGTTGAGCCGGTCATTTTGAAAGTAGCTCTCAAGTAAAAAAAAAAAAAAGGTGTGCATGGGCAGCCCTGTGTTGGAGGGTTTCAGGGTGCAGTACCTGTCTGAACCTCTTGAGGTGCAGTATGAGCACGTCTGGCAGAGTCCACAGGCTGAGCTTGATGCGACCCTGCTGCAGCTGCTTGCAGTGGGGACACCGCCACGCATCGTCAGGGGCCAGCTGGAACGGAACCAACAAACACACACACACACACAAGTCAGTAGCCTGCATCAAAGACGGGCTCCAACCCAGGGGCGGATGTAGCATTTCCCAATTGGGGAGGCAGGAGAAAATGGTGTGTCGCTTCACGCCATGGACGATGAAACCGCCCCCATACCACCGCCCCCATACCATTTTCAGATACAGGACTTTTATTAGGCAAGTAAAACATCAATGATATCATTTTGTTGCTGTTGAAATTACAACAGACACGCAGCATGCATAAAGCTAAAGGTCTGACTCAAGAGTTTTCTGTTTTCAATGATGAAATGCTGTTGGTTTAGTGCTGACACAGCTGTAGTTAGTTAAATAGAAGCACTTTGATTTGAAATATCTTGGGTTGTTTTGCATGCCATCAGGTTTGGTGGGGCAGACAGGGCATTTAGGGGGGGCATCCCCCCCCCATGCCCATGCCTAGATCCGCCCCTGCTCCAACCACACTGCTTAGAGAACGGTGGGCCTCAGTCAGAACAGGAGGAGGAGGACCGCTCCAGGCTTCCCTTCCACCAGAACCCACACTTTCCTCTGACCACCAGAGCTCCTTCTCAACGCTATCCTTTAACAGAGCTCTGCCAGGAAAGCTAAACCACACGCGGGTCTATATGTGGATTTTTTTTCCCCCGGTGTCCTCCTAGAAGTTGGGAGTTTTAATCCAAACACGAGCACCACGATATGTAGTAAAAACCTGCTGAAAAGGGCCGAAAGGCAGTTCTTGATGAAAGAACAACATACAAAGCCCCATGAGGCAGGCAGGCAGGCAGACAGGGCTTGGCCCACTGAGGAGGAAGGTTTTAATGCTGTGAGACGCCATAGCAGGGGATGACACTAAGGTCTCTGAGGCACTTGCCCATCGGGCAAGTGCAAGTCAGGTTATACTTGCCCTCAGGTCATGGTCACTTGCCCACCAAAAATACATAAATTTTGCATTTAAGTTTACTTCCTACTTGGGTGCTTTAAACCAGGGGTTTTCAACAGGCGGTCCGGGGACTACCAGTGGTCCCTGAGAGGGTTCCAGGTGGTCCCCAGCTAAGTTGGTTAACCAGATGTAACTCTTGAGAACGTAAAAATGAAACCAAATGGACCCTTGCGGGTCCATTTGGTTTCATTTTTACACTCTCAAGAGTTAAAATTCATCATCTTAATTAGCCCATAGTGGTCACAGACCCAGTGGTCCCTGAACCCAGCAAAATGATAGTTTGGAACCAAATGGGAGAGATAGGTAGAGATAGCTAGAAAGCAGGGAAAGACACAGAGGCAGAGTGCAATGACTGCCTTCAAGACAAATTTATCTTGTGTTGTGTTATAGTGCACTAAGTTGCACACTTGCCCGATCGGGCAACCAGGTAGCAGTCTTCACTTGCCCCACCATTTTTTTCACTTGCCCCGAGCAAGTGGGCAAGTGTTAGTGTCAACCCCTGCTGTGAGACGCCATAGCACCAAAAACACACAGCTCACGGCACTGTGCTTGTGTAAATACAACGTACAAGAAAAACAATACACATTAGGTACCTCAGGGCTTGACACTAACACTTGCCCGCTTGCCCGGGGAAAGTAAAAAAAAATGGGGCAAGTGAAGACTGCTACCTGGTTGCCCGATCGGGCAAGTGTGCGACTTAGTTTGCTATGACACAACACGAGATATATTTGTCTTGAAGGTGGTCATTGGCTTGCGCCATGCCTCTGCGTCTTCCCCTGCTTTCTAGCTATCTCTCCTATCTCTCTCCCAGGTCCATTTGATTTCAAACTATCATTTTGCTGGGGCCACGGACCCCTGAGTCACTACTGGGAACCACTGATTTACAAGTTGAATATTTACTATAGCTGATTGTGACTTAAACAAAACACTCTTCGACTGCGAAAGGAAATGTTTAAATCACCCAAGTAGAAAGTAAACGTAAATGCAAAATTTATTTATATTTTGATACATTTTGGGGGGCAAGTGACCATGACCTGAGGGCAAGTAGAACCTGACTTGCACTTGCCCGATGGGCAGCCCGAAGTGCCTCAAAGACCTTAGTGTCAACCCCTGTACCTGTGTTTGTGTGCACTTGTATTACTATACTTGAGAGGGCGAAATGTCTCTGCTACCATTTGAAAAACAGCCAATAGGAGAAAAGTGTGTGAAGGTTTTGGGTTAAAGGTTTTAGCTTTGGGAGGCTGAGGATTGGACTTTTCCCCATACTCTACCATGCTGATGCACTGTCACACAACAACAACAACAACAACATTAATCTACAAGCTAACAATGTGTCACATTGCAATGCATTGTGAGCTTGTAGATCTGGTATTTTTTCTGTGTGCGTGACGTTTATGCATGCTATAGAGAGCTACGCAGTCCCACCCCTTTCCTGATGTCGTCCACAGCAGAGAAATAAATTAATTCCCCATTAATTTTCCTCATAGACTTTTATATAATAAAGACAAATACAAACCTAACCCAGTCCTCGGTAGGTAAGACAAAGTTTCACGTGTGTTTGTTTATACAAGAAAGGAGCGGTGAATAGATAGACGCCATAATAGGATCTCCCCCGTACTGCAGCCAATGACGTTGCTGCGTTCTCTCAGATTGACAGTTCAGCGACAAATCAGAATGAACTAAATTGCACGGAGGGAGGGGCGTGTTTCAGGGTGCAGATCCGGTTCCTCTTTGCTATTCTGTGCAAATGGCAAATCCAGTAGGCGGGCTTTAAACAGGAACTCAGCAATCAGCAGTCAATAGTAACAGACTGTTCTCCCGCAAATGCTTCTGGTCGGCATTTGAAGAAATTGACGGGGGAACTCCCGGGCCACACTAACATTAAACGTTCATATTAAGGTGGGGGCCACAAAATATCATCTCAGGGGCCGAAAATGGCCTGCGGGCCGGCAGTTTGAGACCACTGCTTTAAAAAGGATCCCAGGCTAATAATACATTATACTTATCCTCTACAACTAGTATCGAACATTTAAAACACATAATATGTTGTTTAGGTTAAGAAAAAAATGTTCATAATTTTATCCCTTGAGACGTGCCATTTTACAGGAGATTTTCCCCGGAGCCCCCCTTACCAAATGGACCCGTAAGGGTCTTGCCTAGGGCTCCACATTGCTTAGAAACGCCACTGTGTGTGTGTGTGTGTGTGTGTGTGTGTGTGTGTGTGTGTGTGTGTGTGTGTGTGTGTGTGTGTGTGTGTGTGTGTGTGTGTGTGTGTGTTACCTGCTCCTCTTTGGTGTAGAGCTGAAAGCACTGAGCCAGGGTACAGGCCTGTGGCTGGTGGTGCTGCTCTCTGTGCAGGTAGACGCTCTCAGCATCAGGGATGTACTCTTCCTCCGTGTGTCCAAACAGACTAAGCCAGAGGGAGAGGATCATTAATCATTACAGTCAGTCAGGCCTATGCAGACCGTTGCATTATACTTTTTCTGTTTGGACAGCCATTTTCAACATTTAACATTGTTATTAATAAACCTTGTTGTGTGGAGATGATTAGAAACTTCCCTGATTCTGTATTTGCTAGAAATGGAGGCTTGAACAACATCATTAGGCTGGTGAAACATGTGTTTTCACCATGTTAATGAGTTTTCTTTTAGGACATATTTTTTCTGAGTGTGTACAAATGGAACAGTACCATTTGTGGTTCTGTTGCTCTCAGAAATAATCTTGAAAATGGGTGGAATTCCCCTTTAGTAGCTGAGGGCGATTCTATTCTTGTTCACAGACTCAAAAATATTAATAATCAAAAGTTGCAGATGTGCAGGATCGCAGCGTGGCACGACATGATGTGCTGTGAGTTTGCATATCTGGTATTTTTGAACAGCCAATGCGAATAAATAAATAATAAAAATGGACAAACATGGCAGATGCTTTCCTAGATTTTGAGGGGTTAGGCGTTGCTTAGCCTCGACACCCAGGCTTTCATTTTCGTTCGCCTTGCGCGAAAGCCTGGACTAACGCACGTTGGAAAGTGGCCTTCAAGTGGGAGTGAACCTTCCGGGTGGGCGTTGCTCTAAATGATGTGACGTAGAATAGCAGTGGACGGGCGCGGGAGGGGCCGGGGATGACGACACATCAGTGAGATCAAATCAGAGCGCAGCTCATCTGCCGTGTGGATCCCACGGCACCCCGCACCCCCAAGGCCAAAATCATTGAGGGCTAGACCAGGCTAGGCGTTGCTTAGCCTGGCCTAACCTGAAATGATTTTGGCCTAGGGGGGGCCGGGTGCCGTCCGTTTTTAGATGGCAGAGGAGCTGATCTGATTTGATCTCACCAACGTGCCATCATCCTAATTTGACTGGGGAGCAGTTACATTCCACTATTGTAATCACCATTCCACTATTATAATCACCAGCTAGAAGTTAGCCCAATTAAATAACGTATAACAAGGACCAATTATGACTCTTCCCAGACACAACATATTTTCAGACAATAAGAGAATAGGCAACTGAAATTCAATTAAAAGATTGATTAGACCAACGTCTGGAAATCCTACACAGCAGTTAACTTACAACTGAAGAAATCATTTCCAGAGGAAAAAGAAAGCCAAGAGATTTTATTAATCACACCTGCTAGTTTGCGGCATGGCTTGGTAGGATCCTAATGAAACAGTGGCACGCATCATTCACAGTGACCTCCCTGGATTTTCATCAAAGTCACCACATTTCCCACACTTTTTCCGCATCTACTTGACATCATTGTGAGTCATATACAGCGTTGAGTCATAACCACCGATTGTGGTCAGGCATCGATACGGAGTCGGTCCGCCCTTTTCAAAACATTCTCCTCTATTCAAGAGGTTTTCAACAGGTGGTCCGGGGACCACCAGTGCTCCCTGATGGAAAGCTGGATACCCAGATGTAACTCTTTGAGAGCGTAAAAATGAAACCAAATGGACCCGCAAGGGTCCATTTGGTTTCATCTTTACACTCTCAAGAGTTAAAATATTCATCTGAATTAGCCCAAGTCAGGTCTTGAAAGTTGATTTTGCACTATAAGTTATACAAGCGTTGCTTGTTCTATATTCAGTGTTAAAACAAATAAGAGTAGCAAACTGAGCAATAATTAACATTTTATTCATGCACTCTCCCTCTTGCTACTTCAAGGCTTCAATGTTTTATTCATTCATTATTGTTATTTTATTTTCAAACTCATTATTAGAGTAATAACACTGGAGTGACAAATAAAAAACCTTGATCCTTGAACCCTTGATTAGCCTGTGGAAAAAGTTTATATTAATATCTACCTCAGAATTTAACCTCGATTTTGCATGTCACTATAATAAAGTTATATAAGCCTTGCTTGTTCAATATGCTTGACTGTTTCGTTTCTGAAATCCAGCCTGGTATTTTAGACAAAACATGCGAAAGAAATCTTTAGTTTTGGGACCAAGTGGTGGGTCCGTGGCTTAAATGCTGAATAAATAGTGAGCCCTGGTATGAAAAAGGTTGAAACCCACTGCTCTATTCTGATGATTTGGTTTTCCACTACGGTGGAACATTACTGCACCAATCTGCATCCATTCAGCCACAAGAGCATTAGTCAGGTCAGGCGCTTCAGTTTGGTCAATTAAGCGCGGGTCTCAATTCTACTCCAAAGGTGATGGACGGGATGAGATGACTCAGTGCACTCTCTGATTTCACATCTGTGTGGGGCAGTGTGGGTCGTTTCACCTTCATGTCAGGCCCAGACACACCCTGTATTCATGTTCACGCACGGTTTGCCAAGTTGGCTTACGTTCAAACATTACTGAGCGTTGGCTCAATTGACGCATATGCACAAAGATAACAAAAAAAGGGGCTTTTTCAGAAAAGAATGGCAGGATTTTTACTGACCGTCCGGAGCCGAGGCTGTTCTACTGCATCCACGTTTAATGTCTGACAGTACGTTTTAACAGCGGGCGATGGACAAACAGCGTCGGCCGACATCCATTATTTGTCTATGAGAGCCGCCGATTCCGGCGATAGCAGAACAGGCGACGGTCAAAAAGTGGCCGGACGATGTTGGCCGAAAAAATGATGTCGGTCGACGTCGTTTGTCCATCGCCAGCTGTTAAAACTTACTGTAAGTAACAAGAATTAACTGACAAATATAAACATCAGTGGTGAGAGATCATAATAATCGGCAGATTATGCCCTTTCAATTGAACGATCTTGAATACCACTATGAACTGAAGATTCAATTTTACATGAAAACGAGCCATTACCGAATGAAATTATCTATCCATATCAGTCACTGATTTGTTTATGAAGCAGGTTGCTGGTTTATTAAAAACGGAATACAAGCCGTTCACCACAATACCACATACCTGAAACTACATAAAAAGGTGACTCCCACAGCCACAACACACGAGGAAGTGAGGAAAACGATCTGGTACCGCACACTTTCAAAACAAACATGGGCAAATTCAACATCTACAGAACTGCCACTCAAGTGTGGAATGCCTTGACTTCCTCCCTCAAAAGAGTAAATCCCTGGCAGCATTTCAAACATCCACCTTTCAGCATGTCAAAGGGAAAGAAAATGATCACTATAGTGACTTCCCCATTACCCTATAACTCTTTTGTTCCCCAAACCTGTACATGACATTGTGAACTATTGTGTTGCTGTTTTTTTTCCTTTCATGAGAAGTTGAACTATTGTCATCTTCATGTCATGATAATGGAAAGGACTTTTTTTTCCGGTGATCCCATTGCGTGTGTTTGAAAGTACCCTGTACTGATTTCATTTATGCCCGGCGGTACACTGTATCAATGACCATTCTGCCAATAAACTATTCAATCATCATTCAACCAACCAATCAATCATTTTACTGACATTATTACAGGTTAAGTTCGGGTTAGAAAGACGTATCAGTCTCTCATGAGCAAAGCTGATGAGGTGCAAATGTAAGTAAGTAAGCCTTGCAGAAACATGAGGCCGGAACTTACAGTATCTCCTGTTTCTGTAGCATGAGGCAGCATGATGTAAGATCAACCCCCTGGGACTTTCCTGCAGGACAGCCACAATCCAACCATTGATCCTGAGTGCCAAGCATTGGGTCCCATTTGGTGTTTGGTATGACCTGAACCAACCCTCGCAGTCTCTGGGAAGACGATCTTTACCACAAGGCCCCTGAACATACAGTATGTCCATAATGTACCAAAGCCGGCCTATCGTGCTAATCTTCCGCTTTACCATAGGGCAGGGGTTTTCAACCTTTTTGACTCCAGGGACCACCATTTATTCAGCATTTGAGGCACGGACCACCATTTGATTACATTTTCACACCAAAGACCTAAAATTAAGGAATTCTTTTGGTTTTGTCCACAATTCCAGGCTGTATTTTGCCAACAAAACAGAGCAAACTTCTTAATTAAGCGGTGCTAATTCAAATGATGAATATTTTAACTCTTGAGAGTGTAAAAATGAAACCAAATGGACCCACAAGGGTCTTCCAAATGGAGGAGTGGTTAATCTATTAATCCCTTCCTTTTCTCGTCTCTACATTTTCACAAATATCTTCTCTGGACTGATATCAATTTCTCCACCAATTGACTCACGTTCTGCTTCTGAATCAATGTTTCTTTTTTCCTGGTTTCCCTCTTATTACTTCATGGTATCTTAAATTAGCGCTGCCCTTCCTGCACCTGCATCTCAAGTCTCCCAGCCTTCCTTCCTTCCTTCTCTCTCTCCTCATCTCTTCCTTCCTTAAAGACCCCGTAAAGCAAAAAAATATATGATACAAAATGTATTCCCAGTTTGTCACACCACAGAGTAATGTATTATAGCCCCACAGACCAAATATTTATGATTGAAAAAGTTGCTATGTTTCAGAAATGATGTTTAAACATGTGTGAAATTCAATGGAAAAAAATCTGGCCTAATTCTCCAGGACTGTAGGGGCGTGGTCAGTACTGTAAGCTCATTAACATATTCATGAGCATTATGCTAATTAGCATATCTCGCCGTCCTAACCATACAGCCTAACTGTCAACAACAAGCCAGTACTACAGCACGCTAACTTCACTAGCGTAGTGTGTGTGTGTGTGTGTGTGTGTGTGTGTGTGTGTGTGTGTGTGTGTGTGTGTGTGTGTGTGTGTGTGTGTGTGTGTGTGTGAGAGAGACATGCGGATCTGAGAAAAGAGACTGACTGACTACAGCGGTCCCATCATCATGGTCCCATAGCCTGGACGGCCACGGTCGGTCCCTACAGGCTATGGGACAGCCAGGAGTTACGACAACTCCGTCCTCTTCATAGGGTTAGTCCAATGGCGGCTCTTTTATTTTCTGCCCTCATTGAAAACAATGCATTTCCATCTCCACTTTGTCCCTATTCGGGCTGCATGAACAGCGCTGGAGCGCTCAGTTTGTGACCCCTCGATGTCGCAACTCATCTACTAGATAGCTCTGATGGTACGCAGCAGGGCTGGCAGGCAGTGTTGCCAACTTCGCGCATTTGTCACTATATTTAGATTTTTTTTCGAGACCCCCCTACCGCCGAAATTAATGGAAAAACTCCTGGCGGAAAATCCAAGTGCTTTTTAGGTATGAAAATAGTTGAAAACCCACTGCTCTAGCGCATTCGAGTGCATTTTGGAAGTGCCACTAGTGCACTTTGGATTTTGGCAGTTGGCAATACTGCTGGCAGGCAGCAGCAGCCGTTAGTCCTTGAATGTGAAAACGTCGCCAACCTCTCCATCATCGACAGTTACTAAAAACAGAGTAGTTTTCAGCTGTCATCCACAAAATCACGCATCGAGAGCAAACAAATGTCAGTGCTTGTCAGCCTACAGGCAAAACACACTGTAGTAACTACACTTTCTTATATATGTCTATGGTAGCTAGTAGCTACTAGCTAGCTAGCTATCAACCAACACCACCACCAGCAGCTCCGCTCCGCTGTGAAGAAGAGGGGGCGGGGCTTCGGCTTCTAACTGACTATATGGAATATGATTTATATACAGTAGTACAGTAGGCTCATTAGCATATAATTCGGCTTGACTACGTCATCAAGCCGAATATGCTAATGAGACAAAACCTACCCATGAGATTAACCAAAACACATAAAGTGGTCTTATTCTACAATGCTGTAAAATAAAGTTTTAGTTTTTTGTCCAGGGGTATAAAAATGACTTTTGTACATGATTTTCATGTCTAGAAGAAAAAGGCTGATTTTGGTTTACGGGTCTTTAACTGTCTGGAACATCAAGCAGAGGGTTGTCCTGTTCAAATAGACACTATATGGAGTTGTCCTGGTATAGGCTTTATATTTAATCCATTGTGTGTTGTTTCAGGCATTAGCTAGCTTTAACTATTGAAAAATAGCAGATCTACAAGCTCATCGCGCCACCGAGTGGCGCGATACGAGCTTGTAGGTCTGCCATTTTTGGAAAATCCTAAAAAAATGGTGCAAATATTTGAATATTATTTTCTGTCGGAGAAAACGTTATTAACTCCAATCTTTGTTTCTGGGAGGTCGCTCCATGGGATATTTTCAGATCGGGGGTCCTCCGCAGCCTGCCAAACACCGACAATTCTAGGGGTCCTTGGCATGAAATATTTTGAGCATCACTGACACAGAAATATCGCTTTTTCAGAAAAACTAGAATCTACTGCTAGAAACTACAATCTAGGGCCAGAAACTAGATTCTAGTGTCAGAAAGTACAATCTAATGCCAGGACAAAATGGGTTAATTATATTATTATTATTATTATTATTATTATTATTATTATTAAGGCTGCTGTTTCCCTGTAGTAAATTAGGGTAAGCACAAACAACCCTGCTGTTTTTCTGTAGTACATTTTAACAGATTGCTAAAACAGCAATGTGAGGAAATAAACATTCACTACGCACAGTATAAGGGCTCTTTTGTCCTTTTGTCACTAATTTGGAGCAGCATGTTTCCCTTACCGGTAGTCAAATCTTTCTCCAACCCGTTAAAACCAGGAGAGGAAAGCGCCTGGGGCATTTTAGATTTGAGCTTTAACTTACATGCTTTATTATATACTGTACATTGGCCATTCCAAAATAGCAGATATACAAGCTCAAAGCAGGTCACTTTGTGCCACGCTAGGAGCTTAACTGCTACTTTTGAATGTGGTGGCCTGCATCAGACGTCAACACATGGTGCGCACCACGCCACAGGAATGCAGAGCTACAACATTAATGTGTTTGACTCACTAGTCCTTGGTCTCCTTGTCCCACTCAACCACGATCTTGACATGCGGAGGTCCCCCTTGTCCACACGACTTGTACGCTCTGTGAAGAAAAGTCCTGCGTCAGAACACGACTTGTACGCTCTGTCAGGGGCGGATCTAGGCATGGGCATGGGGGGCAATGCCCCCTTAAATGCCCCGACTGCCACACCAGACATGATGGCATGCAAACACCCAAATTTCCAAAGATATTTCAAATTAAAGTGCTCATAATTAAAATGATTTGAAACACTAGTAATGCCACTAAACCGACACCATTTCTTCAATCAAAAACAGAAAACTCTCAGAATCAGACCTTTATGCTTTATGCATGCTGCATGTCTGTTGCAACTTTCAATAACAATTGATGTTATTATTGATGCTTACTTGCCTATAAGTCTTGTAACTGAAAATGGTATGGGTGCGACTTCATGGCCTGTGGCGCGAAGAGACACGTGCCATGAAGTCGGCCCCCATAGCATTTTCACCTGCCCCCCCCCCCCCCATTGGTAAATGTTACATCCGCCCCTGCGCTCTGTGAAGAAAAGACCTGTGTCAAAACATGAATTGTACACAGTCGGTTTACGGTTCTGTGCAAGTATTAGTAAGTCATGTGAGATATGAGGCTTTTTTTTTTTGAGGGGTGCTAGCACCTTCTATGCCCAGCTTTGGCCATCTGTGTGAACTTTAACAATACTTTGATTGAGCAAAGTACACATTGAGGATAACATGTGAGGGATACAAATACTTCAAGTGTGATTTGCCAGAAAGTGATGATGTATGATGATATTAGCACTCCTCACTTCACTTTTTTTTAAAGGATTAATGTGAATATTCATTATTAGATAACAATGATGAGCTTCATTTATATAGCACTTTTCATACAGTACATACAAAAAAAGGTTAATTAAATTACTGTATTATACAGAGAAAATCAAAATGGTTGAAAAGCAATGCAACAAAAGTCAAAACATCTTTTAATAATTACCATTATGTAAGATGCTAGACTAAAAGGTGCTGACTGTGTTTAATGTCTCCCTGATGTCTTGAGGTCCCGTGTTGCGTGTTCCCCAGATTCGGGGCATAACTGGGCCCGTTTCCTTCGGGGTATTAACTTTAATCTCTAATAGACCTTGCCAATAAGATCCAAGCTCTCTCTGGGGGCTATATAGTTTAATGAGTGCATGGGGCCAAACCATGTAGTAACATTTTAAATGGATTTCTTCACGGCTGAGAGGATATTCCTCACAACAACAACATGACCCCCTGGTCCCAGGTGAAAATCAACACATCTGTGTTATGGGCCATTTGGTGGGAAAAGCCTCAACAAAGAGTCAGGTAATCACATTCATGTTGAGGCATGTCAACCGACTGGAGCACGAGAGGCAGTCGTCTGTCAGGGCAGGTACAGCCTGTGAAGAGATGGCTAGAGGGGTTTGTTGCGTAACCACCATGCAACAACACACCTGGGAAAATGGTAGGTATCGAAGAGATAAGGGGAGGTAACCTGTGGGTTGGGACCCCAGAGATGGCGGTGAACTTAGTGACAATAAAAGAAAAAGACCATTACTGCATCAACGGTAGTCAACAACTACTATAAAAACCCGCCAAATTGTCAAATATACCAAGTCACACTCATGTGAAGTACAGAGCACCTGTTTGTTTTAAAGTGCTACACAAACATAAAATAAAATACTAGAGACTTGTCTGCTACTCTGTTAAAAGTGCATTGCTCCAAAACAGGCAAAAGGTTTGAAAATAGTCTGTGTTCACAATATTTATTTGTTGAACTGAAACATGAATGCCTCAACACTGCTACAAGTGCTTAACAAGGTGGTGGGTCCGGTCCACAGTTCAAATATGATCATTTTGCGGCGGGTCACGGCCTGAAAATGTTGAGAACCATGAGCAGCACAGTTATAAAATGGAAAGACAGACCTCTCCACGGTGGGATGACACAGTGGTTGATCGTCTTGGGGAAGCAGGTAGGTGATCCCAACAACACCAACCACTCTGAGGCTGAAAGGTCCCACCTAGAGTAGAGACACAGAGAAACCGTGTTAACACTAGAGCCTTTCTAGTGTTTCCGTCAGACACAGGGAAATCACAGCAATGGACCTGCATCACTTAATGGTATGGTGTGGGAGGAATTAATAGCAACTCCTAGCATTATCGAACGTGCTGTAGTGTGTGCTGGCCAAGAACAGTATGCCCACAAAAAGTGCTTTGGGGATAATATATGCAGTGGAGAGGGAGGGAGAGAGAAAGAGATCGAAAAGGGAACAGTTAATGTGTTGTACCATTAAGGAATCTGTGTTTACATCATGAAAGAATCTGTAAAATCCTAAGAAAAGAGGTTTGCAGCCCCTAAAGCTGGAGGGACATTTAAGGTGTAATAATATGAGAATAGCTGCAGCGCAGTCAACCCCATCAACCTTTCTGAAAGAGGCATTTCATGCAGCCCCACCCAAAAAGGTTTCGTGTGTGCAAGATGAGAAGGCACCCAACCAGACACCCCTTTCACCCCATCAGCAAACACAATACCCGCATATCTGACTGCGACATTTCAACGTGAATAAGCTTTGTTGTTAAGCAACTGGGTGCAGATAGAAGCTCTTTGCATTGGTAAAAATAATTAGAATTTATTTGGAAATGGTGAGGATAAGTCCACGACTGCCCTGTCCTGTGTCCATGGAGGCAGCAATACACTTGCACCATTTCATTCCTCTGAAATGTTCACAGAATAGCTTATTTTTCTGGATCACATCTCAAAACCATGCTGAATAAAACCAGCGTTGCCAGCGATAAAGTCCTCTTCCTTCCTAGAAAGGACCATTGGTAACTCTGAAACCAAATGGACCCTTAAGGGTCCATTTGGTTTCATTTTACACTCTCAAGAGTGGACCCGTAAGCTTTCATTTTACGCTCTCACAAGTTACCAATGGTCCTTTCTAGGAAGGAAGCGGACCATCTCTGGCGCCGGTCAAACAATTTCGCCCCAACTCACCAGCCAAAAAGAACTAGATTTTTACGCTCTCAAGAGCATTTTACGCTCTCAAGAGTTAAATTACATTTAAACATCTGAATGACCTAATTTTCAAGAATCTACACATTTAGAAAATATAGTAACTGTTTAATCTGTGTCCCTGCATAAGTCCACGACTGCCCTGTCCGATGTGTATTACCTGGATGTAGACTCCAGGCCTCAGGAGGTGACGCATCTTCTCCAAGATCTCTTTCTGCAGGGTGTCCCAGCTCACCGTACGCTCCATGTACAGCACAAACGGCAGACCGAATCTGAAACAAGCATTGTGTGGTCAAAATAACCCCTATAACCTTTCAATCCTGCAGAGGTGCAAGCTCACAGCTAGTCAATCGGACATTTTTGCTATAAGGCAGTGGTTTTCAAGCTTTTTGGCACCAGGGCCCATCTTTGCTTCAGCATTTGAGCCAAGGACCACCATTTGAGGACATTTTAGCCCCACAGACCCCGAAACTAAAGATTTCTTTTGCTTTTGTCCACAATACCAGGCTGGATTTGCAGGGGGAAAAAAACAGGCAAACATGATCAAAAATGACCATTGATCTTCTACATTCTCTACTATCTCTAGTTGTGTAGACTTGGGCCAATTCAGATGATGAATATGCTAGTGATGCTACTTTGATTTTCCAACAAAACAATTCTCATTCTTGTGAACATGCTCCAAAAAAACAAACAAGTCCATCTAACCAAGTGACCCTAGTGAGGCTGTGAACTGATTTTGTAATAGAGAGATAATTCTGACACTCAAGAAATGTTAAGGAATTGTTATACAGTAACAAATCGGAAATCCCCTTTCTCTCAGTGGCACAGAGAGGATATTATTTGGTGGTTGTTTCTGGAAAGGAACTGGTAATAGCACATATCCAATACGTGGTACAAAGACAGACACAATGTAATTAAATTCATGGCGCTCGGGTCCATAGCTAATTGAAAGAGAGATTTGCGCAGGCTTATTTTTAGCTTGCATAATACCTGATAAAACCAAATTAGTGGTTTGAGCTGCAGTTTGTCATCATAGCCATAGTGACACAGCCGCCAGACATATCGCATGCCAGACAATGACATGACACTGTAAAAGGCAAGGCATGACTAAAGCTTAGGTTTGTAATCAAGGAAAAGCACAAAATATGCTTCTCTTGGCACTGATCGACTGTTTGACTGATGTCTATGGAGGCAGCGGTACACTTCATTGCACCATATCATTCCTCTGAAACAGTGGTTTTCAACCAGTGGTCTGGGGACCACCAGTGGCCCTTGAGAGGATTTCAGGTGGTCCCCAGGCTAAATGATGGTTGAAGAATGAAGCTGGTTAACCAGATGTAACTCTTTGAGAGCGTGAACATGAAACCAAACGAACCCTTGCGGGTCCATTTGGTTTCATGTTTACGTTCTCAACAGTAACAATATCCACCATCCACCAAGTCTACACAACTAGAGAATGTAGAACATTAATGGTCATTTTGATCTGTAGGTTTGCCTGTTTTGTTTTCTCCGAAATCCAGCCTGGTATTGTGGACAAAAGCAAAATATATCTTTAGTTTTGGGGGTTCGTGGGGCTAAAATGTCCTCAAATGGGGGTCCGTGGCTCAAATGCTGAATGCTGAACTAGTGGGCCCTGGTATCAAAAAGGTTGAAAACCCCTGTTCTAAAATGTTCACAGAACATCTTATTTTCCCCGACTGAAATCCCATCCCAAAACCATGCTGAATCAAACACCGGGGTCCACTCTGGGGGACAGTACCTCCGTCCTTGGTGTCCGGTACAGGCTCGGTTGCACACCAAAAGAATCATCTTCTCCGGTCCCACGTTCTTGTTTGGCGAGGCGGTGACGGGAGTCATGGCTCCCTGCATGAAGGACGGCGTCCTGCCCAGCTCGTTCACGTACTTCAAGTTGTTCTGGTTCAGGTTCGCCAGGAGACTTCCTGAGTGACGAAGAGGAAAACAGGCTTTGATACCAAAACCGGCGGCAGCAATACAAAATGAAGTGCGATTCACGGTAATATGAAGGCGGCGGAAACCTCTTTTGGTGCGAATGCCCTCCAGGCGGAAAGTCTCTGGCGTCTCGAAGGCAAAGATGGAGTCGCTCTCCTGGATGATGTCGAGGTCGTCGTCATCGTCACAAAAGGAGCGATGAAAACCGTCGTAGTACATTTCAGTCAGAACGAACTGAGCGGGAGAGGAAAGCAAACAGATTCGAGACCAGATTTAACATGTTATATCTGTTTGGCTCTTATGTTAAAGAGTTACCGATGGTAACTTTTGACTTGTAGAGGGAGGGGAGAGTATCCTCCACCTCCTCCAGGTGAACCTTTTTTGGACTTAGGGAGCTAGAAATTGACACTTGACTAGTATGACTGCTGCCCAAGTTACCTGCATTTCATTTGGATTCCAAGTGTGTGTATATAGTATATTTATATACTCTACACAAAATACAGAACAGTGCTGCAAATTGAAAAATTACAAACATCCATGTGATCTCCTTTCTAAATTATAGCAGGAATCATGCTTGCCAGTCCAATGCATTTAGTCAGTCTTATGCTCTTGCTACAAGAGAGACTTTAAGAGAGATTTAAGTCAAGCACTTTGACGATGTCTGTTTAAACTAAAGCCACGGTATTTTGGCTTTTGATAGTAATGATCACAAACTACAGAGAGAAAAGGCAATAAAATATTTTCTCAATTCTCAGGGATGGAAACGGATCCGTGCAGCACTAGTACAGACAGGCAAACAGGCAGAAGCACATACAGTACTGTATATAAAGACACTGTTTGTTCACAGGCACTGCTATAGAGTGCAGCACTGTGGCTCTGTATCCTTCCTGGCTGTGGGAATGCTGAACTAACACAGTGTGTAACCCAGTATCACTGCAGCATGACTGATAAGAGAGGCTGGAAAAAGGCACCTGGTCCATGGGGATCTTGGTCTCACGTGACACAGCATCCCTCAGCCGGTAGACCGTGCTGTTCAGAGGCACCGCCACTCCGATCCTCATGCAGTGGGAGTACTTCCCCTGGTAGACCACCGTCACATACAGGGGCCTGGGGGACACAGTTAATACATGCTTTTAATCAGCCTTTGAAATGAATGCAGTATGCGCGGACCAATCCTAACGCAGGGACAGAGGAGGCGACAGACGTCCTTATGCAATTTGCAAACGGGATCTGATTGCGGGGCAACTTCGGAAGTCTTTTAGTCTCATTTCTCAGTTGACGTGATTAGACCCCATGACAAAGCAAATCAGCAGACTGCATACATTTTTTTTGAAGTGGACCTTCATAAGAACGGGACACACAGTATCACACAGTTACACAAGTCACACATGTGTTACTAGGGTGCCAAATCCTGCCTCTGACAACAGCGCTGAGCCTAGAGTGTGAGTGATGCTATTTAATTATAGTGCCTCCACATGGCTAACTGGGTGAACAAGCAGATTTGTCGGTAGATGAATAACATGAATATATACTAATAGGATTATGATACTGATGATGATATTTAAAGTGCCGACAACATTTATCTCTAAAGGGGTAATAGCATTAAATTCACATTTTGTGTTTTGGGTGCTCCCATGTGTTTTCTATCCCCACAAATAAACAAGTTTGAACAATCAGGCTTTCATAGTCATATAGGAGATTTAATGGAAATTGCTCTCAGGAAAAGCTTGTTTGATTTTGGCCTCATAATGATATCATTATGAGGTCTGTATAATTCCTCCTCTTCTTCAGTCTTCAGTTACAAATGTCCAACATTGCTAATTTTACAAGCTGGCAAGGAGTGGAAACACTCCTATTATTCATATCAGTGCCTCCAGAACCTCAGGACATTGTGGTACTGCATATCTCAGAAATATCAGAGTGGGGATTGAGGCTTAAACCATTAGAAATAAGCTGGACGGACATAACCAAGGGAGGGAGGGAGCATTGATGACATCACAATAAGGACAAAATCAGTTGAGAGATTCAAGATTCAAGATTCCTGAGAGCAATTTCCATTAAAAACACCTATATGATATGAAAGCGTGATTGTTCAAAATATAGTTATTTGTGGGAACTCAAAACACACATGAGAGCACCGAAAACAAAAGAAATTGAAAGGGTTGAATTTCATGTTATAGGTCCTTATCAAGCCACATTTCTCTCCTGCAGCATAGTATTACCCTTATTATTATTATTGTGTTCTTTAAAGATGAATGTCCTATACAATTTGAGTCAGAGGTATTCTTTTCTCATAGCCCAATTAAAAAAGCAACCAAACAAAATAATATAGCAATGGAAAACTGAAGAAATCAGTGCACATTGTCAGTTTGCAGAATTGCGTGAGGAGTACAGTGATGTGAACTTTATAATGTGGAGCAAATCATCATCTGCCCTCATCATCACACTCAGTCTTTAATTAGCCGTGGGGGCGCCATGAAGAACAATAATCTGTCCTGAGCCACTAGCGTACGGTCTTAAATGTCAGCGCCGTGACATGGCGTGACGGCAGTGAGCTCTCAACCTTCACTGCTGCTGTTACACGGTCGGCATGACATTCCTCCTGTCTTTCCCATGTCACACCGTCATCTCGATGCTCAGAACAAACCTGCCAGGTTTACCTACAGTAAGAACAGGATTTTCGACTACATAAAAAAACGGAAATATGTGAATATCGGTATTCACTGCTTCAATTGTGTGAGCTCTGCCTCCAGAACCTGTTTTGTGCATCTGACCTGAAAAGAAAACTAGGTTGAGTTCCCCAAAACCATTGAAGGCGTCAACACCCTTCTTACATAACGGATAAAATGATCTGCAGACTGCGACTATTTTACGTCAAACTATTCATTTGGCGATGCCTCATTCAGAGGATGACGCTTTTAAATTGCTGTGAAAACTGATCTAATTTTATGTTTTATTGCTGCGGCAGGAATACTAGCGTTTTGTGTACTGTGCGTGTATTCATGACACAAAGACCAGTTTGAATTCAAGTGAATTCATGATCCCACACAACACTCCAGCAGTGAAAGGACTGTCTATCACTCTTTTCTTCTATGAAGGGAGGAAATGTAGTAATATAAATGTAGTAGTAGTATAAAGCTGCTTTTGAGAAAATTTGTGCCAGTAAAGTAATTCTGCGCAAATAGCTTAGAGACCATTTCAAAGCAATTTATCACATCACAATCCAACGGGAACATTTTTGAATAGGGCTTAAGTGATTCAATTAACCGGGTTCATTCTCCCCGGTAATGGGCCGTCTGCGACAGAGGTTTTCAACAGGTGGTCCAGGGACCACCATTGGTCCCTGAGAGGATTCCAGGTGGTCCTCAGGCTATATGATGGAAAGTTGGTTAACCAGATGTAACTTTTTCAGAGCGTAAAAATGAATCATGTTTACACTCTCAAGAGTTAAAATATTCATCATCTGAATTAGCCCAAGTCTATACAACTAGAGAATGTAGAAGATTAATGGTCATTTTGATCTGTATGTTTGCTTGTTTTGTTTTCTCCGAAATCGAGCCTGGAATTGTGGACAAAAGCAAAATAAATCTTTAGGTTTGGGATCTGTGGGGCTAAAATGTCATCAAATGGTGGTGCGTGGTTCAAATTCTGAATAAATAGTGGGCCCTGGTATGAAAAAGGTTGAAAACCACTGGTTTAGGACCCTCCAAAAGCATGATTGGACTCAGAATTCTGAGAGCATGGACCATTGACTATTAGTTCCCACACTGGCATTAAAGGGCATTGCTTACCTTGTGTGTGGTAAAGGGATGGGCAAGGAGATGCACAGGAAAGGATCAAAGGTATTGCTCTGCTTCTGGCAGTGCGGGCAAGTGAGTGAAGACCTGTTGGAAAGAAAAAAAAAAATCAGACATGTAGAAGCTTACCACGTTGGCAGAAAGAGAGACATAACAAGGCAATAATGCCAGAATGTTTTTTTCCCCGCCAACTCACCTGTACTGTGCCTGAAACAGCTCTTGCACAAATGACCCAGCAGAGAGCGGAGGAGATGGTCCCTCCAGGCTTCGGTCATCCTCTTCTACAGGCGGCTAAAGGATGAAGAGAACAAAATGCGATTTTACTGTATGTTAAAAGGCAGAGTTCGCACAAGCCGTTCTGCTAGACGCAAGGATTTTTTAGTGGAAAAACATGTAGACATTTAATACGCCTTAGCATGTGAGCCTGTGAGCCGGTTGGTTTCTGTCCCAGTGAGGAATGGAAAGTTGTGGCTGCTCTCAGTCAACCAGCAAATATAAACCTCCCAGATTTATAGCCAAAAACTACAACAGGGCCCATATTATCTGACATTTGATCCCCCAGCACCACATTATTTGACAGAGACACATAGGCCTGTTGCCACTCCTATAGGCCCGGGACAACGTCTGTCAGCGGGGGTTTGAACGGGACGAGTTGGACAGAGGTGTTGTGTCTGTCCGGGTAGAGGCATCAGGGGTTGACACTAAGGTCTCCGAGGCACTTGCCCATCGGGCAAGTGCAAGTCAGGTTCTACTTGCCCTCAGGTCATGGTCACTTCCCCCAAAAAATATATTGTAAATTTTGCATTTAAGTTTACTTCCTACTTGGGTGCTTTAAACCAGGGGTTTTCAGGGGTCCCCAGTTAAGTTGATTAACCAGATGTAACTCTTGAGAACGTAAAAATGAAACCAAATGGACCCTTGGGGGTCCATTTGGTTTCATTTTTACACTCAAGAGTTAAAATTCATTACTTAGCCCAGATCTACACAACTAGAGAATGTAGAAGATTAGGTCATTTTGATGTGTATGTTAATTTGCCTGTTTTGTTTCCCAAGTCCAGCCTGGAATTGTGGATAGCTAGAAAGCAGGGAAAGACACAGAGGTCTTGCCCGATCGGGCAACCAGGTAGCAGTCTTCACTTGCCCCACCATTTTTTTTACTTGCCCTGGGCAAGCGGGCAAGTGTTAGTGTCAAGCCCTGGGCATGATGTGGAGTCCAACACCAGCCACAACACGTTTTACAGGCATATTAACTACGAAATTCAAAGGGGAAAAAAGGGGGTAAAAAAAATCATCAGACCCATCTTACTTCTCCCAAATTGCATATTGTATAATACCAAAATGTCATCCCTTTTTCACTTTTTGGCAGCGTACCAAGTTACCAGCCTTTTGGCAAGTAATGTGTGATGCATTATCAGCAATCCATGGGATAATATTTCCAAGAGATCCAGAGATTTGCCTGTTGGGCAACTTTTCAAACTCTAACCTTACATGATATTGGATTAATTTGACAGAAATCAGTTATTGGCTATCCCCAAAAAATGCATAGCAATGAATCGCGGGCATGTGCATGAAACGAGCACGCACGCAACAAACAACACTGGACGCTGTGCGATAACGGCCGGCGTCACACGCTTGCTTTACCACATGGCGTGTTCTAAGCACAAAACGCCAGTCCCATTGAAAATTAACTAGAAGGCACGATTTAAAGTCCTTTATCCTTACTTTTACACTACCTTAACATCCGACAGTACAGCAGTCAGTCCACCTTACAGTATATTCCGGAGTCTCAGAAAGACATTGGTAACATAATACAGCCAGAGGCTTGGATTGCAATGTCTCCAGAATAGGGAGTCAATTTGAAATCATTCTATGACCTACCTCTGAAGTGCAAACAGAGTGACCAAGTACACAGGACAAAATAGGGCTGGGTGATAAGACAGTATGAAAAAGATTGCTTTTTTTAACTAATTTCTACCTTGATGGAGGGTCTGCTGTTGGGGTGGACCGTGTTCAGGTCCTCATGCACTCTGTCCAGCAGCCACAGCAGAAACTCCTGGGCGTCATGCTGAGCGTTTCCTCTGTACTGCAGGCAGCTCTTTGACACAGCATTCTGCAACAAAACAGCATCATTTCATCCACTCAGAACCACGCTGCTTGTGATCATCATGTCAAAATGTCAGTACAATTTATCTTTTGTATTCGCAAAAGGGCCAACATGCAGAGGGGCAAGACCTTCCGTAACCACCGCACGAACCCCTTGTTGTGTCTGCCAGTTACTGTATTCCAGGGTGAACATTCGGTCAAAATTGCAGTGTGACTCACTGTGATCTTGTAGATCTGCCATGTTCACAGACAGGATTTGGTGGAGAGTAATACTGGCAGATATGGCCACGTTTTACTTTTTCTGTATTTGTGAATTCTTCAAATAGAGAAACGGGCCCCGAAATGGACTATGGCAGGCCTAGTAGACCTAGACCTCACCCTGAGAAGAGGTCTATATAATATGTTTAAATTCCCATTTGATCATACAAAATTAAGTTAGTGTGTCAGTAGTACTTTGTTATGAGTCATGACGTTTTCAAACAAGATGAATTCCAATTTCAACTATGACTATAAGCCAGTGTTTTCAACCAGCGGTCTGGGGACCACCAGTGGTCCTTGAGGAGCTTCCAGGTGGTCCCCAGGCAGCTAAATGATGAAGTTTGTAACCAAATTGACTGTTATAGAGCTCTTTAACTCTTGAGAGCTTAAATTGAAACCAAATGGACATGAGACGTTCCATTAGCTGTTAAGCAACTGCAATGGTTAATTTACATTGAGTCTACATAATTCAATGTTTGCAAAATCTTCTGAGAGGCGATAATATCAGTGGTCTGTGGCTCAAATAACGAATATAAAATTGGCCTTTGATAGGAAAAGGGTTGGAGAAGTGTGTGCATCGGTTATTTTAGGCATACTTCAATCTGGTCCAAGCAGTGGAGCTATATGGCAGTGGCTTTCAACCAGTGGTCCGGGGACCACCAGTGGTTTTTGAGAGTTCCAGGTGGACCCCAAATAAATGATGGAAAGTTGGTTAACCAGGTGTAACTCTTTGAGAATGTAAAAATGAAACCAAATGGACCCTTGTGGGTCCATTGACACTCTTAAGAGTTAAGACATTCTGAGTTAAAATGGTCTGAATTAATCCAAATCTACACAAGTAGAGAATGTAGAATGGTCATTTTGATCTGTATGTCTGACTGTTTTGTTTCCCAAAATCAGCCTGGAATTGATAAATCCTTAGTTTGGGGTCTGTGGGGCTAAAATGTCATCAAATAGCGATGCGTGGCTCAAATTCTGAATAAATAGTGGGCGCTGGTATCAAAGTGGTTGACAACCACTGCTATGGACCTAAAGCTAGGTTCACACTTGTCTTCTTTGACTACAGACACTACTCATACAAGAGTTGACACTAAGGTCTCCGAGGCACTTGCCCATTGGGCAAGTGCAAGTCAGGTTCTACTTGCCCTCAGGTCATGGTTACTTGCCCCCCAAAAATACATTGTAAATTTTGCAGATGTAACTCTTGAGAACGTAAAAATGAAACCAAATGGACCCTTACGGGGCCATTTGGTTTCATTTTTACACTCTCAAGAGTACTTAAAATTCATCATCTTAATTAGCCCAGGTCTACACAACTAGAGAATGTAGAAGATTAGGTCATTTTGATGTGTATGTTAATTTGCCTGTTTTGTTTCCCAAATCCAGCCTGGAATTGTGGATAGCTAGAAAGCAGGGAAAGACACAGAGGCAGAGTGCAATGACTGTCTTCAAGACAAATTTATTTTGTGTTGTGTTATAGTGCACTAAGTTGCACACTTGCCCGATCGGGCAACCAGGTAGCAGTCTTCACTTGCCCGACCATTTTTTTTTACTTGCCCTGGGCAAGTGGGCAAGTGTTAGTGTCAAGCCCTGTATGTGGACCTAAAGCTAGGTTCTTTGACTGCAGACACTACTCATACTTACTTTGAAGTCTCTGCTATGCTGAGGGGTGTACTCAAAGGTCCACAGGGCGCGTACAAGTCCAGACAGCTGCTCCGTCACCTCTCCACTGACCGGCGCGCCTTTCCTCTGGAGGTGGATGCCCAGGCCGTTGGGCTTGCTGCTCGGTCTGCTGTTGTTCTCCTCGCCCTGCGACTCCTCGGCCTTGTACTGCTCCAGCACCAGGTACTCGGCGAACAGCTCGGTGTTGCTCAGGCACTGCAGGATGGCGTTCATGAAGCAGGTGTTCCCGTGGTTCTTCAGGCCGGACACGCCGGGCACCTTCTCCCCGGGCCCCAGGAACACCCCGAGGTCCCCGTCCTCCACGCCCAGGCCGGGCACATCCTTGTTGTTGCCCCCGGTCTTGAAGGCGGTGAAGCCGCCGTCGTCCTTGTCGTCCTCGGCCGGCACCTCCGAGACGAAGTGAGACAGCGTGGAGAGGGTCCTCAGCACCCTGCTCATAAAGCTGCTCACCGAGCGCACGGACCCCCGCCTGAAGAGCTTCTTGCTGAAGCTCGACTTCTTCTCCTTGCTGCTGCTTGATGCAGATTTACAAGACATGATGATTTCTTTTGCTGCCTGCCCGGGCCTTTCCAGTTTCCAGTAGGATCCGCAAAAAACAAACCAACCAACAAACAAGCAAACTCGCACAATATCACGAAGATGTCCTGTGCGGTATTATTATTATCAGGAGAGCCATTGCTACTATCGGCTTATTATGATTGTTGCAGGCTTGTTCCTCTTCGTCTGGTGGAGCATCATCATCATCATCATCATCATTGTCAACACGTTTAAAATGAAGTTAAATGAAGTCGGGAAATGCTGTTGTTTGTTGTTACTTGTCAGTCGGTGTGTCAGAGGCGGCGGGACGTGCACACAGACACATACACACACGGCTAGCTAACTATGGCTAGCAGCAACATCTCCATCAAGGTGGCTCCTCGTCGTCGTCGCTGCAAAACATCAAACTGACTTGGCTTCTATTTGATCAACTTCTTCTTGCCCCCATTAAAGCAGCAGCAAACAAACACTTCTTCTATCGCTGCTTCACTGCAGCAGCAGTGACTAGTAATAATAATAATATGCTGCTGCTGCTGCTGCTGCTGGGTAACATTGCATAGAGACACTAAACTACCAATCCAACTTGTCTTGCACATTACATACCGGCTTGGCTCTTTCTGTACACTCGCTTTGCAGCATTGTGTTCATAGTTGCTCTCTAAAAGTTACATTATTGCTGTGTAAAACGCCGTGCGGTGTGTCGCCTCACCCCGCGGCATCAATCAACACTGACTGACTGCTATAGCAGCGATGCTAGCATGGTGGCTAACGCTGCAATAACAACACCACACACAGGACAGTCAGTCTTCTCCGGTGTGACTGCATAAAGGTCTATCTTGTCTGTATATAAAATAAAAATGGAAAAACCGACCCTGTCCCGCTCCTCAATAGCCCTGCTGCTGCGGACGCTTCTCCAGCGTGGGGAATAATCGATGCACAGCTTTGTTGCTTGGCGTTTCTAATGTTGTTGACATGATTTCTGTGTGGTTAAAAGCAGACATCAATCTGACTGCCTGGCTGGGCTGGATGCTTGCTGGGCTAAAGGAGGAGAAGAAAAAAAGAAAACACACGGTGCAAATGTCCGGTTCTGAGGGCTGTTTCAAAACAAGAGTCGCTATGACAAACGCAGAGCCATCTAGTGTCAGAGTTGTCCTAGCCTGGTTCAGACCCATCGACCTGGTTCAGAACAGAGCCTTAGAAATAGACAGAGTTACGCCAACTCCGTTCACTTCATGGGGCCAGTGCCAGTCCAATGGCGGCTCCTCTACATAGACTTCTATTGGATAGTGACAATAAATAGTGACAACCGGAGGTTTTAGTACAAGCAATCTATGGAAAAAAAGGGGTCAACCTGCACCTAATTGCAAAAAAACCAAACTCAGCTGATTTTGTATCTTAAATATGTCCTGAATAACATACAAAAAGTTGCCTGGAATTGTCTGAGGGGAAAGTTATGAAATTGGCCTGTGAAGTGTGACCCCAACAAAAAACGTTTTTTGCCCCTTTCTGCTATATTTCACCATGCTAAGCCCTATAAGAAGTGGATAGAATGGTTTACCAAACTTTTCTCAGTTGATCCTTGGGTATTTTTTCATGTAGAATCCATTTCTACAATGTACTTTTTTGTATTCTGTTTGTTTAAGGAGATAATTAGCATATTTGACACAGGCGGAAATAACATTAATACTCAATAACGTTTTTTTATTAATGCAAACTAGCTGGTTAACTTGCCAGCAGTCCAATTTGTTTAAAGCTGACCTTTCCAATACCCTAGATAGGCCTACTAACAGTCTGACCTATAGGAGTAGTTGTGGGCGTGTCTGGACCACCTGTATTCACTCATCTGCAATCAGGCCCACAGTACTTAAGCCTGCAGTCTCTCTCCACTCCCTGCCAGATTGTCTTGTGTTTCCCAAGCTTTCAAGCAATTTTCAAGTCCAGTTCTAGTTTTTGCCCATAGCCTACTGATCTCTGCTTTGTAGACCACGATTTTGCCCAACACTTGCCAGTACCTCTGCCTTTGCCGACTGCCTTTTTCAATTTTGACTCCTTGCCTTCCAGAATATAGATTTTGCCTGATCCTTGCCTGTTTTGACGTCCCCCTTAAAAAAAACTGTTAAACAGAATTTTGTTTGAATTTCATGTCATCCCCCAACACACACCCCATTTGTTTGCTTACAGTTGCTTAAAATGGAAGTAAATGAAGTGTGTGTAATTTGCAAGCAAAGTGTGGATGGGGGAGGGCCGTCAATATCAATACTTGGAGAGAAGGGAAGTTCTTCTATAAACCAAGCCAGTAAAACAAGGGAGACAATATCCATGCTGTACCTGGTGAAAAGGTACACAAAGGATGTCGCTTAAAATACATTCACCCATAAGAGATAGTCAAGGACCTAGCAAAGAAACAACAAGAATCAGAAGCAAGTACAAGCAGTGAAAGTCATACACTAAGATCGAGTACAGGGGAGTTCTCTTACAAAACTCATTGTCTCTTTTGTGGTACACCAGTTTCGCTTGTAAACAAGAAAAATAAAAATAAATATGGTGTTCTCGAAGTCAGGACAGTTGAAACCAAGGATACACTTTTGAAAATCTGTGACAAACGAGGTGATGATTGGTCAGAGACTGTGAAGGCACGGCTTCTGTATGTGCATGATTTACACGCAGCAGATGCAGTCTACCACCAGACTTGCAATGTGAATTTCCGCACTAATAAACATATACCATTAGCATACGACAGCACACAAGAGTCCAAGAGGGTGAAGGCTGGCCGGCCTCAGGTTGATGAGAGAATAACAGCATTCTGTGAGGTTGTTAAGTATATTGAAGAAAATGATGATGAACAGATCACCATGAATGATCTAGTTGACCTCATGCAGCAGAAGCTTGCACACAGTGAACATGAAGCATATAGTAAATACCGCATGAAGATAAAGCTGAGAGAGCACTTTGGTGAAAACGTAATTTTCACAGAGATACATGGAAAACCAAATGTGGTTACCCTCAGGACAACAGCCAGGGCGGTGCTGCAAGACTACTATGAGACACAGCAAAAGCAAACAAACACAAGTGAAGAGAAGATCAAGCTTGTGCAGGCAGCTGCAAAGCTAATCAAACAAGATATCAAAGACATTGAATTATCCAATTAATTTTATCCAGATATTGATGACATCGAAACACAAGAGCCTGGCATAAAATTTCTTCCAGATACTCTTCGGATGCTGCTGGAAGGATTATTTACTGGGACCAAAACTCAAGCCAAAGTGGCATCAATCGGACAAGCAATGATGCAGGCAACTCGACCAAGGGTCATTTTAGCACCACTTCAGTTTGGGTTGGGCGTGCAACTATACCATCACTTTGCATCACGGTTTCTCATTGACACTCTTTATCATCTCGGGTTTTGTTGTTCATACCAGGAGGTGCACCAGTTTGAAAGAAATGCCGCCAAATCCCATGGAACCAACATTCCTGATCTGTCAACAGAGTTTGTCCAATATGTGGCTGACAACGTTGACCATAACATTCGCACACTGGATGGGCTTGGTACATTCCATGGTATGGGGATGATTGCGACCATAACCCCTGAAATTAAAACAAGGCAGAAAATCCTCAGGGCCAAAGCAACTGCCTTGGATGTGGCAATGGTTGGGAGGGTACCAGTACGATACCATAAAGATGAAAGGCACACTTTGACAGAACTGACCTACCATAAACTTGTCAACCTTCATGTCCAAAATAGATATGAAAATCTTGATGTACTGTGGAAAACATCAATCCTTTTTGCATCTCCCAGGCCTGCATGGTCAGGAATGATGCAGTTTGTGCATAAAGGTGACCACCCTGGCAAGGCTACCATTATGTTTCTACCTATGATTGATCTGAATCCAAATGATAGCACCTGCATATACTCAACCCTAACTTTTCTTAGTGAGCATGCAAAACGCCACAATGTCACTCCAATAGTCACATTTGATCAGCCACTCTGGTGGAAGGCACTCATGATTATTGACTCCGAGCCCATGGAAAGTAATCTAAGATGCATAGTTCTACGCTTGGGTGGATTCCATGCAGAGATGAGCTTTCTTGGTTGTATTGGACACCTGATGGCTTCATCCGGTTTACAAGAGCTGCTGGAGTTGATCTATGCCCCAAATGCTGTAATGCACATGATGTCTGGTAAAGCTGTTGCACGAGCAGTTCGGGGACACTTGATTGTTGATGCAGCCCTGAATGCACTGCTGCTAGCAAACATGTTCAATGTCCAGCTACCACAACAATCTGGAAATTCAGACCAGGATGGAGCAGCAGCGCCAATTGCGAGCAGGGATCCTGATCTGGATGAAGCTTTTGAAATCTATGAGAAGCTGATGAACGGGACAATGAATGCTGAAGAAGTTTGTCAGTCTAATGCTGTAGTCAGAATCAAAGACCGCCTACAGGAGCATATAGAGTCGATCAAGAAGTCCTCTAGAACTTCAGCTCTCTGGATTCAATACATGGAAATGTTGGACATCCTACAGAACTATATAACCGCAGAACGCACAGGGAACTGGGCATTACATCTCCAGGCTATCCAGGACATGTTACCCTATCTGGCTGCATCGGGACACAATCTGTACACCAAATCTGCCAGGGTGTATCTGCAGCAGATGCACAACCTCAAGGCTGAACACCCAGAAGTTCAAAGGCGGTTTGAGGAAGGATTCCATGTAATTCGTCGAAGTGATCGTCTGTGGGCAGGTCTCTCACCTGACCTGATCATTGAGCAGGTTCTGATGAGAAGTTTAAAAACGAGTGGTGGGCTCACACGTGGACGAGGAATGACCGAGTCACAACGTCTGTTGTGGCTGCTATCAATGCCTGCCTGTGCAGAGGTAAATCAGGCCATGGAGGGAATAACAGGGGTCAATTACAACACTGGCGAGCAGAACAAGGATATGACAAACGCAAGACAAGCCCGTGACTCGAAGGACACAATGACAGTTCTCAGTTACCTACAGGAGAGAAGTCCATTCAGTAATGATGCTAGTTTGCGGAACATTTCCACTGGGGAACATGCTCTTTCCACTGTTAATGTTGACACAGCACAGTCAGTTGGTACTGCAATACTCAAGTCTATGGATGGACAAAGACCTGTAGAGTACACCTTCAAGAGGAAGGATCAAGCTGTGACTCTTGGCATGAAGTCTGCTGTAAAAATTGATGGAGATGCAATTCAGGTTGATCCACAACTTCTCTTCCAGCGACTTGTCCTAGTGGCACAGAAATGTGATGAACTTGAATTAGCCCTAAAATATGAGCTATGCAGCTATCCCCCAGCCCTATTCGATTCTGCTCTACATGCGCCAGCGCTTGCCGATGCCATCTGGGGTCTTATTGGGCCTCATGTTCCAAAAGAAAATGTACAAGATGGCAGCCAGTATGTCTTGGATGGAGGAGCACTTCTGCAACTTATCCCATGGTCTCAAGGATCTACTTTTAAAGTTATATGCCACCAGTATACAGACTATGTACAAAAGAAATATGGCAAGGCTTTGGTGGTGTTTGATGGATATGAATCTAGTAACACAAAGGACATGACACACCAAAGACGGACAAAGGGGAAACTTGGCACCACTGTGACATTTACAGCTGACATGAGTGTCACAATGAAGAAGGAACAGTTCTTGGCCAACAGGCAGAACAAGCAGCGATTTATTTCAATGCTAAGTGAAGAACTGCAGAAAGCCAACTGTGAGACATTCCATGCCTCAGGAGATGCTGACGTGCTGATTGTCCAGAAAGCTGTGCAGTGTGCTACCACCACCAACACTGTACTAATAGGGGATGACACAGACCTCTTAGTTCTACTCTGCTACCATGCAAGCCTAGACTCCCATGACCTGTTCTTTTGTTCAGGGACAAGTAAAAGCACAAAGAAGAACCGCATTTGGAACATCAAGGCTACAAAACAACTACTTGGGCCAGACATATGTAAACACATCTTGTTCTTACATGCAGTTCTTGGATGTGACACTACGTCTCGACTCTATGGGATTGGAAAGGGAGCTTCCCTCAAGAAATTCAAAGAAAGTGACATATTTCGAGAGCAAGCCAAGGTGTTCTATGGACATACTGCTTCTACAGATGATGTGGTAGAAGCAGGAGAGAAAGCAATGGTGATTCTCTACAACGGAAAGTCAACGGACACTCTGGACAACCTTCGATATCATCGTTTCTGTGAGAAGGTGGCATCTAGCTCTACTTACATTCAGCCACAGGTCCTACCTCCAACATCAGTAGCAGCAAAGTATCACAGCCTACGTGTGTACTTGCAAGTACAAGAATGGAAAGGATCTACAGACGGACCAAATCCTACAGAGTGGGGGTGGCAGAAACGTGATAGAGGGTTTGCGCCAATTCTGACAACCCTACCACCTGCTCCAGAAAAGCTTCTGCGGGTAATCAAATGTAACTGCCAGGCTGACTGCAGCACCCTGAGATGCACATGCAAAAAGAACAATATCGAGTGCACTCCGGCATGTGGACACTGCAGAGGATCCAGCTGCACAAACTCAATTCAGATGCACTGTGAGGAGGATGAAAATGACATTTTGTAGTTTCATAATGTGTCCGTATGCATAAATTAACCAATAATAAAACCGATCCATATCATATAACAAAATTAACTGTAGTAGAATATATTTGTACTTTTGTTACATACCTGATATTTGCCTCAGACAGTAATTATTTGTTGTTAGTCAATCTGAATGAAACTTTTGATCATTGGACATAATATATGTTTGTTTTGAATGGGCCAGTTACTGTAAATGCAGTTTTCTTAAGAACCGCTCACCCAAACAACTCAAAATTTGATAAGGCATTTCCATGGATGCCCAGAAACACACTTGTCAAATGTCAACTTCATACAGTGTTCAGTTTTCAAGATATGTAATAGCATTATGTAATAACAGTGTAGTTGGCGGCCATTTTGAATTTAAACCACTTTCCCCCCATGCAATTACAGGCAACTTTTTTCCTTTCATTCAGGACATATTTAGGACACAAAATCAGTTGAGTTTGTTTTTTTTTGCAATTAGGTGCAGGTCAAGTGACATTATTACTCGACTAGGAGGATATTGAAGATGCAGGCAGGAAAAGACACTGGGGGGGGGGGGTCTTTGAATCCAGCGCCAAGGGTTCAAAACGGTCACACCAGAGAGGCTTCATTAAGCCTGGCTGTAGCTATTGATTTTTTGGGTAAATGGTGCATGTATAAGGAGCGCCTGTATACCAACACTGTTGTTTTCGTCAAGCCTGACTATAACTACAATGATTTTGTCACAGGGGGGATCACAGGGGGGATCTAGGGGCTTATAATTAAAATAATTTGAAACACTACTATGCTACTAACCAACTACAAATGTCCCACCACTAAAGCAACACCATTTCATCATTGAAAACAGAAAAACTCTTGAGTCAGACTTTTAGCTTTATGCATGCTGTGTGTCTGTTGCAACTTCAACAACAGCTGATGTTATTATTGATGCTTTACTTGCATAATATAAGCTCTGTAACCGAAAATGGTGTGGGTGCGGCTTCATCGCCCGTGGCGCAAAGCGTCACAGGCGAGCAAAATAGGGACTAGTATTAACCAATCATTCTTCCATAATAATATATTCCTGAATCTATGCTTCTGCCAGTGATTGAAACAAGGTACATGTTCATATTCAAATACAATCTTTATTTGAGGTCAAAGACAGGAATAATCCAGTAAACAGTAACACAATCCTTTACAATTCAAGGACAAAGAGTTCACGTTTACAATAGCAAATTATTCTTTCTTTATTTTTTTCCTTTATTATTTTTTTGGTTCTTGCGTACGGTATTAACGTAGTTTATCTGCAGCTTTTAGACGTTCAAAATAAATTGCATTTAATTTCAGTGGGAGATGAAAATGGCTATTAATTATGACTTAATTTATACAGTAAAATTATTTTGATATCACTGATGGGGCTGCCATGCAGTGTTGATTTCGTCAACTAATACTACAGCAAAAATGTTATTTGAGCTTTTTCAATAAAAACAAAATAAAAACTTAGCTACAAAGACGAAGTCATTTTTACCAACAAATTAAAACTCTAAGAGGAGGCTCAGCGACTAGTGAAGTGTTGTGCTCTGAAAATAAATATGCTTATAGGTTGTTGAATAAAACTAGACTACACTAAAACTTAACTAGATGGAATCTTATTCTAGACTATGATTTTCTGTCAAATTCAACACTGCAGCCACGCGCACAGCACAGAGAAATGTATAGGACTCCTATCCTCTAGTGTCCTGAACGCATTTTGGTGTTTTATCTGTTGAAAAATAGCAGATCAACAAGCTCATGTCGTGCCACTGAGTGGCGCGACATGAGCTTGTTGTTCTGCTATTTTTGAAAAAATGTGAAAATGTGGTGCAAATCTCTGAATACATTATTTTGGAAGCGAACATTTTATCTCAATTTTTCGCTTCTGGGAACCCCGAGAACGACATGTTTTCAGATGGGGGGTCTGCAGCCAAATATGGATCATTCTGGTGGTCCTTGGCTAGAAATATGTCAGCATCACTGACACAGGAGCACAGATTTTTCAGAAAAACTAGAATCTAGTGTCAGAAACTATAGAATCTAGTGTCAAAAAGGAGATCCTAGCTTCAGAAACTATCATTTAGTGTCAATAACTAGAATCTACTGTCGGAAATTACTGTAGTGAATGAAACTCGAATCGAGGGTCAGGACTCAATGGGCTATACAAGGATGGCTCCCAATCTTTTCCAGGTCATCGGTACCAGGTGAATCATGTCTCCAAAGCGTTTGACACACCACACCACCAGTAGAACGAACAATCACAGTGGAGGACAACATCACTGGGAACGACACGCTTCAGAGCCATTTGATGAACAAACCATAGAAACATGGATGGCCAGATCCAAAACCAACCCCAATTTACAACACATTACTCAACGTTAAACATGTTTCACCGTTCATCAGTGTGAATAACATAATTATCATTATTTAGTTATCGCTATAGTTTTTATTCATCGTTTGAGATTCTGTATCTTGCACACATTTTTTTTCTTGCCCTGAGGGTGGTGGGTCACCCATGACCCTAAAGAGAAAACGTATGTCTCCCCGGGACCCAAAATAGTGAGAATAACAGATGTAGGAGCTCACAACACAGTGCAAAGTGACACATTGTGAGCTGATACTGTATGTCGGCTATTGTCAATTTCAATTCAAGTGAATTCAATTCAATATTGGCCATTGTCATGTCACTACTCACTACTTCTACTTTATGGGGTTCATTAGATATTTATTTTATTTCTTCATGAAAAAAAGGAGAAAAAAAATCATTGACGTTTGTTTAAAATTCATGAAACGTTTTTGGAAATGTCTTTCGAAAAGGTTTTGAAATAATCATAACTAAAAGTAAATACCAAATGTAGGGAACAAAAAGAGTAAAATAAAGAGTAAAATAAGGGAGCCCATGACAATGTGTTAGCAGTGGTTCCCAGTGTTAAGAGCGCCATGGAGTAAATCAAATGACTAGGGTTCAACCGAGAAA
The DNA here is from genome assembly GCA_039105355.1 of Benthosema pterotum. NCBI lineage: Eukaryota > Metazoa > Chordata > Actinopteri > Myctophiformes > Myctophidae > Benthosema > Benthosema pterotum. The sequence goes on along the minus strand of CM076965.1, from coordinate 20,230,103 downwards.
CCTTCATTCGATGTTTTACATGTATTTGCATGTTTGATGATATTCCGGGACATCTTCAGATCTCTCATGAGTGCAAGTGATGCATCTTTTTTTTTTTTTTTTTTTAATATTGCTGCAAAGTTAATATTAACGGGACCATTATAAAGTATCATATTTGAAAACAAAGTTAACCAAGTTAAGGAACAACTGTGTATACTTGAATCTGTAGTTTTGTTGAGTATCAGCAATGCAGCCACTCTTCCACCAAGTTTAATACAATACATAATAATAATGTAGTTGTTTTTTGGGATAATTGTCACTGTACATTTGCTCATTATGTGAAAACTGTCCTTTGCGTTTTACCCATCCCTTCTATCAGAAACAGCAGCAGGGAGGTGACATTAGTATGGCATGGTGTGGCTGAACCATCTCCCTTCTGATTACCAGCATTATACTGCCTCCACAAGGCAAAGATACAGTCTACCATTCATTTTCAATGTAAGCCAGCAGCATGAAGACGTAAAATACAGAGCTACAAATATACTGTGTAGCTTTGCATCTTTTGCATATACCAGTTTAAATGCACTCTTAGTTTCAGCTTAGTTATTACAGCTGGCTGGAAGGATTATACACAGGTCCTGTTTTTGCTGGAAATAAATGAGTGAGTGATTTTATTCTAATATTGTCATTTTTCATGACTGAAAAAAGCCAATTGGAACACATGGACTTTGTCAGACTTATCAGAATCAAGGGAGGGTGAGGAGTGTTTGCAACTGATAATACTGACTCTTTTTAAAGCCCTGGTTACAACATATCTGATGAGATAATTTATTACAAACTATGATTCAACTATTATTAAACATTTCTTCTATTCAAAAGTCTTCTATAATAAACTCCTGAGCAACAGTTAGGAATTGTTTTGGAACGTTCTACATGAGCTCATGCGTAAACAAATGTATTTACGTCTTCTCCTTTCAAAAGGCATAGACAAAGAAGACTCATCAACACTTTCTTTAAAATGTGCTATTCAGATGGACAGTTGCACTGCCTTTGATTTTGCAAGCCATACGATCACAACTCCACATGGCGGCAAGAAGAAAACATTACCAAGCTACAGTAAAAAAACATCTTTAAAATACAGCAAGTGTCCAATGTTTGGTGTCAACCCTTTGCACTGGCTACAATGATACTTTACCTTTTCACAACATTAAAGTTTTAACACTTATTTTCAATCAATTATTTTTCGGCTGTGGTGATTATATCCTGACTGCATGGATTGCAAGTTTAGATTGCAAACAAACAACAAGAATTGGGCATCACTCTCAAATACTGCTAAGCGTGCCATGTCTGGATTTCCCTCAGCTTTGACAGTTTACCAATGCTACATTAGTGATAGGTACAATACAATAGGTAGGGACAATACAAAAAAACGTTTGCTCGACTTGATACTTGAATGCAAAATCATTGGGGTTATAACTTTAAATGCATCATCGGTCAGGTGATGATGACCAGTCTGGCCTACTGCTTTGCACACGTAGTTCTGTCATAAAAACAATTGGGGTAATATTTATACGTAACTGTTTTGTTGAGACGTCGGCACTGTGGGCAGCATGTTGGGCACAACTGCAGACTTGAGATGACTTGTATCAAGCTGTAAAAAAGCGTTGTCACTTGAATGTACTGTTTAAAATAAGGCTTAAAATAGCTTTGAGGGATGCTTATTCATTGGCATGTTTTATTTTATTTTTTTTGAGAAACAGCAAAATCAATTGGCGACCACGTCATACGCGGTCGCCAGTTGGAAAATAACAAATTTGTTGCGGTGGTTGGCCCCAAAGGTCGCACCATTCGTTGTGATGTATGCCGAGGACGCAAATTGATTTCCCTCCTCCTAGATTTTTGTGTTGCAAAACAACCAAGCACGTTTCATTACATTACATTTACATTAGAATTTCCCCATCAATTCACTATACAGGCTATTGCACATATACAGTGTGCAAACGTGTGACTATTCATGGATTTAGTTTCAGGTTTGCATATCCAGCGCAAAAGTGAATAATGTATTTCAAACTACATCAGTAATGCTTTGGGTCGACCTAAGTTTTCTGAAAAACTTCAACTATTGTTATAGCAGCACCAAAACAAACAAATAAATTAATACATGTGCTTTATGGCAACATCAGGATACACTTAACACTTAGAAGTGAACAAACAACCCATTATAATACTAATACAAATACAATTACAAATACATGCAAAGTAACAGAAAATCACATTTTCTGCCTGATGGCACAGGTTAATCAGAGAACGTGGGTGGTTCAATGCGGTGAAGTAGTTAATCCAAAACAACATGGGTAGAGCTTCTCACTTTTCACTGTGTCCAATAGGCAGCCCTCATGCTAGCAGTCCCAGAAACAGGACAAAGCAGTCCATTGTCGGTTTCAAGGACCAATACGTCAGAGGTTTCAGGCTCTGCTTAACACCCTGAAAGCCAAAGTGTTCAGGCTCTAGTTAAGACAGAGGGTTCCTGCTCTGAAAGCTACAACAGCTTGTAGATCTCATGGTGAGATGCGAACATAGTTTTTGATGTACTGAATCTCATCTCATCTCAAGGTGCCATGGACGGACCCAAACTTCAGACGCTTAAACTCGAGACTGATAGAATTCAGACAGAAGAAGTTTCACACTTGGCTGGTCATCCACCACACCACAGACCATGTATGAGAACGAACAGAGAAACGCAGACATACTTTAAAAGTAATTCAAAGAATTACTACTAATTCAGCTTTTTCCAAGTGATTTGACATTCATGGTGTGGATGCCAGAGTGTTCAGGCTCTAGTTAAGACAGAGGGTTCCTGCTCTGAAAAACTATTTGCATTACTTTGCAGGAAAAAAAAATTTATACAAATACAACACGATTAAAAATCTATTATCTACTACTGTAAGTTTGCCTTGGTGAGATGTGAACATAGTTTTTGCTGTACTGAATCTCATTTCAAGGTGCCATGGACGGACCCAAACTTCGGACGCTTAAACTGGAGACTGAAGGAATTGAGACAGAAGGAAACGTTCCAGACCTGGCTGGTCATCCACGAGACCACAGACCATGTAAGCCTGAAAAGCTCTCTGTCACTCCAGCAGTTACTGTTTGATGCTTTGGTGTGAATGATCAGTATATCCTATATACTAATCTGTCTCTGCCCCCCCCCCCCCCCCCCCCCCTCCTCTCTCTTGCTCTAGGCCTACCGGGTCCTGAAACGGTATAACTGGGAGTATGACGTGGACATTTACTGCAAGCTGTGGAGCTGTGGTGAAGTAGTTTGTCCAAAACAACATGGGTAGATCTTCTCACTTTTCACTGTGTCCAACAGGCAGCCCTCGTGCTAGCAGTCCCAGAAAAAGGGCAAAGCAGTCCATTGTTGGTTTCAAGGACCAATAGATACGTCAGAGGTTTCAGGCTCTGCTTAACAGAGTTTTCCTGCTCTAGATGAGTGTTCAGGCTCTAGTTAAGTAAGACAGAGGTTCCTGTTCTGAAAGCTACAACAGCTTGTAGATCTGATGGTGAGATGCAAACATATTTTTTGCTGTACTGAATCTCATCTCATCTCAAGGTGCCATGGACGGACCCAAACTTCAGACGCTTAAACTGGAGACTGAAGGAATTGAGACAGAAGGAGAAGTTCCACACCTGGCTGGTCATCCACGAGACCACAAACCATGTAAGCCTGAAAACCTCTCTGTCACTCCAGCAGTTACTGTTTGATGCTTTGGTGCGAATGATCAAAAGTTACGCGAGCCGTCCCCTTACCGGTAACCTCCCAGCCATGACCTTTAAGGTATATTTTTCTTTTCACTTTTACCTTCACTATGATTTGCTACTTCTGACCTTACATAAGTGAATATTTATTCAAGTCGTTGTACTGTAAATATGCATTAGCTGCATAATAAACATTTTCATTCATTCACAGCAGTGAGCCCGGGACACTAGTCTCGACCTGCGGTGTGTAGTCGGCCGTGTGTACCCAGTGAGTTGCTCTAAGTACCAGTGTCACAAATACAACACAATAAAAACGGTAGAAAATGGTGAAATTATATACATTTAGAGGGGGTACGGCATCACGCACAGAATGTCACAGCTATGAAGTAGCTGATGGACATAGGTTGAATTGCCAGCCCAATCATAAAAGGGTAAAAAAAATGATTCATAGGATATTGGGGCACCCATTGCGAACATAGGGCTCCATTTTCGTTACCGCTATACCCCTTATCCCTTAACTTCTTTGCCTTTTTAAACTATTAAAAAAAACATTTCTCAGTAGTTCAAATGGCCAGTCTACTAGCTCACAACGTGTTAATAGATTGACATGTTGAAATAGTCCAAAAAAGTTTTTCAAAATAGTGAAAATGAAATAAGGGATATGGCATAAGGGGTTTAGCATGTAACGAAAATCTCACCCATAGTGTTTGCTGTACTGAATCTCATCTCATCTCAAGGTGCCATGGAAGGACCCAGACGGCACTCGCCGTAACTGGAGACTGAAAGAATTGAGACAGAAGGAAACGTTCCAGACCTGGCTGGTAATCCACGAGACCACAAACCATGTAAGCCTGAAAAGCTCTCTGTCGCTCCAGCAGTTACTGTTCAACATCAAAACTGCAGAAGTATCAGATCTACAAGCTAAAAATTATACAGTATATCCTATACACTAATCCACCCCCCCCCCCAACCTCCTCTCTCTTGCTTTAGGTTTACCGGATCCTGAAACGTTATCGGTGGGAGTATGACGTGGAGATTGACTGCAGTTATATGTCCGATGGCGTTCCGCGCAGATTCAACCAATACAACGTTCGTGTTGTATATGGAGCACCCAGGGAACGTCCCCGCCGTAAAATACCTGATTCCATGTTCAATGGCAATATTGCCAGACGCTCAAAGGAAGTTCTGTGTCAGATAAATACAAATGTCTGGAACATATATAATACGTTTCCAGACTATGCAAATGAGCCGAGAAACGCGAGCATCACCAACCAAGCGTTTGGTTACACTGTTGTCAAGAACGACCGGATTGTCTAACAATACCTGTCAGCCTTTATTGGTTCTATACTTGGCTCACAGCATGTCGCACTTTGTACGTGCACTTTGTAAATCCTCTTCTGTGGCTATGTAGATGCAATTTCTTTGTCATAACACATTAACTTAAGGTTAATGGGTCAAACGTGCCCTTATTTTACGTTCTGGTATCGGCAGTATATTACGGTATACAGTATGTTGTTGCACAGCACAGCACAGCAGTGAGCCCGGGACGCTAGTCTCGACCTGCGGTGTGTAGTCGGCCGTGTGTACCCAGTGAGCTGCGTTCAGGCACCAGGATGGCATGGCGAACGAAGACCCACAGACTGCCAATCAAATGTAAGTACCAGTGTCAAAAAATACAACACAATAAAAACGGTAGAAAATGGTGAAAGTATATACAGTTGGAGGGGGTACAGCATAGAGTTCTCAAACTCTGCCCGAACCCGACCAGGACCAAACCCGAACAGGCCCGACCCGACATTTAGGGCCGGGTAGGGCCGAAAATCTATCCTAATCAATAGGGCCGGGTAGGGCCTCGGGCCCCATGAAAAAAAATATATATTGAATTATTTTAATATAGTAAGAATAATAGTTATTTTCTGTATTTACCTATTGTGAAGATGGTGCTGATTGCCATTTCATTTTTAATCTGTGGCGAATTCTCAAATTTTGCCCAAACCCGACAGTTTAGGGCCGGGTAGGGCCTAAAATCTATTCCATTTAGTAGGGCCGGGTAGGGCCTAGGGCCTGAACTGTTAGGGCCGGGTAGGGCCGGGCCTTAATTTTCAGGCCCGTTGAGATCTTTACTACTACGGCATCCACGCACACAATGTCACAGCTATGAAGTAGTCTGTCCACAACAAGGCGAGATCTCCTCACTTTTCACTGTGTCCAACACAGAGCCCTCGTGCTAACAGTCCCAGATACAGGACAAAGTAGTCCATTGTTGGTTTTAAGGACGGAGACGGCAGAGAGTTCAAGGCTCTGCTTAACGGAGTGTTCGTGCTCTAGACTCAGAGTGTTCAGGCTCTAGTTAAGACAGAGTGCTCCTGCTCTGAAAAAGGTTATTCCCAGAGCTACACTTCAGGCAAGCCAGACAGTCAGCGTGGTTTTGATGCATGTGGCACGGAAGATGATTCCTGGAAAAGCCCCTCTCGTGGCTCCTCTCGTGGCGTGTCGATTTGGAACTCTTCGTTCAATGGCCAACACTCTGTGTCCTCTCCTGGTCCTGTCCAGGCGTTGTGACGTTCTCCCCTCACCATGGTAGAGGCTCTAGTCGGGAACGGCCATTGTCTTCACTTCAGTGGCGGCGTCTTTTCACTTCAGCAGTGAAAGCTACGAAAGTAACTGCTTCTAAACCATCTTCGTCCGTCTAGCGCTCTCAGAAGGACAAAACTGCTTTCTGGTTCAACATATTTTCTTTTCTTATAAAGGGATTTCTGAAATGCAGAAAATGAAAAACAAACAAATGTGTCAGGCAGAGAATAAGGACATGAGGACAGTTTGACATGCATTACAGACCCACCATTTCTATTTCTGAAACCCCAAGTGATATTTGTAACATCAATCTGAATTTAAATCTGAGATTGTACAAAATGGAACGAAATCGACTAGGGATGTGAAAAAAGTCGGAAATCAACACGATTGTCGACACGTGCTGACGTCGACACAAAAAAGTACGAGTCGAAAATCGCCTCTTTTTTCTTTTTTTTATATTAATGATTTTTATTTTGTATTCTTTGCAATTTCTTGTTCAAAAACGTCACAACGTTACTGTTTTCAAGGGAAGAGAATTGCTTATTTCGGGTATTAGGCTACTATCACTGTAGTGAGAACATGTCTGTGCTGCGTGCGTCTATGCTGCGTCCTCCTGCTTCCCCCTGCGTTCTGCCGCGGCGAGTTCGGCTTCCCCCCCCCCCCCCCCCGGGTAGGAGGAGGAGCAGGCGGCAGCGGCCCCGGCCTGCACCCGCCGAAATGCGTCCTCCTCCTTCCCCCTGCGTTCTGTCCCGCGAGTCCGGCTTTCCCCGAGGAGGCTAAACAGGCCCGGACGCAATGATTGACTTTTATTTCGCCGAGCTCCGAAATGGAGCGTTACGTATGGGAGAAATCTTGTAACGGTAAGACTGGATGGTATTTCGTTTTTTGCACACAATTGGATCCAATTTGGTCCAATTGCTTATTATTTAACAGTCCACCTTACAAGGGTATACAGTACAACACAACAGTATTAAATCCCGCAACCCTACAGCCAGGGGGGGTTTCCCTGCTAGAGGAAAACCTCTGAATACATCAACACCAACAGGAAATTCACACAGACAACAAATATCAGTTAATCGGTTTATATGCAAGAATACGTGTCCCAGGCCCACCAGTACAGTCCACAACCTCCCTCCACAGTCACTCATGAATCCACAAAACCCACAGTTCAATGCATCAGATATAGTCCAACTCCACCCAAAAATAAAATAAAACAAATGAAACTTCCCACGGCCTGTACCGGGGTGAATAGTTTTATAAAGAAGGCAGTTTGTTGTGTGTGTGTGTGTGTGTGTGTGTGTGTGTGTGTGTGTGTGTGTGTGTGTGTGTGTGTGTGTGTGTGTGTGTGTGTGAGGCAGCACTTTATTTCACAGATACGGGCGTTTGGGATTACGTACGCTGCCGTTGAAATCATCCACTATCTCTACAGGGGCTTAGCATCCATGACGGTCGTATAGATGTATACCGACCGTCATGTATCAGGGCTAGGCAGTTGGCTAGAGTGGCGGGTGGCGGGTCCATTTGGTTCCATTTGTACACTCCCAGAAAAAAGGAAACTCATTAACATGGTGAAAAACATCTTGATGATGTCATCAAGATGTATTTCACCATGCTAATGATTTTTTTTTTCAGACCTCCATTTTAGGAAACACAGAATGGGGAACTTTTTATCATGTCCACACACACACACACACAACATCTCTAAGGTGACCTTAGACATCTCTAAGGTTAATGACAAAATATTGAAAATGAATGGAATTCCCCTTTAAGACACGTGCATGCACACTTGCATTTGCATGAGCATTTGCGTGCACCTGCGCAACACACACAGACGCACACACACGTCACACACACACACACACACACACACACACACACACACACACACACACACACACACACACACTATTAAAACAAGTATAGCATATTGACAAAGCATCCATAAAAGTAAATGACAAAACAAAAAACATAGGCCTACTTTTGCCCCAAAAATATTCTAAATGTGAGAAGTGGGGGGACGTCGTCCCCCCCGCGTCCCCCCTCCACTACACCCCTGCTAGAGACTACTATAAGGCTCTGGGCCTAGCTTTTGATTCATTTAACCATGCTCTTTCGTTTATTTCGTCCACCAATCAAATAATACGCACCAGCATTCCCCGCCGTTTAGGAACCACAGACAGTTTCAAATTATAATACTACTCAGGGGTTGACACTGAGGTCTCTGAGGCACTTGCCCATCGGGCAAGTGCAAGTCAGGTTCTACTTGCCCTCAGGTCATGGTCACTTGCCCCCCAGGTTCCAGGTGGTCCCCAGTTAAGTTGGTTAACCAGATGTAACTCTTCTTGAGAACGTAAAAATGAAACCAAATGGACCCTTGCGGGTCCATTTGGTTTCATTTTTACACTCTCAAGAGTTAAAATTCATCATCTTAATTAGCCCAGGTCTACACAACTAGAGAATGTAGAAGATTGATGGTCATTTTGATGTGTTAATTTGCCTGTTTTGTTTCCCAAATCCAGCCTGGAATTGTGGATATCTAGAAAGCAGGGAAAGACATAGCCCCGTTCGTGACACTCTCATCTCGCTGGCGATGCTGACTACAGCTACGAGGAGAGAGTCACGTGTAGCTCGGTTGCTGCTGTGGATGACCGGCTTGAATGCCTAGCGCTAGCAATTAGCTACATGCTAGCGCTTCCAAAACATGGTACTGCCGTCTTCTAAAATTAAATACGCGTTTTCTGTGTGCCGGCCCTCAAATGTTAAGGTCCGGCGCTGAGTTTTTTTTTGTTGCGACTCTATCGACACCATTCCCGTTTGCATTGATTACTGCTAAAGGGGTTTAATCCACCGTTTCTCGCCGGCTGCACCCGGCGGTCATCCAGAAAGGTAACCGAGCTACACGTGACTCTCTCCTCGTAGCTGTAGTCAACATCGCCAGCGAGATGAGAGTGTCACGAACGGGGCTAGGAAAGACACAGAGGTAGAGCGCAATGACTGCCTTCAAGACAAATTTATCTTGTGTTGTGTTATAGTGCACTAAGTTGCACACTTGCCCGATCGGGCAACCAGGTAGCAGTCTTCACTTGCCCCACCATTTTTTTTTACTTGCCCCGAGCAAGCGGGCAAGTGTTAGTGTCAAGCCCTGCTACTGTCGACTACTCACTTGGCTTGTTGGCATGTCCTCAAGGCCATGGTTCCATTTCCAGGACAGGAGTATCTCCATCCAGGACCCAGAGCAGTCCACGTGGCGGTTATGTAAATTAGGCCATGGCCGGGCCGCAGGAGGCTTTTAGGTGGTTATTATCGCCCCAGTCGCATTTTGTCTTACATTTTCCTCCAAACAAACAGTAGGTAGAGAAAAGTACTTTAACAGTACTGGAATTAATATTTCCAGATCGCATTTGTGCGTTGTAATGCGCCTCCACCGACGGTCTCTAAATTAAGCACAAGAGAGCGTGTCGTGCATGGTGTCGTGTCGCTCCGGACGTGGACGGTGCAGTTTGGAGTCAAACAATTTGTGAAGTCATGAGGACGACTGTCGAGCAGTGTTGCCAACTGCCAAAATCCAAAATGCACTAGTGGCACTTCCAAAATGCACTAGAATGCGCTAGATGCTTGTCTGGAAGGGAATATGACCATTAAATGACCATTAATCTTCTACATTCTCTAGTTGTGTAGACTTGGGCTAATTCACATGATGAATATTTTAACTCTTGAGAGTGTAAAAATGAAACCAAATGGACCCGCAAGGGTCCATTTGGTTTCATTTTTTACGCTCTCAAAGAGTTACATCTGGTTAACCAACTATCCATCATTTATCCTGGGGACCACTGGTTGAAAACCACTGTCATAGGAGGAAAAATGGTGAAAAATGAGGGTTTTATCTCTGGCGCCTGTCAATCAATTTCACCCCAACTCACCAGCCAAAAAGCACTAGATTTTCCGCCAGGAGTTTTTCACTAATTTGGGCGCTAGGGGGTCTGGAAAAGCGCTAAATATAGCGACAAATGCGCCAAGTTGGCAACACTGAGGGCGACTGTCGACATCTAGTGGTCAAATTGAAAATCTCGCTCTCTGTCTCCCTCTCCCCCACCCCCCCCCCCCCCCCCCTCTCTCTCTCTCTCTCTCTTTCTCTGTCTGTCTGTCTGTCTGTCTGTCTGTCTGTCTGTCTGTCTGTCTGTCTGTCTGTCTGTCTGTCTGTCTCTCACTCTCTCTCTCTAACAATTACTAACATTCTATACTGAATACGATCCAATCAGCTCTTGGTGGAAAAATGTGCGTGTGCGTGTGCGTGTGTGTGTGTGTGTGTGTGTGTGTGTATGCGCGTGCGTGTAGTTAAAAATACAAGAGGATATGTTTTGTTTCATTCCTAAGCCAATAAATGCTGCCTACAAGTAATGCCCTCCATCAGGCGCCCTGGCTGGCCAGGTGGAGGCAGTTTAGAGCCCAGGATTACTGCATGTTATTGTGACCCTAGGGGACACAGGGAGAACAGGAATCAAAGCGGGAATCAAACCCACAGCAGCCACAGCTGCATTCCTAGCAGGAATCAAACCCACAGCAGCCACAGCTGCATTCCTAGCGGGAATCAAACCCAGGACCTTCTAGCTGTGAGGCAAGAGCACTAACCACTGTGCCACCGTGAGAATTCTGCTATTCCCAGTTCTCTGGTGTTGGTATTTGGTATCGTTCTCGGCTACATATTCTGACGTGTATTGTCCCCCCCAGGTGGGCTGCACGTTTTCAACCAATTAGGGTTGAGTATTCAGCTTCAATTTTATTATTTTACTTATAGTCCTTTCTCCTAACTGGATACAACTAGTGTGAGTGTGACTCAACCCAAAGAATATAGTACTTGAGCAACGCAACATCACTTACCCTGCCTGTAATAGTTTTTAAAGCACCTTGAGGTTCCCTTTTCGTGCTGCACACAACTCAACTTGTCTTTATCTGGTGTTTCTCTACGATTGCATGCAGTCTCCCTCTCCTCCCAGGATCAGTGTTTGATCCTAGCTGTGGAGACTGGAGGTCATTTGGAAAAGTAAGGACACAGCAGAGAGACAGAGAGAGAGAGAGAGAGAGAGAGAGACAGAGAGACAGAGAGAGAGAGACAGAGAGAGAGAGAGAGAGAGAGAGAGAGAGAGAGAGAGAGAGAGAGAGAGAGAGAGACTTCAGAGGCATGAGTGGGAGGATATTGAAGATACAGGCAGGAAAGACACTGCTGGGAGCCTTTGAATCCAGCGCCAAGGGTTCAAAACGGTCACACCAGGTAAGGTAGGTAAGGTAAGGTAGTTTATTTTACCAGAGAGGCTTCATTAAGCCTGGCTGTAGCTATTGATTTTTTGGGGTAAATGGTGCATGTACAGTATAGGCTATAAGGAGCGCCTGTATACCAACATTGTTGTTTTCGTCAAGCCTGACTATAACTACAATGACTTTGTCACAGGGGGGATCTAGGGGCACGCAAACAACCCAAATTTATGATATTTCAAATTAAAGTGCTTATAATTAAAATTATTTGAAACACTACTATGCTACTAACCAACTACAAATGTGTTCATCATTGAAAACAGAACAACTCTTGAGTCAGACTTTTAGCTTTATGCATGCTGTGTGTCTGTTGCAACTTCAACAACAGCTGATGTTATTATTGATGCTTTACTTGCCTTATATAAGTTCTGTAACCAAAAATGGTGTGTGTGTGCGGCTTCATGCTTGCTCGCCTGTGACGCTTTGCGCCACGGCGAGCAAAATAGGGACTAGTATTAACCAATCATTCTTCCATAATAATATATTCCTGAATCTATGCTTCTGCCAGTGATTGAAACAAGGTACATGTTCATATTCAAATACAATCTTTATTTGAGGTCAAAGACAGGAATAATCCAGTAAACAGTAACACAATCCTTTACAATTCAAGGACAAAGAGTTCACGTTTACAATAGCAAATTATTCTTTCTTTATTTTTTTCCTTTATTATTTTTTTGGTTCTTGCGTACGGTATTAACGTAGTTTATCTGCAGCTTTTGGACGTTCAAAATAAATTGCATTTAATTTCAGTGGGAGATGAAAATGGCTATTAATTAAGACTTAATTTATACAGTAAAATTATTCACTGATGGGACTGCCATGCAGTGTTGATTTCGTCAACTAATACTACAGCAAAAATGTTATTTTGAGCTTTTTCAATAAAAGACAAAATAAAAACTAAGCTACAAAGACTAAACTATGACTAAATCGCCTGTCATTTTTGCCAACAAATTAAAACTCTAAGAGGAGGCTCAGCGACTAGTGAAGTGTTGTGCTCTGAAAATAAATATGCTTATATGTTGTTGAATAAAACTAGACTACACTAAAACTTAACTAGATGGAATATTATTCTAGACTATGATTTTCTGTCAAAATCAACACTGCAGCCACACCCACGGCACAGAGAAATGTATAGGACTCCTATACAAGGATGGCTCCCAATCTTTTCCAGGCCATCGGTACCAGGTGAATCATGTCTCCAAAGCGTTTGACACACCACACCACCAGTAGAACGAACGGTCACAGTGGAGGACAACATCACTGGGAACGATACGCTTCAGAGCCATTTGATGAACAAACCATAGAAACATGGACGGCCAGATCCAAAACCAACCCCAATTTACAACACATTACTCAACGTTAAACATGTTTCACCGTTCATCAGTGTGAATAACATAATTATCATTATTTAGTTATCGCTTGAGATCGTTTGAGATTCTGTATCTTGCACACATTTTTTTTTGCCCTGAGGGTGGTGGGTCATCCGTGACCCTAAAGAGAAAACTTATGTCTCCCCGGGTCCCAAAATAGTGAGAATAACAGATTTAGGAGCTCACAACACTGTGCAAAGTGACACATTGTGAGCTGATAGTGTATGCCGGCTATTGTCAATTTCAATTCAATTCTGGCCATTGTCACTACTCACTACTTCTACTTTATGGGGTTCATTAGATTTTTATTTTATTTCTTCGTGAAAAAAGAAAAATCATTGACATTTGTTTAAAATTCATGAAACGTTTTTTGGAAATGTCTTTCGAAAAGGTTTTGAAATAATCATAACTAAAAGTAAAAACCAAATGTAGGGTACCAAATAAAGAATAAAATAAGGGAATCCATGATAATGTGTTAGCAGTGGTTCCCAGTGTTAAGAGCGGCCATGGAGTAAATCAAATGACTAGGGTTCAACCGAGAAACCTTCATTCGATGTTTTACATGTTTACATGTATTTGCATGTATTTGCATGTTTGATGTCTCATGAGTGCAAGTGATGCATCTTTTTTTTTTTTTTTTTTTTAATATTGCTGCAAAGTTAATATTAACAGGACCATTATAAAGTATCATATTTGAAAACAAAGTTAACCAAGTTAAGGAACAACTGTGTATACTTGAATCTGTAGTTTTGTTGAGTATCAGCAATGCAGCCACTCTTCCACCAGGTTTAATACAATACATAAAAATAATGTAGTTGTTTTTTGGGATAATTGTCACTGTACATTTGCTCATTATGTGAAAACTGTCCTTTGCGTTTTACCCATCCCTTCTATCAGAAACAGCAGCAGGGAGGTGACATTAGTATGGCATGGTGTGGCTGAACATCTCCCTTCTGATTACCAGCATTATACTGCCTCCACAAGGGCAGATGCAAAGATACAGTCTACCATTCATTTTCAATGGAAGCCAGCAGCATGAAGATGTGAAATACAGAGCTACAAATATACTGTGTAGCTTTGCATCTTTTGCATATGCCAGTTTGAATGCACGCTTAGTTTCAGCTTATTTATTACAGCTGGCTGGAAGGATTATAAACTTTAAGTCCTGTTTTTGCTGGAATGAATGAGTGAGTGATTTTATTGTAATATGTCATTTTTCATGACTGGAAAAAGCCAATTCGAACACATGGACTTTGTCAGACTTATCAGAATCAAGGGAGGGTGGGGAGGGTTTGCAAAGCCCTGGTTACAACATATCCGATGAGATGATTTATTACAAACTATGATTCAACTATTATTAAACATTTCTTCTATTCAAAAGTCTTCTATAATAAACTCCTGAGCAACAGTTAGGAATTGTTTTGGAACGTTCTACTTGAGCTCATGCGTAAACAAATGTATTTACGTCTTCTCCTTTCAAAAGGCATAGACAAAGAAGACTCATCAACACTTTCTTTAAAATGTGCTATTCAGATGGACAGTTGCACTGCCTTTGATTTTGCAAGCCATACGATCACAAATCCACATGGCAGCAAGAAGAAAACATTACCAAGCTACAATAAAAAACATCTTTAAAATACAGCAAGTGTCCAATGTTTGGTGTCAACCCTTTGCACTGGCTACAATGATACTTTACTTTTTCACAACATTAAAGTTTTAACACTTATTTTCAATCAATTATTTTTTGGCTGTGGGGATTATATCCTGACTGCATGGATTGCAAGTTTAGATTGCAAACAAACAACAAGAATTGGGCGTCACTCTCAAATACTGCTAAGCGTGCCATGTCTAGATTTCCCTCAGCTTTGACAGTTTACCAACAACGTGCTACATTAGTGATAGGTACAATACAATAGGTAGGGACAATACAAAAAAACGTTAGCTCGACTTGATACTTGAATGCAAAATCATTGGGGCTATAACTTTAAATGCATCATCGGTCAGGTGATGATGACCAGTCTGGCCTACTGCTTTGCACACGTAGTTCTATCATAAAAAAAAATGGGGTAATATTTATACGTAACTTCTTTTTTTGAGTGGGCAGCATGTTGGGCACAACTGCAGACTTGAGGTGACTTGTATCAAGCTGTAAAAAAGCCTTGTCACTTGAATGTACTGTGTAAAATAAGGCTTAAAATAGCTTTGAGGGATGCTTATTCATTGGCATGGCTTTTTTTTTTTTTTTTTTTTGAGGAACAGCAAAATCAATTGGCGGCCACGTCATACGCGGTCGCCAGTTGGAAAATAACAAATTTGTTGCGGTGGTTGGCCCCAAAGGTCGCACCATTCGTTATGATGTATGCCGAGCAGTGTTGGTCTATATTACTTAGGAAAGTAACTTCTTTACTTTACTCGTTACCCCTTAGACAAAGTAATATCATTACTTTACTTATTACTGGATTTGAAGAGTAATATATTACATATTACGTTATTACTTTCCCAAGTTCTCAACACCGCTTTTGAAAAATTAGAGAAGTACAACATAATCTGTTTATTACAAAATAAAGCAGCAATGCGATTTGTAGTGTACATAACTGCGCAGGATGCAGTGTGTGGACTGGATCTACAATCTACTGCACATCTCTGTTGTTACAGTACCTGTCAATAGCTTGTACATCTGTTCTATTGTTGCATGCAACAACAAGCTCATTTTAAAAAAGTAATGCAAAGTAATGCGTTACTTATTACCCATTTTTGCAGAGTAATCTCGTTACTTTACTTTTTGGAGCAAAAGTAATAATATTACAGTAATATGTAATCTAAAATTAGTTACTGCCCAACACTGATGCCGAGGACGCAAATTGATTTCCCTCCTCCTGGATTTTTGTGTTGCAAAACAACCAAGCACGTTTCATTACATTACATTTACATGATTAGAATTTCCCCATCAATTCTCTATACAGGCTATTGCACATAACAGTGTGCAAACGTGTGACTATTCATGGATTTAGTTTCAGGTTTGCATATCCAGCGCAAAAGTGAATAATGTATTTCAAACTACATCAGTAATGCTTTGGGTCTTGTCTAGAGCCCCACCGATGTCAAATTTTCATTTCCAATGTTGATCGCAACTTTTGAGAGTTTCAAAGACTTTTGAAAATATTTTATTATAATTGATATTTTTCATTGTTTTAATTAACATTTTAAAATGCAGCGTATTGCTTTGTGAATTTGTGGATCTGCGATTGTTAGTGAATGTTGTCAAACACCACCTATAATGTAGGTGAAAGTTAGCCTGGAATCCAGCCTAAGGTTTCTCCGTTCTGCGCATGTGAAGTGGTGAAGTGACTTTTCAGATGTGAGTACGGACAGGGGCGGATTGGCACATATTTTCCCGGGACAATTTTGCCAGGCCACCCTGGGGGGGGGGGGGTGGGGGGGGGGGGGGGGGGGGGGGGGGCAGCTGGTTAACCAGATGTAACTCTTTGAGAGCGTAAAAATGAAACCAAATTGGTTTCATTTTTACGCCCTCAAGAGTTAAAATATTCATCATGTGAATTAGCCCAACTTAGTCTACACAACTAGAGACCACCGGGAAAACTCCCTGTACTCCAGATGGCCAATCCGCCCCTGAGGACGGGGCAGCCCCAGGCTGGAGGCCAAGTGGTTAAAATGGCTGCATAATTGCCGATACTGATGTCCCTCCCCGCTAGAACACAGTGGAAAACACCAACACCACCAAATCTGGACTGTTATTCGTTAGAAAAAGTTCATTCCCACTGCTACTGTATGACACCTTTCCCAACCCAGTATCACATGTCAAAAGTCAAATAGTGACTTTTTTCCAGACCCCACATAAAGTCACTATTTGACTTTCCAAAGTCAAATAGTGACTTTCTGAAGAGGGCGTGGCTTTCCTTTTGTCTTGCAAAAAAAATAAAAAATGCATCAAAACAGTAGCGGCACTGATTCGAACCGCCAACCTACTGACTACTGGCCAACCTGCTTTACCTCCTGAACCACCGCGCCCCCTGCTGATTTGGGCATAGTTTTACTGATATTATGGTTAGGCGTAGTAAAACTATGCCTAACCCTAACTCTAACCCTAAACCTAACCTCAGTAAAACTATGCCTAAACTTAACCATAACCTTAGTAAAACTATGCCTAAACTTAACCTCAGTAAAACTATCGCTAACCTCAGTAAAACTATGCCTAACCCTAATCTCAGTAAAACTATGCTGAAACCAGCAGGGGCGCGGTGGTTCAGGAGGTAAAGCAGGTTGGCCAGTAGTCAGTAGGTTGGCGGTTCGAATCAGTGCCACTACTGTTTTGATGCATTTTTTATTTTTTTTGCAAGACAAAAGGAAAGCCACGCCCTCTTCAGAAAGTCACTATTTGACTTTGGAAAGTCAAATAGTGACTTTATGTGGGGTCTGGAAAAAAGTCACTATTTGACTTTTTCCTGTGATACTGTGTTTCCTTTCCTGGCTCGTTGGCCTAGGCTATTTTTTATCATTATTATTTTTTTCTGAAAACAAAACACCTGACCGAGGCTTATAGCAAGTTAGGAAACCCTGTTTCTGTTTTTTACAAGAAAGATTTTAGTACCAGAAATCACAGTCTGGGGCAGGCTAAGAACTCGCTTATTCCTGCGGTTAAGCTGAAGTCCAGTAAACACGAGAATCCAGTTTGACTCCACAGTGTCCATTCAGAATAATGTCAAACACCTTGTTCATCTTTCTACCACTACAACTACAAAAGCATATAACTGAGGTATACGGTACGTAGATTCAAACTACTACTTTGATATGTAGGCTACATCCACAAAATAGTTTTTTTTATGTTAAATCTAGCATATCAAAGATATTACAACAAACATTACGATAAACTCTTTACAAAAAATATAGAGTAGTAACATATATACTGTAGGGTAAATTCTATTCTCAAATATAGTTAGAACTAAGACACAAGAGTGTTGCACAGTGACAGTAGGCTCTCACAATGTGAAAACTGTTCATAGTTAGAGCATTAGGTATTTGACCAATGTGGGAACTAAATCGTTACCAAGAAATGTGTTTTTAATGGTGTCTAACATGTACTAAAAGATGGAACTCGCATGGGAAAACTCATAAAAACGAGCATTAGTTTGGGTATGGTGGGTATGGCTGATTTTAGTCATATTCATCATCATACAAGAATGTTTTCTGAGAAAAAATAATGCTTGGAATGGATTCAGCATCATGAAAACCCCATAGTTATGCATATCACATGCTACATGAGTCATGATGAAATGTTGCAATTTTTCTCACAAAGGTTTCTCACAGGAGTTGAATTTCACTCTTTTAGTACATGTTATTAGACACCATTAGAAACACATGTTTTTGGTAACAATATAATTCCCAGATTTAATAATTTGCATCCATAATGTGCGCTTCATTGTACGAGCGTGTGGTTCACCTCAATAGCACATGAGGTGATTTTCTTTTTCTTCTTTTTGCAAGCACAACACAGTTGTACAATGAAGTATAAATCTTATTGATTCCCTGTTTCCCTTCTTTTTCCCAGTTTGGCATACATACCGCGCACATACAATCAAATTGGGGGGGGGGAAAGTATTGTAAACAGTACAACAAGTACAAAAGCACATGTTTGCAAAGACTGGGAGGGGGGTCTGAAAACACACCGATACAGCAGGCGGTGCAGAACAGACAGATGCTGGTCATCCTACTCCTCTTCCATGGACTTCTCTATCTCTTTCAGCCTGCGGACGAACTCCTGAGCCTCGCGGTCTCCGATGCGCGCGTCCAGCAGCCTCATCACTGGCTTCTCTGGAGGGAGGGAGAGAGACAGAGAGAGAGAGACAGAGAGAGAGAGAGAGAGAGAGAGAGAGAGAGAGAGAGAGTGACAGAGACAGAGACAGAGACAGAGAGACAGAGACAGAGAGACAGAGACAGAGAGAGAGAGACAGAAAGAGACAGAAAGAGAGACCGACAGAGAGAGAACATCTTGTCCGATCATGTGACATTAGACCAGTGGTTTTCAACCATTTTGATACCAGTGCCCACTAGCATTTGAGTCACGGAGGACATTTTAACCCCACACACCCAAAAATAAAGATTTCTTTGTCCACAATACCAGGCTCGATTTCAGAAATAAAAAAAGGCAAACATCAAAATGACCATGAATCTTCTACATTCTCTAATTGTGTAAAAATGAAACCAAATGGACCCGCAGGGGTCCAGTTAACCGACATCCATCATTCAACCTGGAGACCACCTGGAACCCTCTCAAGGACCACTGGTGAGTCCCCGGACCACTGGTTTAAAACCACTGCAAAAAAAAAAAGAGCAAGCATATCATAGAAAATGAGCTTTCAAGCATTCGTTTTATGGACTGTGACTTTAGAGGGCGCTGTTTTCCATTCATTCCTTCAGCAGTGTTGCCATGACTGCTTATTATTAGTACTAGAACCTTACCCGTTGTGAATATATGAACACCAAATGATGTACCATGTGGGCAACGTAATTTCAGCATTGGATGCAAGTATTTGGATGAAGGAGTACTTTAATGCATAGACAGCACAATGGCCAGGCATAACGTGTGTGTGTGTGTGTGTGTGTGTGTGTGTGTTGTGTGTGTGTGTGTGTGTGTGTGTGTTGTGTGTGTGTGTGCGCGCGTGCGCGCGCGCCCGCGGGGCCATGTGCATCTTTTGCTATTTGCATTGCCCCCTATGGCTGAAAAGGGAATTGCCAATGTTAAGCGGATGGTGACGCACCAATAAATGTATTATTAATCAACAATTGGTTAATTTGAAAAAAAAGGCTTTGTCAGTCTCTTCCTAATATTATGCTCAATGGCCGTGTGAAAATTAGACTGATTGGTGCAGTTAATGAGGAGTTATCACGGTTTCAGACAGACAGACATTTCCTTAGTTATAGTATGGATTTTCTTGCTTTTGGTACTGCCAGGGTTGTTGCTGTGGCAAAATGTTTTATTTCATTTTCTCTGCATTTTCTTCAGAATATGTACAGTATGACACTGATTTATTCTGACACTATGTCACATTAGGAGTCCAACCAGGAGAGCAGAGAGAGCATTTTGCAACCTTGCAAGAGCATTTTGAGACCTTTTTTCAGCAGGTCGCTTCACATCATGAAAACAGAAATTTTATTCACTGGCAAAATAATAGACTGACTCCACCCCGCAGGCCCTATCAAACAAACATTCTCTGTTCCATCTCCAAGACTTCCATTGGAAAAGCATTGAGGGCGGCCATGAAACAGACAAAACAGAGAATGTTGGTTTGACCAAGACTTTTCAGGTGTCCCACAAATCGAGCCCCTGTCCCAGATTTTAAAAGACAGATTTCAGTGTTCGAATACCCTAATAGTTGGCTTTCTGTTGTCTCTTTTCCTGCTATAGATGTGTTTTAAGTCTATTAAAATAACCTGTTGACAACATGTTTTCCCACTTGTCCCACACATGACATGCAATACCTCTGTCCCACAAATGAACAGTTTAGATCTGGTCACCCAAGTCTCTTACCACTAGGTTTAGTGCGGGTCAGGTGCAGTATGGGTCAGTCTCTTACCACTAGGTTTAGTGTGGGTCAGGTGCAGTATGGGTCAGTCTCTTACCACTAGGTTTAGTGTGGGTCAGGTGCAGTATGGCCTGTTGGTCAGTATCTTACCACTAGGTTTAGTGCGGGTCAGGTGCAGTATGGCCTGTTGGTCAGTATCTTACCACTAGGTTTAGTGCGGGTCAGGTGCAGTATGGGTCAGTATCTTACCACTAGGTTTAGTGCGGGTCAGGTGCAGTATGGGTCAGTATCTTACCACTAGCATACATGCCAACCTTTGAAAAAGTTTTGAGTAGCAAATTACCGGGGCGCGGCGGTGCAGCGGCCCGACAGCGCGGCAGCACGGCAGTGCAGCGCACATTGCAGCAAGGCACATTTGTATGCCAATATTAACTTCACATTCTCACTTATCATGGAGGTATGTTTCAGTAGATTTTAGCCCAAAAGAAGTTGGGTGCCCCCAAACATTGAAATCCATGACACTGATACACTAGCGTTCAAAAGTTTGGGGTCACTTAGAAATGCCTGCATTTAGGAGGAAGGCATCCCACATCCAAAACCTTTGGAGTTGGACCGCATTCCATGAACACTACTATATTATATACCAGGGGTTTTCAACAGGTGGTCTGGGGACCACCAGTGGTCCTTGAGATGATTCCAGGTGGTCTCCAGGCTAAATGACGGAAGGTTGGGTAACAGATGTAACTCTTGAGAGTGTAAAAATGAAACCAAATGGTTTCATTTTGACACTCTCAAGAGTTAAAATATTCATTATCGGAATTAGCACCACTTAATTAAGAAGTTTACACGGTTTTGTTGGCAAAATACAGCCTGGATTTGTGGACAAAATCAAAAGAATTCTTTAATTTTAGGTCTTTGGAGTGAAAATGTAATCAAATGGCGGATAAATGGTGAAAAGCATTCAACCTTGCAGTGTGTACTTGACTTGTACTGTAACTCTCATCTCTTTTTATAAAAAAAAAACATTCATTCATAACATGACTGGAGTTGTTGTAAGAACTGCCCCCCCCCCCCCCCGCCCCCCCCCCCCCCACCACCACCAACACCACCACCACCATTAGGCCTATTTCTTTTCCCTTCCACCTCCACTATGATTAGATATACAGAAATGAATATTTGTCTAAATATGAAACCAAATGGACCCATGCGGTCCATTTGGTTTCATGTTTACACTTTCAAAGAGTTAAAGTAGCCTATTCATCATCTGAATTAGCCCAAGTCTACAGAACTGGAACATTAATGGTCCTTTTTAATCTGTAGGTTTGCCTGTTTTGTTTCCTAAATCCAGTCTGTTATTGTGGACAAAAGCATAAGAAATCTTTAGTTTTTGGGGTCTGTGGGGCTAAAAAAAACTCCTCTAATGGTCGTCCGTGGCTCAAATACTGAATAAATAGTGGGCCCTGGTATCGAAAAAGTTGAAAACCCCTGGTAAAGTTTGGATGGTCATCATGGCGTCTTCACTATTCTATCCATCCATCTCAGTTTGGTTGTTTGTTCCGCGGTTAGAATTCGGAGCGACCGCCTCATTACGCTCACTAGTTCTTCACTTCGGGTCGCTCCAATCTACTAGTCTCCTCGAGCCTCTCCCTCACGCGGTCCGCCGCCGTGCGACCGACCGACCGACACGCGGGACCGGCGGCAGCCACAGCCAACAGGCACGGGGGAAAAAACATGCTCGAGCACCTCCTCGTCCTCGGAGCGGAGCCGAGCAGCGCGAGGCTGCGGCCGCCATAACGAGACAACATGAACGACCCCACTGGAGCTCGAGCCAGAGCCATATAGTAAAATAATATTTTAATAGGAGACAACTCAGGCGATTAGCACTACCACCGTGAGCCGCGGCCGACGCGACTGACTGTTAGCTGGGTGCTATCTAAGCTAAGGCTCCCTTCCGATGGGGACGCAGACCAATCACGTCGCTAGAAACCAAGGTCTAAGGCAGAGCCATCTAGTAGAAGAGTTGCGACATCGAGGGGTCAGAAAACAGCCTGGTCATGTGGTCCACGTACTCGCGCGAGCCCATAGGCTTCAATGCATTCAGTAACTTCCGCTGTCACTATTCATGTCACTATCCAACAGACGTTTAGTAGATGGACTGGCCCCATGAGGTGAACGGAGTTGGCGTACGCCAACAACGCCTACTACTACATGGGAAAAACAGAGGGTTTGCGCTCTTTGCGTATTCTGCAGTGATTAATCGTAGCAGCGTAGTCAGAGGTCAATATGAGTAGCAGATACGCAAAATGCGTAATGGTTGGCGTCTTTGCACTAGGTTTAGTGCGGGTCAGGTGCAGTATGGGTCAGTATCTTACCACTAGGTTTAGTGCGGGTCAGGTGCAGTATGGGTCAGTATCTTACCACTAGGTTTAGTGCGGGTCAGGTGCAGTATGGGTCAGTATCTTACCACTAGGTTTAGTGCGGGTCAGGTGCAGTATGGGTCAGTATCTTACCACTAGGTTTAGTGCGGGTCAGGTGCAGTATGGGTCAGTATCTTACCACTAGGTTTAGTGCGGGTCAGGTGCAGTATGGGTCAGTATCTTACCACTAGGTTTAGTGCGGGTCAGCAGTATGGGTCAGTATCTTACCACTAGGTTTAGTGCGGGTCAGGTGCAGTATGGGTCAGTATCTTACCACTAGGTTTAGTGCGGGTCAGGTGCAGTATGGCCGGGGGGACGGTCTTCCCCGGCCGCTGAAGCGTTGGGTCTTCCCGCCAGCAGAAGTCGCTGAGCGGAGCCACGGCTTCGCCGGCGAAGTCGTTGGTGGACAACCAGTCGTAGTCCATCACAGTGAAGGCCAGGCAGGCAAACCTGTGTCTGTACTGCTCTGGACTGACATGGCTGCAGTTTAACATATACAAATGTATCATATAAATGTTGCCATTTAATACCTTTTTATACACTGAGATGGGATGGGATGGGATTATTACAATTGGAATTTTTAGTGACATCACTAAAAAGAATAATCTCAGAGTGCCCATTTCTGTGCCCCCAGTCACACACACGCAGAAAATCACAGATATCTCAATATACCGTAGGTCTGACTGTTTAACAAACAACTTTCTGGGGTGGAAACATACACTGGGGATAGTAATAGTAAAAACACCAAAAGTCTTGAGAAATGTAAAATTCATGGGCGATCACCTTTAAGGAATAAATATTGATGGCCAGCAATGTTTGGATTTTAGTCGTAACTATAATGATTTGTGTGATGTACTGTATGTATGTATATACAAAATTATGTATCGTAATATTTTTAAAGAAATATATGAAAAGTATCTTCACAGCAATCAGATACTATATTCATGATTTGAGGCACTTTATTCAAAGCGAATCGGTGCAGACAGACAGACAGACAGACAGACAGACAGACAGACAGACAGACAGACAGACAGACAGACAGACAGACATTAAGCATGATGAGTACTCACAAGTAAAGAGTTCATCAAACACTGGTGGAGCGTCTTGGGTTTGACTTGGGTCCGCTGACTCTTGGCCATGGGAAACAGGTGGTGAGGACACAGCTCCACGATGACGAAGGGGTCACTCAAACCTAGAGAGAGAATCAGATGCTAATCCAGGTGGAAAAAGTGTCTTGTGCTTCATTTCGGGCAAAACGCGCACACACACCCTCAGATGTTCTACAGCAGCGGTGCCCAAAAGGTAGATGGTGATCTACCAGTAGATCACACAGACCGTGCAGGTAGATCAAGACAGTCTCCACAGATCTGTAACTCTTGAGAGCGTTAAAACAAAATCAAATGGACCCTTACGGGTCCATTTTGTTTCATTTTACACTCTCAAGAGCCCATGCAATTAGAAAATGGAGAATAATTATTATTTTGACCAATGTTTTGCCAGTTCTCTTTCCCATTGTGGACAAAAGCCTGAAAGTTCTTAGTTTTGGGTGCAAGAGACTAAACTCAACATCACATCACAAACATCACTCTCAAACCCCAAATACTGTTTTCAGACGACAGTAGTAGCATGTATTGTACAAAAAACCTTTCAATTCTCTCTCTCTATTTTTCAGTATAAGTGCATTATTCTTAACAGTAAGCACCACCAATATTTCAAAGGTCAAACTTTTTAGGGGGCCTTGAAATGGATTTTCAGTAATGGAATATAACCTCATTTTTGATGTGTAGATCTTGTTGAGCCTGTTTTACACAGGGTTCCTACAGGTTTCTTAAAGTAAAATTTAAGTCTTTTTAAGACCTTTTTTAAGGCCATTTATATAAAACGTAATACCCATTTCACGGCCATCGTCAATAAGTGATGTTTTATATATTTTTCGCAAATAGCACTGGTGCTACATACATTTTCATTTACCAGCACCACTAGAAATTAACAATTGCTATAATTATTAGGGGTGTATCTCTCCCTTACAAGACAATTCGATACGTATCGATTTTCACGATTCAGAAACGATTTATTTTATATACAGAACGATACGATTCGATTCAGTAGAATTTCGATACGATTTTGATTTGTTGGAATTTGGTACGATACGATTCGATACAGTGCGATCTGGCGCATTAAAAACCCTATGTAATTAGGGTTAGGCTCCATAGGGTTTCTTTTTTATTATCTACTACAGTCCTAATAAGCGCCAGGAAATTATAAGGGGAACATGAAAAACAACTATGTGTTTGGACTTTGAGGTGGTGCATGTCTGTCTGAGTATTCAGGAGTGCTTTGACAGGTCTGCCTGCTGTGACACAAGTAGATGCAACTACACTAGTATACAAATGACTACCCAGATAGCAAAATGCATTGATTCAACGTTGGATTTGGGTCAGATTGATTTTGGTTGAGGTTGAAAAAGCTATGCTGATTCAATATTTATTTACAGCTACCGTTTCAACAATTGAAAAACTATTGTTGAATCTATTTAGAATAGATGTCATATTTTCAATGTTGAATTTGCCGAAGTTGATTTGACATTGTTTATATGTTGTATTTTCAATGTTGAATTTTGCTACGTTGATTTGACATGGTACACATGTTGTCTTTTCAATGTTGAATTCCACTACGTTGTTTTAACATGGTATAGATAATCTATTTTCAATGTTGAAATTCCTATAGGTTGTTTCAACGTGGTATAGATGCTCTTTTTTCAATGTTGAATTTCCCTACATTGTTTTAACATGGAACACATGATCTATTTTCAATGTTGGATTTCCCTACATTGTTTTAACATGGAATACATGATCTATTTTCAATGTTGACTTCCACTACGTTGTTTTTACGTGGTATAGATAATCTATTTTCAATGTTGAAATTCCTATAGGTTGTCTTAACGTGGTATAGATGCTCTTTTTCTCAATGTTGAATTTCCCTACATTGTTTTAACATGGAATACATGATCTATTTTCAATGTTGAGTTTCCCTACATTGTTTTAACATGGAATACATGATCTATTTTCAATGTTGAATTCCACTACATTGTTTTAACATGGAATACATGATCTATTTTCAATGTTGAATTCCACTATATTGTTTTAACATGGAATACATGATCTATTTTCAATGTTGAATTTCACTACGTTGTTTCAACATGGTATAGATGCTCTTTGTTTCAATCTTGAATTTCCCTACATTGTTTTAACATGGAATACATGATCTATTTTCAATGTTTAATTTCCCTACATTGTTTTAACATGGAATACATGATCTATTTTCAATGTTGAATTTCACTACGTTGCTTAACATGGTATAGATGCACTTTGTTTCAATGTTGAATTTCCCTACATTGTTTTAACATGGAATACATGATCTATTTTCAATGTTGAATTTCCCTACATTGTTTTAACATGGAATACATGATCTATTTTCAATGTTGAATTTCACTACATTGTTTTAACATGGAATACATGATCTATTCTCAATGTTTAATTTGACTACGTTGCTTTAACGTGGTATAGATGCACTTTGTTTTAATGTTGAATTTCCCTACATTGTTTTAACGTGGTATAGATGCTCTTTGTTTCAATGTTTAATTTCCCTACATTGTTTTAACATGGAATACATGATCTATTTTCAATGTTGAATTTCCCTATATTGTTTTAACGTGGTATAGATGCTCTTTTTTCAATGTTGAATTTCCCTACATTGGTTTAACATGGAATACATGATCTATTCTCAATGTTTAATTTGACTACGTTGCTTTAACGTGGTATAGATGCTCTTTGTTTCAATGTTTAATTTCCCTACGTTGTTTTAACATGGAATACATTATCTATTTCAATGTTTAATTTGACTACGTTGCTTTAACGTGGTATAGATGCTCTTTGTTTCAATGTTTAATTTCACTACATTGTCTTAACATGGAATACATGATCTATGTTCAATGTTGAATTCCACTACATTGTTTTAACATGGAATACATGATCTATGTTCAATGTTGAATTTGACTACGTTGTTTTAACATGGAATACATTATCTATTTTCAATGTTTAATTTGACTACGTTGCTTTAACGTGGTATAGATGCTCTTTGTTTCAATGTTTAATTGCCCTACATTGTCTTAACATGGAATACATGATCTATTTTCAATGTTGAATTTGACTACGTTGTTTTAACGTGGTATAGATGCTCTTTGTTTCAATGTTTAATTGCCCTACATTGTCTTAACATGGAATACATGATCTATTTTCAATGTTGAGTTTCCCTACGTTGTTTTAACGTAGTATAGATCATCTATTTTCAATGTTGAATTTCCCTACATTGTTTTAACATAGTTTAGATCATCTATTTTCAATGTTGAATTTCCCCATGTTGTTTTAACATAGGATAGATAATCCATTTTCAATGTTGAATTTCCCCATGTTGTTTTAACATAGGATAGATAATCCATTTTCAATGTTGAATTTCCCTGAGATAATCCATCCCACCTCACAGGTGTTCCACATAAAGATGCAGATCATGGTTAGATCACAGGTGTGCAAGTTTATCAGATTGTCAATTGTGGCCAGTGGAATGTTGGTCAACTCCTATTCAATGCTTGTGTGAAATTGCTGGATATTAGTGGGAATTGGGAAGTGAGAATTCCAACTAATATCCAGCAACTTCGTACAGCCATTCAAGAGGAGTGGATCAACATTCCACAGGCCACAATTGACAATCTGACAAACTCTATGGGAAGATGTGTCGCACTGCATGAGGCAAATGGTGATAGTCACACCAGATACTGACTTGTTCAGAGTCCCCAGAGCCCCAATAAAGCAAAACAAATGCACATTTCAGGGTGGCCTTTTATTGTGGATAGTCTAAGGCACATCTGTGGGGTGGGATGGATTATCTCAGCAAAGCAAAAGTGCTCACTATCACACATTTAAACAGATTTGTGAACAATGTTTGAGAGAAATGGTAATACTGTATATCTGGAATGGATTTTAGAGCTTTAAGTCCATCTCATGAAAAATGGGAGCAACATCAAAAGTGCGTTTATATTTTTATTGAGTGTAAAATAAGTGCGTATTTTGGCATTATTTGAGGCATATTGGAAGACAGACAATTGAAAATGTGCTGAAATGGCCTGTCACGGGGCATCCCGTGCCCTATACAAAACTCTTTAGAAGAAGCACTAAGCACCCACACAAACACACAAAGCAAATCCAATCAATATAACATCACCGGCCGGGTTGGGTTGGGTGCTACTGCCAGTGTCTGTGGGGTGTGGGGCAGAGAGCCTGAGAGACATTGTTTGTGCATGACTGCTTTAATTCATTTCATGTATTATTCATTATTATTCTTGATGAGTATTAATTATTATTCATGATATAAAATCTGTCAATGCATTGGTCCATAATGAGTTAACTTGAAATAATACAACAGTCATTTCAGAGAAAACATTTTATTGTTCATCATTTGTTTGTCACCTTGTCTCCACCAAAGCACTTGCCCTCTGCTCAGCTCCACTGCCCAACCAGAGCAGAGGCAGCCATTGGCTGAAATAGAGTGTGTTTCCTATGCTGCTGGTCTTTGCACTGTAATGTCTTCTTGTTGTCTTTGTTTATATGTTGTCTGTACATGTTGAGCATGAACCGAGACAAATTCCTATCAACTTCTGTTGACATGGCAATAAAGTTCTTGAATCTTGGAAGGTGCCAAGTGCTGTGGGAGGAGAGGGTGGATTACAAACCTAAATGATTAAAATCTGGTTACTATACAATATAAGTTATGTAGAGCATAGGGATGTTGGTCTAGCAGCTGATATTTTTGCTATTGATTTATATTGCTTGTATTTGAGTAAAGTGAGCTTGTAAATCAGCTGCTTTTCACTTAATTGAGAACCCTCTTGGTGGTGGGATCCACCCTACTGTATATAAGGGAGACTTCTGAGAGGGCTCTCCAGTTCTGTCTAACAGCCAAGCTGTGCACACCTTGTGTGCACAGCTTTTTTTTTTTTTTTTTTTTTTTTGTCATTTGTCCTTTGTTTGTGTTTGTTTTGTTGTTTTTGTTTGTTTGTTTGTGTTACGTTTGTCCTCTGTTCTTTTTTTTGTTTTGTGGCCAGTATTATTTTTTTCTGTATTTTTTCGGTTCACTGTATAAATGCACATGGTTCAAGATTTGGGTCTAAATAACCCCCTAAAGACTTCAACTGTTTTTAGCCTCCTGCCAATCTGGCAACCTCACATGGCCCTTTTAACAACATTGTTTGTTAAAACATATGTATAATATATAATATATATATATGGTTGAATTAATGTTGCTGGAATTCGACGTTGTTTCAATGCTGATTATGACCTGGTTGAATAAAGTTTGATTCATTGTCTACAATGGTTGAATCAATGTTTGTGTAATTCAACATTCTTTCAATCTTGATTATAACATGGTTGAATCAAGGTTGATTCATTGTCTACATTGGTTGAATCAATGTTTGTGTAATTCAACATTCTTTCAATCGTGATTATAACATGGTTGAATCAAGGTTGATTCATTGTCTACATTGGTTGAATCAATTGTTTGTGTAATTCAACATTCTTTCAATGGTGATTATAACATCGTTGAATCAAGGTTGATTCATTGTCTACAATGGTTGAATCAATGTTTGTGTAATTCAACATTCTTTCAATATTGATTATAACATGGTTGAATCAAGGTTGATTCATTGTCTACATTGGTTGAATCAATGTTTGTGTGATTCAACATTCTTTCAATATTGATTATAACATGGTTGAATCAAGGTTGATTCATCGTCTACATTGGTTGAATCAATGTTTGTGTAATTCAACATTCTTTCAATCTTGATTATAATATGGTTGAATCAAGGTTGATTCATTGTCTACATTGGTTGAATCAATGTTTGTGTAATTCAACATTCTTTCAATCTTGATTATAACATGTTGAATCAAGTTGATTCATTGTTTACATTGGTTGAATCAATGTTTGTAATTCTACATTCTTTCAATATTGATTCTGACATGGTTGAATCAAGGTTGATTCATTGTCTACATTTGGTTGAATCAATGTTTGTGTAATTCAACATTCTTCAATATCGATTATAACATAGTTGAATCAAGGTTGATTCGTTGTCTACATTGGTTGAATCAATGTTTGTGTAATTCAACATTCTTTCAATGGTGATTATAACATGGTTGAATCAAGGTTGATTCATTGTTTACATTGGTTGAATCAATGTTTGTAATTCAACATTCTTTCAATCTTGATTATAACATGGTTGAATCAAGGTTGATTCATTGTCTACATTGGTTGAATCAATGTTTGTGCAATTCAACATTCTTTCAATGTTGATCATAACATGGTTGAATCAAGGTTGATTCATTGTCTACATAGGTTGAAAATGCAACATCATTTCGATGCTGATCATAGCGAGCAACTTCAATGTTCTGTTCAATGTTCTCACATCAACGTTGATATCAACTTTAAGCCTGAACCGAATCTCAACATTGATTCAATAACTTTTTGCTATCTGGTATAGAACAGTGGTTTTCAACCTCTTTCATACCAGGGCCCACTATTTATTTAGAATTTCAGCCACGGACCACCAATTGATTACATTTTAGCCCCACAGACCCCACAACTAAAGATTTCATTTAGTTTTGTCCACAATTCCAGGCTGGATTTCAGAGAAACACAGTGAAATACAGATCAAAATGACTATTAATATCCTACATTCTGTAGTTGTGTAGACTTGGGATAATTTACATGAATATATTTTAACTCTTGAGAATGTAAACATGAAACCAAATGGACCCGCAAGGGTTGTTTACACTCTCAAAGAGTTACATCTGGTTAACCAACTTTCCATCATTTAGCCTGGGGACCTCCTGGAATCCTCTCAGGACCACTGGTGGTCCCGGACCACATGTTGAAAACCCCTGCCATAGACGCGAGCTGAGCATGCTCATCGCGTTAGCTATGCTAGATAGTTGCTGAGCTAGCTACCAGCTACATCACTATACAGACAAACACCACCACCACCACACCACCACCACCACCACCATCAAGTTGTCCCGTGGATGGAAATACGATTTAAAAGGCTATGGACGTGAATGGAAGCACAGATGTGTGCAACTATGCAATAACCGACAGCTCCGCTCCGATCATCTGTTTGTCAGCTGTATCTACTTGTTGCCCTGTGTCTGAGGCGTAGAGTATAGAGAATTGTGACATTGAGGGACAGAAAACAGCCCGGTCACGTGGTTCAAGTACTCGCGTGAGCTCACAACTCCAGCTGTCCCTATTCTTGTTGTCCTCATTCCGTAGAGGTCTATGTAGAAGCGCCTCCAATGGACTGGCCCCATGAAATTAACAGAGTTTGCGTAACTCTAAAACCCTGAATACTACGTCACACTCACACTGAATGTAGATGATCTACAAGCAATGTGCCCCATTGCAATGCATGGCTATATGAGCTTGTATATCTGTGGTTATTGTTTTTTGCGCAGCTGATGGAATCATTGATTCATCTCTTTAGGATCGATCTAACGTCCAATACAGGCGCTGTTTTGATCGCTCCGACACACGTGGCTCGATGTAACTGCGCAAAATTTAAGACCTAGATATAAAAATTCAAGACCTTTTTAAGTCTTTTTAAGGTATTATTTTCAAATTCATAAATTCAATGCTTTTAAGACTTTTTAAGATCCCGCGGGAACCCTGTTTACAGGGAAGTACTGTACTAACCAGTTAAAGGGGAATTCCACCCATTTTCAACATTTTTTTCTGAGAGCGTACAAATGCAACCAAATGAACCCTAACGGCGCCTAAAGAAATCCATTAACATGGTGAAAATACATCTTGATGATGTCATCAAGATGATTCACCGTGTCAGTGGTTTTCTTCAGACCTCCATTTCTTGGAACACAGCATGGAGAACTTTGTTTTTTTATCATGTCCACACAACACCTCTAGGGTATACTAATGACATATTAGAATGCTGAAAATGGTGGACTTCCCCTTTAAGTAACTAAACTGGTCCTCACCGTTGGCATCGAGGGCGATGATATCGGCTGCGTGCAGAATCTCCACCGTCAGTCTCTGCTCCGGTGCGTCGTAGTAGCACTTCACACTGATCCTCCCAAATCGAGTGTGTTTCAGCGTTTTCTGGAACAATTAAAAAGGGGTGCCGTGATTTTTGTATTTTTTTTTTCCCAATTTTGTACATGTTTAAGAGGTGACAGTATGTAAATAGACCCCTTGGTGTTTTTTATGTGCACTGATGTCTTCCTTTTGTATTTAGGGTTTCTTCCTGGGGGCTGAACCTTCCAGTCAAACGTGCCAATGAAAAAAACTTCAATATAGTGACATCACATGCTCAGCCCCCCCAGAACCATTTATGCATGCATAAGGTGGGGCAACCTGTAATATGAAGCACCTTGAGGTTCCCTAGGGCTGCACAGGCAACTTGTCTTATCAAGCGAGTGAGGCCATTTCTCAAGGCCAGACCAGGCACCACTCAGTGGGCAGTGGGTGCAGGTGCGGAGGTTCACCTAGAGCAAGAGGGAGAGAGAGAGAGATAGAGGAGAGAGAGAGAGAGAGAGAGAGAGAGAGAGGAGGAGAGGAGGGGGGGGGGGGCTGGGGAGAAGAGGGGAGCAGGGGGGGGAGAGACACAGCAGCAGAGTTTCAGCTTTACGAAAAGGTCAGTCAGGGGGGGGAAGACCAGAGTCCCAATAATTCCTCCATTTATCTGAACTAAAGCTGTGGTGTGTTACCCATGTAAAGTCCTTAAAACAGTTGAGGTTCCCTTTTAGAGTGACAGAATCAACTTGTCTTGAGCTGTTGCTACAGTTGAGCTGTTTCAGAGAGTGTTGGAAGCTGAGGAAGAGGTCAGAAATAAGAGAGAGAAGAGAGAGAGAGAGAGAGAGAGAGAGGAGAGAGAGAGAGAGAGAGAGAGAGAGAGAGAGAGAGAGAGGAGAAGAGAAGGGGAGGGGGGGGAGAGAGAGGGGGGGGGGGGGGGGGGGGGGGGGGGGGGGGGGGGGGGGGGGGGGGGGGGGGGGGGAGAGAGAGAGAGACTTCAGAGGCATGAGTGGGATAGTACAAGCAATCTATGGAAAAAAAGGGGTCAACCTGCACCTAATTGCAAAAAAAAAAAAAAAAACAAACTCAGATACTTTTGTATCTTAAATATGTCCTGAATAACATACATAAAAAGTTGCCTGGAATTGTCTGAGGAAAGTTATGAAATTGGCCCCTGTGAAGTGTGACCCCAACAAAAAACGTGTTTGCCCCTTTCTGCTATTATTTTCCACAATGCTAACAGGCTAAGGCCCTATAAGAAGTGGATAGAATGATTTACCAAACTTTTCTCAGTTGATCCTTGGTATTTTTTCATGTAAATCCATTTCTACAATGTACTTTTTTGGTATTCTGTTTTGTTAAGGAGATAATTAGCAGCATTTTGACACAGGCGAAATAACATTAATACTCAATAACGTTGTTTTTTATTATTGCAAACTAGCTGGTTAACTTGCCAGCAGTCCAATTTTTTTAAAGCTGACCTTTCCAATACCTAGATAGGCCTACTAACAGTCTGACCTATAGGAGTAGTTGTGGGCGTGTCTGGACCACCTGTATTCACTCATCTGCAATCAGGCCCACAGTACTTAAGCCTGCATCTCTCTCCACTCCCTGCCAGATTGTCTTGTGTTTCCCAAGCTTTCAAGCAATTTTTCAAGTCCAGTTCTAGTTTTTGCCCATAGCCTACTGATCTCTGCTTTGTAAGACCACGATTATGCCCAACACTTGCCAGTACCTCTC
>CM076965.1:20192397-20195787 GCA_039105355.1 Benthosema pterotum | reverse complement strand
GGGCCGCCGGGGGTCGGAAAGGGCCGGAGGAGCGTCTCCTACATACGGAATGGCCCAAGTCGGGGGCTTCTGGGGGTCCTTGGGCACAGAGGGGGGAAAGAGGGAAGCAGAGCCCAGGAGCTCGGGGCTCGGCCACTTTCACGTGGGGGAGAGCTGCACATGCGAAGCTCCAGGCTGCTCATGCGGAGAGGGGGGAAACTCCACGTTTAAGCAGGCACCTCGGCGGGCATGAGCCGGCCGCTCGCCCCCCCTGGGGGGCTGGAGGTCAGGCGCCGCCTTGTGGCCAAACTGGGAACTGCGCCCCCGCACCAAATGGACCCAGGGGGCACTCTCTCCAACCCTACCGCAGAGGTGAAAACTCTGGGGGCCATGCACCACTACCAGACTGCCGCCGCCCAGAAGGGCGCCACCAGGCGGCCGCACGGGGTACTGCGCCCCGCACCAATGGACCCACAGGACCTCCGTACCAGGGGCAATTTCTCCAACCTATCCCCCAGAGGTGAACCTCTGGGGGCCCATAGCACCACTACCAGAACGCCGCCGCCCCCCGAAGGGCGCCACCAGGCGGCCGCACGGGGTACTGGCCCCGCACCAAATGGACCCCAGAGGACCTCCGTCCAGGGCAATTTCTCCAACCTAACCCCCAGAGGTGAACCTCTGGGGGCCATGCACCACTACCAGACTGCCGCCTCCCCAGAAGGGCGCCACCAGGCGGCCGCACGGGGTACTGCGCCCCGCACCAAATGGACCCCAGAGGACCTCCGTCCAGGGGCTCTTTCTCCAACCTAACCCCCAGAGGTGAACCTCTGGGGGCCATGCACCACTACCAGAACGCCGCCGCCCCCGAAGGGCGCCACCAGGCGGCCGCACGGGGGTACTGCGCGCACCGCACCAAATGGACCCAGAGAGGACCTCCGTCCAGGGGCTCTTTCTCCAACCTAACCCCCAGAGGTGAACCTCTGGGGGCCATGCACCACTACCAGAACGCCGCCGCCCCGAAGGGCGCCACCAGGCCGCCTGTCCTGGGTACTGCCGCCAGTACCCAGTGCTCCAGGCACACCTCCGTGCAGGGGCACGTTCTCCAACCCACCCCCCAGAGGACAGCCTCTGGGGGCCATGCACCACAACCACCAGGCCACCGCCCAGGCCCAGGGCCCACTGACCCGCCGGGCGGGGGCCCAGGCCCTGGGTCAGGCACCCTCCCGGCCGAGAGCCACCACCCGGCGCTCCGTTCGAACATGTGCACCCACCCTTAAGCACCCCTCTCGGGGCATCAGAGTGATGTACCGCGCCGCAGGGACCGCGCCCCTGGGCATACTGTAGGACTTTGAAACAATTCTGGCCGGGGCCCGCGCCCCTGGCCATACCGATGGACTTGGAAACAATCCTGGCCGGGCCCGCGCCCCTGGCCATACCGATGGACTTTGAAACAATTCTGGGCCGGGGCCCGCGCCCCTGGCCATACCGATGGACACTGCAACAACTCTGGCCGTCTGTCCAGGGTACTGCCGCCAGTACCAAGTGCACCAGACAGGGGCCTTCTCTCCAAACCAACCCCCAGAGAGCATCCCTCTGGGGGCCATGCACCACCCACCAGGCCCCGTCCAGGGGCATTCACTCTAACCCAACCCCCAGAGACCATGCCTCTGGGGGCCATGCACCACTGACAGGCCCCGTCCAGGGGCACTCTCTCCAACCTAACCCCCAGAGAGCATCCCTCTGGGGGCCCATGCACCACCCACCACCCCCCCCACGCGCGGCCGACGACGTACTGCTGCCATCGTTTGATATCGGCCGCGGTGGCCAAGTGTCACCGCGCCGGAACTTTACTTACTTATTATGGGCTACCGCGTGGGCGTGCACGACGGGTAGAGCAGTTATACCGTGTCCCGCTTAAGGCGGGTAAGCTTTGGAATTTCACTCGGACCCATGTTTACAGAATTTGGGTATGCCCCGGCCGGGAGTCGAACCCGGGCAGCCGAGTTTCAAAGGCAGACACTCTAATCATGAGGCCACTCGGCTGGATACCGTGCAGCTTTCGCCGGGCAACTCCCTCCACCCCACCCCCTCTGGGAGTTGGAGGCCATGCACCACCAACAAACGACGTCACCCGCATGCGCCGCGCGTGTATGCGGGTGCTCGGCAAGTGTCTAGCCCGCTGCAGCTTGCCTCGGAGCCGCAGCGTGTGTGGCGGTGCGCGTTGACCACGTCACCGCCACCACGTCACCGCCGCGCCTGCACTTAAACGCGGAAGCGCCGGGTGTCTCTCCTGTTTGTTTACTATGCTACCTGACGATCACGATGTTATCACCAGCGAAGCGGCAGGTCCAGCACCGCCGCCTACGCCGACCAACCACACGCAAAGGTGGGTTTGAGTTTGACTTACGCTAGCCTAACTTTAACTTATAGTTTGGTTATTCGGTCTCGCTTTATGTTTATGTTTTACGTCCCACAGCAGCACGGAGAGGGGGGACGACTTAGCTCACAATATAGCCTCACTCCTGGAGGATTTTCGGGCAGATCTGCTGCCGTCCAGGCCCACCCAACAGAGGGTACGGAACATGTCTCAAAGGGTGACACATGTCCGGGCCTTCCTTGACTTCATGTGCCGTTCGGAGCCACCCACGCCGGCCGCGGGTATTCAATGCATCACCCACCGCGGCCGTTTCCTCAACTTCTTTAAAGTCATTAATTCGCGCTGGGCTCCGACCACCGTTCTCAACTACATCTCCGACCTGAGGAGATTCATGAACTATCTCAAAGAGCGGGGGCCGGCGTGCGCGATACCCTCCGCGCCGGATCTGGACCGGCTTCTACGGTGGCTCCGGATGGAGCGTGAGGGGCTCGCCGACGCCGTCGCACAACACAGGAACCGAACCCTGGACCGAAAATCCGAACTTACGATGACCCCGGCAGAGCTGCAACAATTACTCGCCGAGGCCAAACGGCATATCCCAGCCGCACTAGATCTGCTGGAAGAAGACCCTGGCTGCCTGACAACTGTTCACTGTGCCACAGGTCTCCTCGCCACCTATCTCGCCACAGTGAGCGGCTTGCGGCGCGGGTGCTTCGTATACATGCGGGACACGGATGTGTCCTCCGCCGTCCAAGCGAGCCCGGCCGCTATGTCATTCGCTTAGAGCACCACAAGACCCGCAGAACTACGGCCGCGAGGCTTGTGCTCACAGATACTGAGTATACATGGCTACGCCGCTTCCTGCAACAGCGGCGGTACATGGCCGGCTACGCCCGACAAGATGGAGCGTTCTTCTTCAGCTCAACCGGGCGCGCGTTCGAGAAGATGGGGACCCACGTTAAGGCGCAGGTACTCAAGCTTCTGAACCGCCCCGGTACTACATTGACCCACATCAGAAGTGCCGTCGCCACAGC
>CM076965.1:20117397-20182397 GCA_039105355.1 Benthosema pterotum | reverse complement strand
TCCAACCTATCCCCCAGAGGTGAACCTCTGGGGGCCATGCACCACTACCAGAACGCCGCCGCCCCCGAAGGGCGCCACCAGGCGGCCGCACGGGGTACTGCGCCCCGCACCAAATGGACCCCAGAGGACCTCCGTCCAGGGGCAATTTCTCCAACCTAACCCCCAGAGGTGAACCTCTGGGGGCCATGCACCACTACCAGACTGCCGCCTCCCCAGAAGGGCGCCACCAGGCGGCCGCACGGGGTACTGCGCCCCGCACCAAATGGACCCCAGAGGACCTCCGTCCAGGGGCTCTTTCTCCAACCTAACCCCCAGAGGTGAACCTCTGGGGGCCATGCACCACTACCAGAACGCCGCCGCCCCCGAAGGGCGCCACCAGGCGGCCGCACGGGGTACTGCGCCCCGCACCAAATGGACCCCAGAGGACCTCCGTCCAGGGGCTCTTTCTCCAACCTAACCCCCAGAGGTGAACCTCTGGGGGCCATGCACCACTACCAGAACGCCGCCGCCCCCGAAGGGCGCCACCAGGCCGCCTGTCCTGGGTACTGCCGCCAGTACCCAGTGCTCCAGGCACACCTCCGTGCAGGGGCACGTTCTCCAACCCACCCCCCAGAGGACAGCCTCTGGGGGCCATGCACCACAACCACCAGGCCACCGCCCAGGCCCAGGGCCCACTGACCCGCCGGGCGGGGGCCCAGGCCCTGGGTCAGGCACCCTCCCGGCCGAGAGCCACCACCCGGCGCTCCGTTCGAACATGTGCACCCACCCTTAAGCACCCCTCTCGGGGCATCAAGAGTGATGTACCGCGCCGCAGGGACCGCACGCCCCTGGGCATACTGTAGGACTTTGAAACAATTCTGGCCGGGGCCCGCGCCCCTGGCCATACCGATGGACTTTGAAACAATCCTGGCCGGGGCCCGCGCCCCTGGCCATACCGATGGACTTTGAAACAATTCTGGCCGGGGCCCGCGCCCCTGGCCATACCGATGGACACTGCAACAACTCTGGCCGTCTGTCCAGGGTACTGCCGCCAGTACCAAGTGCACCAGACAGGGGCCTTCTCTCCAAACCAACCCCCAGAGAGCATCCCTCTGGGGGCCATGCACCACCCACCAGGCCCCGTCCAGGGGCATTCACTCTAACCCAACCCCCAGAGACCATGCCTCTGGGGGCCATGCACCACTGACAGGCCCCGTCCAGGGGCACTCTCTCCAACCTAACCCCCAGAGAGCATCCCTCTGGGGGCCATGCACCACCCACCAGGCCCCCGCCACCGGCCGAGCGTACTGCTGCCATCGTTTGATATCGGCCGCGGTGGCCAAGTGTCACCGCGCCGGAACTTTACTTACTTATTATGGGCTACCGCGTGGGCGTGCACGACGGTAGAGCAGTTATACCGTGTCCCGCTTAAGGCGGGTAAGCTTTGGAATTCACTCGGACCCATGTTTACAGAATTTGGGTATGCCCCGGCCGGGAGTCGAACCCGGGCAGCCGAGTTCAAAGGCAGACACTCTAATCATGAGGCCACTCGGCTGGATACCGTGCAGCTTTCGCCGGGCAACTCCCTCCACCCCAACCCCCCTCTGGGAGTTGGAGGCCATGCACCACCAACAAACGACGTCACCCGCATGCGCCGCGCGTGTAATGTTATACCCTTGCGCTTTTGCAAGATTTCGTCATTTTTCGAAAATCTTCAAAATGATGAAAAAACGTAAGGCTATAGCCTTGCGTTTTTTTTCTCGAAATTTCAACATTTTTTCGAAAATGTTTAAAAATGCTCAAAACGGTGAAAAACGGCATGCTGAGCAAGACTGTAATGCTATACCCTTGCGCTTTTGCCAGATTTCGTCATTTTTCGAAAATCTTCAAAATGATGAAAAAACGTAAGGCTATAGCCTTGCGTTTTTTTTTCTCGAAATTTCGCATTTTTTTCGGAAATGCTCAAAAATGCTCAAAACGGTGAAAAAAGGCATGCTGAGCAAGACTGTAATGCTATACCCTTGCGCTTTTGCCAGATTTCGTCATTTTTCGAAAATCTTCAAAATGATGAAAAAATGTAAGGCTATAGCCTTGCGTTTTTTTTCCCGAAATTTCGACATTTTTTCGAAAATGCTCAAAAATGCTCAAAACGGTGAAAAACGGCATGCTGAGCAAGACTGTAATGCTATACCCTTGCGCTTTTGCCAGATTTCGTCATTTTTCGAAAATCCTCAAAATGATGAAAAAACGTAAGGCTATAGCCTTGCGTTTTTTTTCTCGAAATTTCGACATTTTTTCGAAAATGCTCAAAAATGCTCAAAACGGTGAAAAACGGCATGCTGAGCAAGACTGTAATGCTATACCCTTGCGCTTTTGCCAGATTTCGTCATTTTTCGAAAATCTTCAAAATGATGAAAAAACGTAAGGCTATAGCCTTGCGTTTTTTTCTCGAAATTTCGACATTTTTTCAGAAATGCTCAAAAATGCTCAAAACGGTGAAAAACGGCATGCTGAGCAAGACTGTAATGCTATACCCTTGCGCTTTTGCCAGATTTCGTCATTTTTCGAAAATCTTCAAAATGATGAAAAAACGTAAGGCTATAGCCTTGCGTTTTTTTTTTTCTCGAAATTTCGACATTTTTTCAAAAATGCTCAAAAATGCTCAAAACGGTGAAAAACGGCATGCTGAGCAAGACTGTAATGCTATACCCTTGCGCTTATGCCAGATTTCGTCATTTTTCGAAAATCTTCAAAATGATGAAAAAACGTAAGGCTATAGCCTTGCGTTTTTTTTCTTGAAATTTCGACATTTTTTCGAAAATGCTCAAAAATGCTCAAAACGGTGAAAAACGGCATGCTGAGCAAGACTGTAATGCTATACCCTTGCGCTTTTGCCAGATTTCGTCATTTTTCGAAAATCTTCAAAATTATGAAAAAACGTAAGGCTATAGCCTTGCGTTTTTTTTCTTGAAATTTCGACATTTTTTCGAAAATGCTCAAAAATGCTCAAAACGGTGAAAAACGGCATGCTGAGCAAGACTGTAATGCTATACCCTTGCGCTTTTGCCAGATTTCGTCATTTTTCGAAAATCTTCAAAATTATGAAAAAACGTAAGGCTATAGCCTTGCGTTTTTTTTTCTCGAAATTTCGACATTTTTTGAAAATGCTCAAAAATGCTCAAAACGGTGAAAAACGGCATGCTGAGCAAGACTGTAATGCTATACACTTGCGCTTTTGCCAGATTTCGTCATTTTTCGAAAATCTTCAAAATGATGAAAAAACGTAAGGCTATAGCCTTGCGTTTTTTTTCTCGAAATTTCGACATTTTTTTTGAAAATGCTCAAAAATGCTCAAAACGGTGAAAAACGGCATGCTGAGCAAGACTGTAATGCTATACCCTTGCGCTTTTGCCAGATTTCGTCATTTTTCGAAAATCTTCAAAATGATGAAAAAACGTAAGGCTATAGCCTTGCGTTTTTTTTCTCGAAATTTCGACGTTTTTTCAAAAATGCTCAAAAATGCTCAAAACGGTGAAAAACAGCATGCTGAGCAAGACTGTAATGCTATACCCTTGCGCTTTTGCCAGATTTCGTCATTTTTCGAAAATCTTCAAAATGATGAAAAAACGTAAGGCTATAGCCTTGCGTTTTTTTTTTCTCGAAATTTCGACATTTTTTCAAAAATGCTCAAAAATGCTCAAAACGGTGAAAAACGGCATGCTGAGCAAGACTGTAATGCTATACCCTTGCGCTTTTGCCCGATTTCGTCATTTTTCGAAAATCTTCAAAATGATGAAAAAACTTAAGGCTATAGCCTTGCGTTTTTTTTCTTGAAATTTCGACATTTTTTCGAAAATGCTCAAAAATGCTCAAAACGGTGAAAAACGGCATGCTGAGCAAGACTGTAATGCTATACCCTTGCGCTTTTGCCAGATTTCGTCATTTTTCGAAAATCTTCAAAATGATGAAAAAACGTAAGGCTATAGCCTTGCGTTTTTTTTTTCTCGAAATTTCGACATTTTTTCGAAAATGCTCAAAAATGCTCAAAACGGTGAAAAACGGCATGCTGAGCAAGACTGTAATGCTATACCCTTGCACTTTTGCCAGATTTCGTCATTTTTCGAAAATCTTCAAAATGATGAAAAAACGTAAGGCTATAGCCTTGCGTTTTTTTCTTGAAATTTCGACATTTTTTCGAAAATGCTCAAAAATGCTCAAAACGGTGAAAAACGGCATGCTGAGCAAGACTGTAATGCTATACCCTTGCGCTTTTGCCAGATTTCGTCATTTTTTGAAAATCTTCGAAATGATGAAAAAACGTAAGGCTATAGCCTTGCGTTTTTTTCTCGAAATTTCGACATTTTTTCGAAAATGCTCAAAAATGCTCAAAACGGTGAAAAACGGCATGCTGAGCAAGACTGTAATGCTATACCCTTGCGCTTTTGCCAGATTTCGTCATTTTTCGAAAATCTTCAAAATGATGAAAAAACTTGAGGCTATAGCCTTGCGTTTTTTTTCTTGAAATTTCGACATTTTTTCGAAAATGCTCAAAAATGCTCAAAACGGTGAAAAACGGCATGCTGAGCAAGACTGTAATGCTATACCCTTGCGCTTTTGCCAGATTTCGTCATTTTTCGAAAATCTTCAAAATGATGAAAAAACGTAAGGCTATAGCCTTGCGTTTTTTTTTTCTCGAAATTTCGACATTTTTTCGAAAATGCTCAAAAATGCTCAAAACGGTGAAAAACGGCATGCTGAGCAAGACTGTAATGCTATACCCTTGCACTTTTGCCAGATTTCGTCATTTTTCGAAAATCTTCAAAATGACGAAAAAACGTAAGGCTATAGCCTTGCGTTTTTTTTTCTTGAAATTTCGACATTTTTTCGAAAATGCTCAAAAATGCTCAAAACGGTGAAAAATGGCATGCTGAGCAAGACTGTAATGCTATACCCTTGCGCTTTTGCCAGATTTCGTCATTTTTTGAAAATCTTCAAAATGATGAAAACGTAAGGCTATAGCCTTGCGTTTTTTTTCTCGAAATTTCGACATTTTTTCGGAAATGCTCAAAAATGCTCAAAACGGTGAAAAACGGCATGCTGAGCAAGACTGTAATGCTATACCCTTGCGCTTTTGCCAGATTTCGTCATTTTTCGAAAATCTTCAAAATGATGAAAAAACGTAAGGCTATAGCCTTGCGTTTTTTTTCTTGAAATTTCGACATTTTTTCGAAAATGCTCAAAAATGCTCAAAACGGTGAAAAACGGCATGCTGAGCAAGACTGTAATGCTATACCCTTGCGCTTTTGTCAGATTTCGTCATTTTTCGAAAATCTTCAAAATGATGAAAAAACGTAAGGCTATAGCCTTGCGTTTTTTTTCTCGAAATTTCGACATTTTTTCGAAAATGCTCAAAAATGCTCAAAACGGTGAAAAACGGCATGCTGAGCAAGACTAATGCTATACCCTTGCGCTTTTGCCAGATTTCGTCATTTTTCGAAAATCTTCAAAATGATGAAAAAACGTAAGGCTATAGCCTTGCGTTTTTTTCCTCGAAATTTCGACATTTTTTTGGAAATGCTCAAAAATGCTCAAAACGGTGAAAAACGGCATGCTGAGCAAGACTGTAATGCTATACCCTTGCGCTTTTGCCAGATTTTGTCATTTTTCGAAAATCTTCAAAATGATGAAAAAACGTAAGGCTATAGCCTTGCGTTTTTTTTTTCTCGAAATTTCGACATTTTTTCGAAAATGCTCAAAAATGCTCAAAATGGTGAAAAACGGCATGCTGAGCAAGACTGTAATGCTATACCCTTGCGCTTTTGCCAGATTTCGTCATTTTTCGAAAATCTTCGAAATGATGAAAAAACGTAAGGCTATAGCCTTGCGTTTTTTTTCTCGAAATTTCGACATTTTTTCGAAAATGCTCAAAAATGCTCAAAACGGTGAAAAACAGCATGCTGAGCAAGACTGTAATGCTATACCCTTGCGCTTTTGCCAGATTTTGTCATTTTTCGAAAATCTTCAAAATGATGAAAAAACGTAAGGCTATAGCCTTGCGTTTTTTTTTCTCGAAATTTCGACATTTTTTCGAAAATGCTCAAAAATGCTCAAAACGGTGAAAAACGGCATGCTGAGCAAGACTGTAATGCTATACCCTTGCGCTTTTGCCAGATTTTGTCATTTTTCGAAAATCTTCAAAATGATGAAAAAACGTAAGGCTATAGCCTTGCGTTTTTTTTTCCCGAAATTTCGACATTTTTTCGGAAATGCTCAAAAATGCTCAAAACGGTGAAAAACGGCATGCTGAGCAAGACTGTAATGCTATACCCTTGCGCTTTTGCCAGATTTTGTCATTTTTCGAAAATCTTCAAAATGATGAAAAAACGTAAGGCTATAGCCTTGCGTTTTTTTTTCTCGAAATTTCGACATTTTTTTGAAAATGCTCAAAAATGCTCAAAACGGTGAAAAACGGCATGCTGAGCAAGACTGTAATGCTATACCCTTGCGCTTTTGCCAGATTTCGTCATTTTTCGAAAATCTTCAAAATGATGAAAAAACGTAAGGCTATAG
Organism: Benthosema pterotum; assembly: GCA_039105355.1. NCBI lineage: Eukaryota > Metazoa > Chordata > Actinopteri > Myctophiformes > Myctophidae > Benthosema > Benthosema pterotum. The sequence goes on along the minus strand of CM076965.1, from coordinate 20,175,848 downwards.
CCTTGCGTTTTTTTCTCGAAATTTCGACATTTTTTCGAAAATGCTCAAAAATGCTCAAAACGGTGAAAAACGGCATGCTGAGCAAGACTGTAATGCTATACCCTTGCGCTTTTGCCAGATTTCGTCATTTTTCGAAAATCTTCAAAATGATGAAAAAACGTAAGGCTATAGCCTTGCGTTTTTTTTCTCGAAATTTCGACATTTTTTCAGAAATGCTCAAAAATGCTCAAAACGGTGAAAAACGGCATGCTGAGCAAGACTGTAATGCTATACCCTTGCGCTTTTGCCAGATTTCGTCATTTTTCGAAAATCTTCAAAATGATGAAAAAACATAAGGCTATAGCCTTGCGTTTTTTTTTTCTCGAAATTTCGACATTTTTTCGAAAATGCTCAAAAATGCTCAAAACGGTGAAAAACGGCATGCTGAGCAAGACTGTAATGCTATACCCTTGCGCTTTTGCCCGATTTCGTCATTTTTCGAAAATCTTCAAAATGATGAAAAAACTTAAGGCTATAGCCTTGCGTTTTTTTTTCTTGAAATTTCGACATTTTTTCGAAAATGCTCAAAAATGCTCAAAACGGTGAAAAACGGCATGCTGAGCAAGACTGTAATGCTATACCCTTGCGCTTTTGCCAGATTTCGTCATTTTTCGAAAATCTTCAAAATGATGAAAAAACGTAAGGCTATAGCCTTGCGTTTTTTTTTTCTCGAAATTTCGACATTTTTTCGAAAATGCTCAAAAATGCTCAAAACGGTGAAAAACGGCATGCTGAGCAAGACTGTAATGCTATACCCTTGCACTTTTGCCAGATTCCGTCATTTTTCGAAAATCTTCAAAATGATGAAAAAACGTAAGGCTATAGCCTTGCGTTTTTTTTTTTCTCGAAATTTCGACATTTTTTCGAAAATGCTCAAAAATGCTCAAAACGGTGAAAAACGGCATGCTGAGCAAGACTGTAATGCTATACCCTTGCGCTTTTGCCAGATTTCGTCATTTTTCGAAAATCTTCGAAATGATGAAAAAACGTAAGGCTATAGCCTTGCGTTTTTTTCTCGAAATTTCGACATTTTTTCGAAAATGCTCAAAAATGCTCAAAACGGTGAAAAACAGCATGCTGAGCAAGACTGTAATGCTATACCCTTGCGCTTTTGCCAGATTTTGTCATTTTTCGAAAATCTTCAAAATGATGAAAAAACGTAAGGCTATAGCCTTGCGTTTTTTTTCTCGAAATTTCGACATTTTTTCGAAAATGCTCAAAAATGCTCAAAACGGTGAAAAACGGCATGCTGAGCAAGACTGTAATGCTATACCCTTGCACTTTTGCCAGATTTTGTCATTTTTCGAAAATCTTCAAAATGATGAAAAAACGTAAGGCTATAGCCTTGCGTTTTTTTTCCCGAAATTTCGACATTTTTTCGAAAATGCTCAAAAATGCTCAAAACGGTGAAAAACGGCATGCTGAGCAAGACTGTAATGCTATACCCTTGCGCTTTTGCCAGATTTTGTCATTTTTCGAAAATCTTCAAAATGATGAAAAAACGTAAGGCTATAGCCTTGCGTTTTTTTCTCTCGAAATTTCGACATTTTTTTGAAAATGCTCAAAAATGCTCAAAACGGTGAAAAACGGCATGCTGAGCAAGACTGTAATGCTATACCCTTGCGCTTTTGCCAGATTTCGTCATTTTTCGAAAATCTTCAAAATGATGAAAAAACGTAAGGCTATAGCCTTGCGTTTTTTTCTCGAAATTTCGACATTTTTTCGAAAATGCTCAAAAATGCTCAAAACGGTGAAAAACGGCATGCTGAGCAAGACTGTAATGCTATACCCTTGCGCTTTTGCCAGATTTCGTCATTTTTCGAAAATCTTCAAAATGATGAAAAAACGTAAGGCTATAGCCTTGCGTTTTTTTTCTCGAAATTTCGACATTTTTTCAGAAATGCTCAAAAATGCTCAAAACGGTGAAAAACAGCATGCTGAGCAAGACTGTAATGCTATACCCTTGCGCTTTTGCCAGATTTCGTCATTTTTCGAAAATCTTCAAAATGATGAAAAAACATAAGGCTATAGCCTTGCGTTTTTTTTTTCTCGAAATTTCGACATTTTTTCAAAAATGCTCAAAAATGCTCAAAACGGTGAAAAACGGCATGCTGAGCAAGACTGTAATGCTATACCCTTGCGCTTTTGCCCGATTTCGTCATTTTTCGAAAATCTTCAAAATGATGAAAAAACTTAAGGCTATAGCCTTGCGTTTTTTTTCTTGAAATTTCGACATTTTTTCGAAAATGCTCAAAAATGCTCAAAACGGTGAAAAACGGCATGCTGAGCAAGACTGTAATGCTATACCCTTGCGCTTTTGCCAGATTTCGTCATTTTTCGAAAATCTTCAAAATGATGAAAAAACGTAAGGCTATAGCCTTGCGTTTTTTTTTCTCGAAATTTCGACATTTTTTTCGAAAATGCTCAAAAATGCTCAAAACGGTGAAAAACGGCATGCTGAGCAAGACTGTAATGCTATACCCTTGCACTTTTGCCAGATTCCGTCATTTTTCGAAAATCTTCAAAATGATGAAAAAACGTAAGGCTATAGCCTTGCGTTTTTTTTCTTGAAATTTCGACATTTTTTCGAAAATGCTCAAAAATGCTCAAAACGGTGAAAAATGGCATGCTGAGCAAGACTGTAATGCTATACCCTTGCGCTTTTGCCAGATTTCGTCATTTTTTGAAAATCTTCGAAATGATGAAAAAACGTAAGGCTATAGCCTTGCGTTTTTTTTCTTGAAATTTCGACATTTTTTCGAAAATGCTCAAAAATGCTCAAAACGGTGAAAAACAGCATGCTGAGCAAGACTGTAATGCTATACCCTTGCGCTTTTGCCAGATTTCGTCATTTTTCGAAAATCTTCAAAATGATGAAAAAACGTAAGGCTATAGCCTTGCGTTTTTTTTCTTGAAATTTCGACATTTTTTCGAAAATGCTCAAAAATGCTCAAAACGGTGAAAAACGGCATGCTGAGCAAGACTAATGCTATACCCTTGCGCTTTTGCCAGATTTCGTCATTTTTCGAAAATCTTCAAAATGATGAAAAAACGTAAGGCTATAGCCTTGCGTTTTTTTCCCCCGAAATTTCGACATTTTTTTGGAAATGCTCAAAAATGCTCAAAACGGTGAAAAACGGCATGCTGAGCAAGACTGTAATGCTATACCCTTGCGCTTTTGCCAGATTTTGTCATTTTTCGAAAATCTTCAAAATGATGAAAAAACGTAAGGCTATAGCCTTGCGTTTGTTTTTTTCTCGAAATTTCGACATTTTTTCGAAAATGCTCAAAAATGCTCAAAACGGTGAAAAACGGCATGCTGAGCAAGACTGTAATGCTATACCCATGCGCTTTTGCCAGATTTCGTCATTTTTCGAAAATCTTCGAAATGATGAAAAAACGTAAGGCTATAGCCTTGCGTTTTTTTTTCTCGAAATTTCGACATTTTTTCGAAAATGCTCAAAAATGCTCAAAACGGTGAAAAACAGCATGCTGAGCAAGACTGTAATGCTATACCCTTGCGCTTTTGCCAGATTTTGTCATTTTTCGAAAATCTTCAAAATGATGAAAAAACGTAAGGCTATAGCCTTGCGTTTTTTTTTCTCGAAATTTCGACATTTTTTCGAAAATGCTCAAAAATGCTCAAAACGGTGAAAAACGGCATGCTGAGCAAGACTGTAATGCTATACCCTTGCGCTTTTGCCAGATTTTGTCATTTTTCGAAAATCTTCAAAATGATGAAAAAACGTAAGGCTATAGCCTTGCGTTTTTTTTCTCGAAATTTCGACATTTTTTCGAAAATGCTCAAAAATGCTCAAAACGGTGAAAAACGGTATGCTGAGCAAGACTGTAATGCTATACCCTTGCGCTTTTGCCAGATTTCGTCATTTTTCGAAAATCTTCAAAATGATGAAAAAACGTAAGGCTATAGCCTTGCGTTTTTTTTCTTGAAATTTCGACATTTTTTCGAAAATGCTCAAAAATGCTCAAAGCGGTGAAAAACGGCATGCTGAGCAAGACTGTAATGCTATACCCTTGCGCTTTTGCCAGATTTCGTCATTTTTCGAAAATCTTCAAAATGATGAAAAAACGTAAGGCTAGCCTTGCGTTTTTTCGAAATTCCGACATTTTTCGAAAATCCTCAAAACGATGAGAAACAGTATGCTGTGCAAGACCGTAAGGCTATAACCTTGCGATTTTGCCAGGTTTCGTCATTTTTGGAAAATCCTCAAAAATCCTCAAAAAGATAAACAACGGTAAGGCTATAGCCTTGCAGTTTTTCGAAACTTCGACATTTTCCAAAAATTCTCAAAACGATGAAAAACGCCATGCTGTGCAAGAGTGTAAGGCTATAACCTTGCGTTTTTGCCAGGTTTCGGCATTTTGTGAAAATCCCCAAAAATCCTCAAAATTATGAAAACGGTAAGGCTATAGCCTTGCGTTTTTTCAAAATTTCGACATTTTTCAAAAATGTCGATTTTGCCAGATTTCGTCATTTTTAGAAAATCGTCAAAAACGACAAAAAACGACACACTATAATATGTTGGGTTTTTTATCGTCATTTTTCGAATATCCTCAATCACATCACATACTATAACATGCCGTCCGATACCATGGATTATATAGCAAGTTTGTCAGCGTTTTTTATCATTTTTCGAAAATCTTAAAAAATGTCAAAAAACGACATGCTACAGTATGCCAACCAACATGGAGGGACTATAACCTGTCATTTTTTCCTCAACACAATGACCATAATATAAAAATAAACCATGTAAATACAGCATATTGAGGAGGGCACCGCAGGGAGTTGAACCCTGTTCCGGTAAACCAGAAGTCCTACAACCAGTGCCTTAGTTGTTGTTTTGTTGTCATTTACAGGTTCAACAGCAATCACATTAATTTACATGAATTTGAAAAATTAACAAAAAAGGAAAAATGACAGGCCACGGTCTTCGAGAATCCTCGAAAATGACTCAAAACCATGAACTATAGTATCTCCTCCAAGACCATGTACCCTTTTTTCCCCAAAAATCTTGCAAAACAATATACTTTAACCACGGCGAGGACCGTGACAAAATAGTGATGTCTTGATTGTGGCCAGATCAAAGCAATCCATAGTCAAATCAGACCCAGAATACCTGATTTCAACCAACACAAATCCTGACGACTAAAGACTGACGTCCCTGGATAAATCAGTGTCAGATTGAGGACAGACTAACTATGAGTGAACACATAGTTAGTCTGTCCTCAATCTGACTGCCCCACCAAACATGATGGCATGCAAAACAACCCCAAGATATTTCAAATTAAAGTGCTTCTATTTAAAATGATTTGAAACACTACTAGTGGTACTATAACTAACTACAGTTGTGGCACCACTAAACCAACAGCATTTCATCATTGAAAACTCTCTGAGTCAGACCTTTAGCTTTATGCATGCTGCATGTCTGTTGCAACTTCAACAACAACTGATGTTATTATTGATGCTTAATTGCCTAATAAAAGTCCTGTAACAAAAAATGGTATGGGGGCGGCTTCATCGCCCGTGACGCTTCACGCCACGGGCCATACCATTTTCTCCTGCCTCCCCAATTGGGAAATGCTACATCCGCCCCTGAGACTAGGCCAAATCACAGCCCATATGGGGATGATCTTCAGGTCATTTCCAGGACGTCTTTTCCAGTTGACATAATAAAGCTATAGCTAAGCTATTCTGAGACAGCCAGATCGGCCTAGTTATGATTGATTGACTTGAAACTAGAATAAAAGACATTTTCAGTTACAGTATCTAACACTTTTTTTGTTGCGTACATAATTCTGCATGTGTTCATTCATAGTTTTCATTCCTTCAGTGAGAATCTACAATGTAAATATTACGGATGTCCCGATCCACTTTTTTCAATTCCGATCCGATATCACAATTTCTGTGTTAGCCAATAACGATACCAAATTCCGATACCAGAAAATAATATATACAATATAATACAAAATATAAAAAAGATCTTATATGAAGTCCACCAAATAGCAGAATAATATAGCAGACTCCTCACTTTAATGTGCACCTGGGCAACTCCAAAGCAAATTCCACAACATTTTATTTACCTGCCATAGTGTCTAACCCTTACTCCTGTGTCTGATCAATGGTTATAGAGATGCGCAGTGACGTCACTGCCCCGGTTCCGGAAGTCTTTTCCCAATTCATTTTTCTCATAGACTTTTCGAAAATAATTTATATCAAGACGATTACGCCGCGGCCAAAGCCAACTCGAGTCGTGACAAATCATGATGACACACAAACTTTTGGGACAATAAAATAATTTCTAAGATGAAAAACGAAACAAAAAGTCTTGTATCATGCCGTTTTCTACTTCTTCCCAATTATATATTATATGACGATATTGTGTTTGTTGTCATGATTTGTCACGACCTGAGTTGGCTTTGGCCGCGGCGTAATCGTCTTGATATAAATTATTTTCGAAAAGTCTATGAGAAAAATGAATGGGGAAAAGACTTCCGGAACCGGGGCGGTGACGTCACTGCGCATCTCTATACTGTTATATTTACCAATACTGAATGGTCGGATAATAACAAATGAGGGCCAATACTGATACTTTTCTGGTACCGATACAGTATTCCTGATACCGATATGAACCGTTATGACAATAAAGGGCCCTTCCGATACTTTTTCTGATACCGATACAGTATCGGGACGTCCACAGTAAATACAGTATAGTCATGAAAATACAGAAAACGCATTGAACGAGAAGGTGCGTCCAACTATAGTATGTCCTCCGAGACCACGAGCTATAGTCATTGGTTACTCTTCGATTTCACCATTTTTCGAAAATCCTCAAAAATCGTATAGGATAGGACTTTTGGAAAAATCCAATTGGATTCCTATTGGAAATCCAATAGGATTTGTTGCAAAATCTTATAGGAGGAATCCTAAAGGAGTTTGACTATGGCTGTTTAACTTTTACTCTTTTGATCATATATAGTATCATATAAGGAAAGATATTATGATTCTGTGTGATAACATAACTACATATCTGGCATTTAACATATCTGGCATTTAACACAAAATCCATGTGTTAAATTGTGGAGGAACATACCTGGTACTGTGCGGCTTGCTCTGACCAATATGGCAGCTGTGTTGTCACATAATAACTCAAAAGAACAGCAGTGGCTAAAATATTATCTATTGGGAAACTGTTTCATACCTTGCAAATAAAACAACTGTAGATTCAGTTCATACAGTAGAAAGACTTTATTGATAATATGCCTCTACATCATAAATGGTCAGATTTAAGGTATCTCTTACTAAAACATTGTGCTTTTACTGACAAAAAAAGGAAAACAAAGAAAAGACAATGGGGCAAACTATAGACACCCTTGCCTCCTCCATGATCCAAGTGTTATGTTTGTGACTGTGCCCTTCACATAATGTCAATGATGATTCAAGTGTCTTCATTAGGAAAAGAAAAACCCTTGAGATGTACCATCTCATTACACATTAATAGCCCTGGTAGCCAGGATACTCGGCTCAAACAATGCCATTAATTTACCATAGAGCAATAGTCCTCAGTTAATACAGACAGGCATCCTACATGTCGCAATTGTACATGTAAACATCAGACAAAACAGATTACTTTTTAACAACAGTTTTTAACTTTCTCCTTTGCGATCTCTGTGAACAAGCAGTGATACAGTTTCTTCTTCTCCTCTGATAGGGCTTATATAGAAAAGTCTCCAATGGTTGTTGACAGTTTTGCCATAACAGCAAAACCTACTTTATGGTAAGCACTTTATGGCAAACAGAAATGTGCCATAAAGCAAACGTCTGCAGTGTTCAACAGCAACACAATTCTATTATTTTGCCATATTATTCAACAAACACTGCGTGGTCAAACGTTAAGCCTCACAAGAGGACATTGAAGGTTCTATCATTCAGGCTAATTGTGCTAAAAAATAATACATAAGGAAAATGATAAAAGAAAGAAAGATGAGTTTATCTTTATCACCAGTAACGTTATGGAGGTTTCATTGGAGGGATGCCTCAGTGCCGTTGTGTGAAGCAGCATGTGGCTTTGCTGTGGTGGAAGTTGGAACTTTATTCTATGCCCAGCCTGAGAAGCATCGGCAAATAAACGGAAACAACGCCCTCAGACAACAGAGTGTAAATCTCCAAAATGCATGGCAGTGGCTTTCATCCATATTTATCCAGCATTTAAGCCACAGACCATCATTTGATGAGGTTTAGTCTATCAGACCCCAAACTAAAGAATTTTGTTTTTGTCAGCATTTCTATGCTGTGTTTTGGAGATATAACATTACAAGGGAAACTACAAATAGCAACTCTTCTACATTCTCTAGTGTGTAGAAGAGTTGCTATAGTAGTGTAGACTTTCCTTGTAAATTAAGTAATTCAGATGATTACCAATAATATTACTCCGGAGAGCGTAAAATGAGACTATAACTATCGAGTTATAGATGTAGAAGGGTCCATTTGGTTACCAACTCTCCATAATTTATCAGGGGACTGGGGTTGAGAGTCACTGGGGTATATAGCACATTAAAGAGTGTAGTATGTCCAGCCAGTCCAGGTGTTTCTCCTCGATGGCCGTGGGAGTCGGGACGAGGACAGATGTGGGATTGCAGGAATCTCAATGGTTCAAGGTCAAGGGCAGATGTGGGATGAAGGTTGGAGGACAGGCGTCGGCCCTCTGTCTGTCCTCAGCTTCTTCTCCCTCGGGTCAAGGCAATCATTTTATTTTATCTCCAGCTTGTTCATTCGGATTTCGTGTTCTATTATGCTGATCTGGTTATAGCAGACTCTGTGCTCCAGCTCCTCCACTTTATCTCCCAGCGCAGAGAGCTTTCTCTCTACGGCGTTCAGGCTCCTCTGGATCTTCTCCATCTTTCTGTCAACGTGGGAAAGCGTCTCTGCCTTCATCTGCTGCAAGGCGGCCCAGGTGGCTGCGTTGGATGAGATGGCTTGATCCATGGCAGGAAATCAGGCTCTGGCTGGCACACACGCAGCTACAGTATATCCTGAGCTCAAGTTGAGCTGCTAGGATCAAGTCCTTAAGCACTGGGATATCAAAAATAACAATTAAAAAAAGAGGATCGTCAGGACTTTAAATAGAAGTTGCAAACTAATACCGGTGCAGTACAGACTGAGGCTTCAGCAAACCCTGCAGTGTGAAGTGAAGTCATCCCTCAGCTATAGCTGGGTGTTGGCCTCGAACAAAAAGCAAAAAAAACACACTGACATTTACTTTTGTAAATAACTGTGTGCAGAGTAAAGCAGTGAAGAGGTAAGGTAAAGAAAGAGACAGGATCTGTTGGAGGTGCACCTGTTACATGACATTTGATAGTCAATCTTAACACACTAGGCTTCTTTGAACATTCAATTATAATTGCAGATTATGTAATGTGTTATGATCTGCAGTGAACTAATTGAATAAGCAGTTAGTGGGAAAAATGGCTGCTTTATTGTATAGAGTGCATGTTGTATAATGCTACAACACGTTAATCACACTGTGTTGCATTCTCTCTGATGATGACAGCTACCTCCTGGAATGTTGCATGTTATCATTAACCTGTAAGAAAGCTTGGCATCAATTTAATTCTCTTGTCCGTGCTCAGATCCAGCCTACAGTCTGCCTGCCCTACTGTATCCAGTGAACAAGCACAGACACACAGGCGTTTTAGATGTGAGTAGCAATGTTAGCCAGTAGCCAGGGATAAGCCAATCAGAGACAGCATTTCCTTGACACATGTCACTCAATATTTTTTGCACTAAGGATGGAAGAAAAAGATACCTTAAACTATATCTTAAACTACCAAAATCACCAACAAAGTAGCTGAACAACACTTAATGCTACACATACATTTGAGGTTAACTACAACTACTCAACACTTGGTTACTTTACTGTGATGTCACTCAATATTTTTGCACTAAGGATGGAAGAAAAAGATACAGTACTATCTTAAACTACCAAAATCACCAACAAAGTAGCTGAACAACACTATAATGCTGCACATACATTTGAGGTAAACTACAACTACTCAACACTCAACACTTTACTGTGATGTTGGCATTCTCTAAATGTTCCCAGCATCATCGGTTCAAAGTTAAACACTTACAGGGTTGAGTTGTGAAGGCTGCCATCCAGAACAACACTTTACATATAATAAAACTGAGGAAATAGTGAGCACTGCCACTGTGGCTCATTGTACATGTTAATGGATTGTTCGCTGTGCTGCTCTTGTCTCTGAGAGTGTGTCTGTTTTTTTTTTTTATTCATGTTTCGGGGCTTTTATGCCTTTGCTGAGAGTCAACAATAGACAGACAGTAAAGGGGAGAGAGAGGGGGCGAGTTACACATGGCAAAGGCTGTGACCAGAGTCTTTCCTACAAACCTTTTTTTCCCCCACATTTTGTGCAAGAACATTCAAACTATTCACCTCCTCAATTCAATTCTATGAAACACAAAAGCTATCTCACATTTCCCAACCCCCAGCAATAAGTCACAGAGGCAAGCATGGTACTCTCTCACTGTAGGAACTTTATTGACAAGTGATGAATGTTGTGATTGTGACACCAAGTGGTTTGGATTGAAATGTGCATAGAGGAGAAGGAAATGAGAGGATTGGAAGACATGAGAGATGTAGAATATATATACAGTATATATAAAAAATGGTCCAGTTGAGATGAGATGGCAGGTGTAGTTTGGTTTAGCGTGGTTTTAATTTACTCGTAGATGAAGGCGTGTGCGGGGAGCTGGTAGGTGACGAACTCCTCAGGCTTGAACCACAGAGCCACCTCGTTCTTGGCGTTCTCCAGAGTGTCACTGCCGTGGATGATGTTCCTGAGAGAGGAGACCAGGGGAGGTGTGAGAGCGAATGTATTTGTTAGGGGTGTACCAAAACATTTTAACAGTGATTTGATCTGTATCACGATACAATGTTGAAGCATAATGATACATGGACGATATTGGTTCATTCTGGCGATACGATTCGATACAATTCGATTTGATTATCATTCAATGATCTAAAATCAGTACTATAACTATGTTGTATTTAGCGAATACGTATGTGTGGTTCGATATCGATTCGATACCGATTCTTTACATTGCAAATTGATATATTATAAAGTCAAACAATATGATACAATATTTTCTGTTTACATAACTATATAGTTCGATTTCGTTCTTTTTTTTAATTAAAAACGATATTGCGAAACAGTTTCTATATTGTTACACCCTTAGTATCTGTATCTTCTGTCTATCAATCTATGTTATGACAATGCTATCACAATGTTCTCATTGGTAACTAGTCATTTGAATAGGAGGGGTTCGATTAGCATATAGAGTTGGTGTGCCAAGTTTATAATTCATCATCTACTATGGTTGGTCTCTCTGTGTTGTCTCACCTGCCAATGTTGATGCAGAGGTCTCCACGGATGCTGCCAGGCTGAGACTTAGCTGGGTCGGTCTCACCGAGCATCAACCTGCCCATCTTCACAATGTTCTGTCCCTCCCACACCTAGAGAGAGAGAGAGAGAGATCATTTAATACACTTATCATTTGTCCAATTAAAGATTGCATACTGTGTCTGCATATATGTCTTTATGCAGGGAGGCAGTAGTAGAGGAATGCAAAGGAAGAAGAAAGGTGTGAGGTGTGAGTAGAGATAGTCAGTGTGTGATTGTGAGGATGTGTGTGAGCATGTATGTGTTCATTACCATGGCCAGGACGGGTCCAGAAGACATGTACTTGCAGAGTCCAGCGTAGAAAGGCATGGAGGCCAGGTCAGCATAGTGCTTCTTCATGTGGTCCTCAGATGCCTGAACAACAAACACACACACACACACACACACACAATAATGACTCATTCAGTCGTATTGTGTGACCATTGTAAACTATCATACAACAGAGGTCAGGACAGAGGGCTATAGTTGGCCACTAGGCCTATACGTATGGCTGTGCATCATGTTACCTGGATGAACTTAGCAGCAACCATCTTGAAGCCTTTGGCCTCAAAGCGCCTGATGATCTCACCACACAGGCCCCTGAGGACACCGTCGGGCTTGACTGCAATGAAGGTCTGCTCCATTTCTGCAGGTGCTGCGTTGGAAAGAAAGAAAGAAAGAAAGAAAGAAAGAAAGAAAGAAAGAAAGAAAGAAAGAAAGAAAGAAAGAAAGAAAGAAAGAAAGAAAGAAAGAAAGAAAGAAAGAAAGAAAGAAAGAAAGAAAGAAAGAAAGAAAGAAAGAAAAACTAAATCACAAATGGTAAGATTTCACCATAAGTCATTTAATGGCTATTTGACTGCATGTTCTTGACGCATATTGAATTTAAGTCGTTTCAATTTTGCTGTGGACATACATAACATATCACAATCCTTTGTATACTATGGGGGCACATGGTTTGTTATGTAGGCTAATTTAATTACAATGTATACTTGACCATCAGTATTCATAGAAAGTTTCTGTGCTAAATTGCTATCATCAACAAATAAAACAAACAATTCGTCGGCTATTAGGATAAATAGGATGTGTCTAATAAGCTACTGTACCTTTTCAACGGGAGTTGAACTTGTAAAGACAGCGGGAGTCAACTGCTCACGGCGGGGATGCGATCACCGGGACAGAACACTCCAAGGGACCACTATTTAAACACTCCATGACACAGGGAGGGGAGGGGCCGTGGGGGGAGCTGAGTGAATGTCAAGTGTTATGGAGGGTCGGCGGTGTCTGGTTGGCACAGCTCTGGAGACACACACACACACACACACGCACACGCACGTGCACGCACACACACACACACACACACACACACACACACAGAGAGAAAGAGAGAGAGAAAGAGAGAGAGAAAGAGACAGAGACAGAGCATGAGGGAATGTGTGGAAGGCACATACTATAGGCAGTAAATTTATAGAAGTGATTTTGCAGCCTCCTTTGGTCTTCCTGAAAAATGTATTTGAAGAAAGCCAGCGTTCTTAATGGATGGTTTCAGGACATCCCACACTTTGGTTCCAGTGCAGTAGAACCCACAGAACCATATAGGAGGGTGACAGCAGATCTCCGTCTAGTGCAATGTTTTTCAACCCTTTTTGATACCAGGGTCCACTATTTATTCAGCATTTTAGCCACAGACCACCAATTGATGTTGTTTTAGTCTCTCGGACCCAAAACTAAGGTTTTTCAAGTTTGTGTCCACAATTTAGGAGAGATGAACTGACAAAACATTGGTCAGAATAACAATTCTTCTACATTTTCTAATTGTGTACGTTCTTGAAAATGAAGTAATTCAGATGTCTAAATATAGGCCCTAATTTAACTGTTGAAAACTCGTGCTCTAGTGGGTGTACTGTTAGTCAGTTATTGTTCATTGTTTCTAAATTATGATACCCCTTAGATTTTGCCATGACGAAAGCTAGTCTTCCAGACATCCGATGCAGACAAAGAACTTAACAAAAAAATGAATTTCATCGACATTCCATCACTATAATCACTATTGTTCAATAACAGTAGTGTTCTACAATTTAACTACCAAAGTAGTACAGGCAGAGTTTTGTGTTTGTATTAGTTATGCAATAAGGCACTGAGTTCCATCCTATTAGCTCTACAGATAATAGATTATTTGGTTGAGTGATGAGGGTGTTACAAGATCACCTGAACTGTCTATTCATAAGGTTCTATTCATAAGGTTCTATTCATAAAGGTCAGCTCTTATGTATCATACAGTACGTCTGGGATTATTGATCACATAATAGGCCAATGCTGGCACACCCTAGCCGCAATGCAACTCTAGATTTTTCATAATGGGATATGCATCTAGAGTTTGCAATACCCTCCATTGACTCCAAAGGACAAAAAAAATCATCTGTGATCTGCTTGTAACTCACCAACATTGCAGCAGCTGTATGGAAAGGTTGAATTATCCTCTTTCAATCTGCACAGTTTTTGTTTGATAAAAATCCACCATATACTGTATATGGTATGAGCTACTTTCTGTCAGTAAATTAAAGTGCTGGACTTTGGAGGCACTCATTTGTATTAACGGGTCGGGCTGCTGCCTCCTCCATTATGTGCAAATTCTAAACAGGTGGTACACAGGGACGTTCATTGACTAATGATGAGCACTTCCAAAGTCCAGTACTTAGAAAAATATTCCCTGAATTATATTTATATTATATATAAAGAGAATTTATATATGCTTTGCAGATAGTAAGAGGATAATTCAACCTTTCTATACAGCTGCAATGTTGGTGAGTTTAACATTGTTTAATACAAGCAGATCACAGATGAAAATTCTTGTCATTGGGAATCAATGGAGGGTATTGCAACTCTAGATTCATCCTGTTATAAAAATAAATAAATAAATAATCTGGAGTTGAATTGCAGCTAGGCACACCCTGTAATAACACCCCCTATAAATAACACTAATGCCTTTCAAAGAACATATAGGTGGAGTGGCAGTTGGCACATGCTGTATGTTAGTTGAAACCCCAAATACAAAGAGAGAACATATTTGCACTGAGCAACCACACCAGGGGGTCTAATGAGGTACTCTCAACCTCGTGTGAAAAAGAAAACAAAAAGATGTACGAATATCATTGTATCCCATGTTTTATAATGTCATCTTCTTTCCAACCTCATTTCGATGCTTCTTATAGATATGGCACTAAGACAGATATCTGTCAACAGAAAGTGTAGTAAGCCTTGCTGACAGGCCGGTCTACAGACATCAGGAACACGATCCGTCTGGACTGGTTCCAGGGTTCCTATATGAAGCACAACCACCAACCTTTATCACTCTTATGACCTGCGATCCACTTTGTTCCTCCGTCACGCCTGCAGTCAGCCTTGTCGTGTGATTCCATGAAGGCTCTTTACAACGCTATCAGCTGAGTATTTTATTCGCAACTGCATAAAGAATAATAACATAACACATATAGCGGTGGTGTGAAGTAAACAACTTCACCGGCACAATGACGTCACAAATGTGACGTCAGACAAGCCTGTCCTTCAATACAAGCCAAAATATTGTCTGTCAGGCAGAAGCCTCTTATCTCCAGATTCCACATTTTTGTGTTAGTTTTTTTTATAAATTAACGCCTAACTTGATCAAACTCTATTTATTCAGCATTTGAGCCACAGACCACCATTTGAGGACATTTAGGCCCCACAGACCCCCAAACTAAAGATATGAGATTTTATTTTACTTTTGTCCACAATATGGATTAACAGGCAAACATACAGATCGAAATGACCATTCATTTTCTAGTTGTGTAGACTTGGGATAATTCAGATGATGAATAATTTAAATCTTGAGTGTAAACATGAAACCAAATGGACCGTTGCGGGCAAGGGTCCATTTGGACTACTGGTGGTCCCCGGACCACTGGTTAAAAACCACTGAACTATAGCATTACACAAAAGTCATTTGCTTGGGTTGGGTTGGAGAGTTATATCAGTTCCAGCAGGGAACCCCTCCATCCCCCCAGACTATCGTTTCTCTGACCACATCAGCCAGCTCTGACTGCGGGGATCCCGAGGCGTTGCCAGATATACAGTAATCCCCCTCCAACGGGACGTCCCGGTCAGCCCCATGGCCTCTGTCCAGCTGGATATGCCTGGGAAGCCTCCCTGCCCCTGGGGAGGCGACCGGTCCAGCCCAGGAGGCATCCCAAGAGCCCCAACACCTCCACTGGCTCCTCTCTGTGCAGAGGAACAGTATGCTCCACTCAGTCTCTCATAGAGCAGTGGTTTTCAACCAGTGGCCTGGGGCCCACCCACCAGTGGTCCTTGAGAGGGTTAGGTGGTCCCCAGCTAAGTTGGTTAACCAGATGTAACTCTTAAGAGCGTAAACATGGAACTAAATGGACCCTTTGCGGGTCGTCCATTTGGTTTCATGTTTACACTCTCAAGAGTTAAAATATTCATCATGTGAATTAGCCCAAAGTTTACACAACTTGAGAATGTAGAAGACTAATGGTCATTTTGATCTGTATGTTTGGACTGTTTTGTTTCCCAAATCCAGGCTGGAATTGTGGGGTCTGTGGGGCTAAAATGTCCTCAAAATGGTGATTCATGGTTCAAATGCTGAATAAATGGTGGGGCCTGGCATCAAAAAGGTTGAAAACCACTGCCATGGATGACCAGGCTACTGTATGGACATGCCTTCCAGTAAGTCAACCTTGAATAGTCTGTTTGAAATGAAAATGATTAGTTAACTCCATTGTTGCCGTCAGGCAGAAGGTCCCCATGTCCATACTGTAACTTTTTTTTATATATTCCTTTGTAAAATATTAGCCTACTTGATCATACTAAAGCTTCACACAAACATTAGCAGGTCCACAGTTTTCGACTTATAGTTCTACTATTTTCTCAGAACAGGGTTGAATGTAAGGTAGACAGAGATTCTATAAAAAGACATGCACGCACGCACGCACGCACGCACGCACGCACGCACGCACGCACGCACGCACGCACGCACGCACGCACGCACAGGTGTCCATAAGCCGGGATGCATGCATACAAAATATTTACAGTGCTCAGAATCGCACTGCACAATCACATGTACACTTGTAGATCTGAATAGATCTGAATGCATGTAATGGGACAGTTATGTTCAGTCAGTGTACACTGCATTGTGCCTTTTATAAATTAAGCTATACAGTAGTTTATCTTGATTGTTCAACATAACGTAAAAGACTATCAACCACTTTTTCTGTTCCATTTTGGTTGAAACGATGTGAAATGTATTACATACAAACTATTCCAACTGAGAAACACGTGTGGCTCTGTCTATTTATAACTAGTATATACTTACACTATAGAGTCTCTAATGGCACTAGTGAACTGTATGCTATCCTATTCCCTGTACTCTATACACACTAATGAACTATGAAATTGATGAATCAACGAAAGGAAAGAACATACATGTCCATATTATCTCTCTCTCTGTCTCCCTCCCGCAGGGCCAAGAGATGTTCCAACCAGACACCACCGACCCTCCGTAACACTTGACATTCACTCCTCCCGGGGACCCCTCCCCTCCTTGTGTCACAGAGTGTTTAAATAGTGGGCCCTTGGAGTTGTTCGTCCCCGGTGATCGCATCCTCTGCCGTGAGCAGTTGACTTCCGCTGTCCTTACAAGTTCCTGGGAACTCCCATTGAAAGGTACAGTATCTTTGACGTTGGCATGACGTTAGTTGATGAAAATTTATTACAGAAACGTTCTATTGCAGTGGTTTTCACCCAGTGGTCCTTGAGAGAGTTCCAGGTGGTCCTCAGGCTAAATCATGCAAAGTTGGTTAACCGGGTGTAACAATTTGAGAGCGTAAAAATGAAACCATTAAAATATTCCAGTTAAAATATTCATCATCTGAATTAGCCCAAGTCTACACAACTAGAGCACGTAGAAGATTAATAGTAATTTTGATCTGTATGTTTGACTGTTTGGTTTCTGTGGACAAACACAAAAGAAATCTTTAGTTTTGGGGTATGTGGGGCTAAAATGTATCAAAAAGGTTGAAAACCACGGTTCTATTGCATACATTTTCTGCCTTTTCGCGAAGACTATCCACTCATGTAATATAGATACAGTTGGTGATAACAATAGACCATGTCCACAAATATAGCCTAGATAACAAAACCATGTGCACAATAGACGTGTGTGTGTCCACAGCAATACTGATAGCCTACACTATATGTATACTTATGTGCGTGAAAATGCATATTGTGATTCTTTCTTCCTTTCCACTCAGCACCTGCAGTGATGGAGCAGACATTCGTTGCAGTCAAGCCCGACGGCGTGATGAGAGGCCTGTGTGGTGAGATCATTAAGCGCTTTGAAAAGAAAGGCTTCAAGCTGGTTGCTGCTAAATTCATCCAGGTAACTGCTGTGTGCACCACTGTAATGCGTAGGCCTGCTCGACCAGCCCTCTATTATGTATATTGTGCAGATTATGATGATCAAAATACGACTGAATGATTCATCATGTGCGTGTGTGTGTTGTTCAGGCCTCTGAGGACCACATGAAGAAGCACTATGCTGACCTGGCCTCCATGCCTTTCTACGCTGGACTCTGCAAGTACATGTCTTCTGGACCCGTCCTGGCCATGGTAATGATGAACTCACTGACACAATGCACTCACTGACCCCCACATACACATGTCGTGCTTTTGTACTGCATGCTACTGACTACACACAATGATTGCACTTATCGATTCCTTTTTTCTGATTAATTGAATGATAAAGAAGAATGTTTTTGTTTTTGTAAACTTTGAACACCACATCATGTTCCGGATTGCTCCTTTAAAGTTCAAACATACTCCAGGGTGAAGTGAGTTTAGATGAAGAGTTTTCAGCCTGGATCATACATACACCATAGTGAAGCCTCAAACAGCTACACCACAGTGCAAACTCTTCACCTAAAACCACTTCACCCTAGAGTATGAAATAGCCTTTAGAGTCAAGTTTTTTTGGGGGGAAAATGTCCCTTTACTGTCTCTGTCACCCTTTACTGTCATTGATCTACTCATGTACTGCATTTTCCGCACTATAAGGTGCACCTTCAAAGAATGGCCTATTTTAGAACCGTTTTCATATATAAGACGAACCGGATTATAAGGCACATAGAATAGAAGCTACTGCAGTCAAGATATAATAGAAGCTACTCCAGTCAAATGATCCATATACATGTATAAGCGTTAGGCTCTGGGTTATAAGGTGCACTGTCATTTCAGAAAATTAAAGGCTTTTAGCTTGTAGTCCAGAAAATACAGTACACTGTTCAATTTCTACTCACACCTCTCATTCCTCTCCTGCTTGATCGAGGAGTACATGTATGCATTGTGCAGATACAGTTACACTGCTATCATTAATTTATCAAAATACAACAATGTATTAATCTCCCTCTCTAGGTGTGGGAGGGACAGAACATTGTGAAGATGGGCAGGCTGATCCTCGGTGAGACCGACCCAGCTAAGTCTCAGCCTGGCAGCATCCGTGGAGACCTCTGCGTCAACATTGGCAGGTGAGCAGCACCTATGGAAAACAAAGAAAATTAGCCCTTCACTAAATCCCTCCTTGTCCAATAGGCACATTAGCAGATCTGGAACAAGACAGGAAAGCTTGACCTGCATAGCAACAGTTGCTAAACTATTTTGAATGGCATTGGACAGGTGGGGTTTAGAGAAGGGCTGATTGTAGATGATCATTGATAGATGGGGCTGGTCGATGCTAGGGGTGTTTGTTACTTCCAACTGTCCTCATCTCTCTCAGGAACATCATCCATGGCAGCGACACCGTGGAGAACGCCAAGATGGAGGTGGGGCTGTGGTTCAAGCCTGAGGAGTTCGTCACCTACCAGCTCCCTGCACACGCCTTCATCTACGAGTAAACTGAACCAAACACCTGCCATCTCAACTGGACCATTTTTATACTGTACTCTATATCTCTCATGTCTTACAATCCTCACATGTTGTTCTTGTGCACTTTTCTATCAAAACCACTCAGCAGTCACTCAAAAAACCTACATCACATGTCAATAAAGTTCCTTCTGTGAGAGAGTACCATGATTGTCTGTCTCTGACTTTCTCCTGGGATGCTGTAAACAGGCCCCTCCCACCAACTGTGGATGCAGACTATCAGGATTTTATGATTTTATATAGACATCGTCTGCCTCTGACTGTACTTGTGTTTGTATGTCTTTTTACATGTCTATGGACCATGCATCTTTAATAAAGACCATGCATCTTTAAAAAAAAGATTGATTATCAAACTTTTGACTTACGGTTTAAGAGTTATAGGCCAGAATGTATAGAGAGGAATTATGTCAGAACGTCCTGCTCTGTGGCAAACTGAACCATACTGGAGTGCTGCACTGTCGCTGTTGACAAAGTCCTCTTCTCTCCTATTGCCCAACTTGCCCCAGTTCAGGGATAGAAGCAAAAACTTTTACACCCATTGGGCCGTTTCTGTTCCTCTCTATATAGTACCATGAGGCCAGGGTTATAATAGTTAACTAAAACAAAAAAAAATGAACTAAAATTCAAACATTCGAGTTAACTGAAACAAAAAAAAAAAAAAAGAATAGCAAAGAACGATAACTAAAACTGCAACGTGGGTTCTGAAAACTAACTGAAATTATACCCAAAATACCCTTAGTTTTAGTTTTTAATAAAGCTTTTAAAGTTCAAAATGTGTCTGTGACCAGCATGAGCCTGAGCCATTTCTAGTTCTTCTATTCACTGAGTTCCAGAACACGGAGGGTGATTACCAACACTTTCCAACTTTAGCATATTTTAATCCTATACCTGACAACCAAAGCACAGAAAAAAAATAATAATAATAACTATAATAAACCTGCATGAGGCTGGCCAATAATTCTAGGTTAAGTAGCATGGCAGTGTTACATGCTGGAAAAGACAGCTAGGTAGTTTAGTAATTAAGCACTGCCCAATAATATTTATTTCCTGCAATTATTCATACTACATTATTCCCATTTAGATGACACAATATGCTAGAGTCCCTTACTTAACTGTAGGGAGTACAAACACCATAAACAATCTGGGGGTTACCATCTACTGTATATACAGACCATGCAAATACAACATTGAGCAGGGCACTGCAGGGAATTGAACCCCGTTCCGGTAAACCAGAAGTCCACACCAGTGCCATAGTTTGTTTTGTTGTAATTTACAGGTCCAAAAGTCAGTCGCATTGATTGACATTTCAACCACCCCGACAACAAAACAGTACACACAATGAACATTTCTACATATCATTGATAACTAGTATCCTACAAAAAAAATTAAACAGTCCATGAATGACAGTAGTATTTATAGCTTAACACAATACTCAGACAAAGAAAATATATATTTTTCCATGCTCATAAAGTGCTACAAAGTGCCATAAGTGAAGAGTGCAGCAGCAAACACTAGGGTCATAAGCCCATCGCCAGTGCCACGATGAAGTTTTAGCTACAAATTGCAGCATACATAAATCCAGTCAACCAACATCACATACCTAACCCTAACCTAACCGTGTGCATTATGTGATGCTGGCAGACATGAATCCTTACACAAGTGTGTAATGACATAAACACACATCAAACACCGGGCCTGTGTTCATGTTTGATGTGAGGTTACGTGGTGAAACCTTACTCGCAAATTAGATCTGAGAGAACACCAACAATGGTCTTATGACTTAGATGTTTGCTGCTGTACTTCTCACTTTAAGCACTTTGAGCTCTTTATGAACACAAAAGAAAGAGATTTCCTTGGTCTCAAGCAGTTTACCTTAATATTTTCGTGGAGTGATTGCTATGAAAGAAAACAAATTCCAATTCACACAAGGAATTGAAATAATTCAATACACATAGGCAAGAAGAGGTTACTTTAAAAAACGATCAATAGAGTCTGAGACAACGAACAAACGTCATTAAAGCAAATACTTACGCCTAGGCAAGAATACTTAAGCATCTTGATCCTGGGCCAAAGCTTCCAGCTGTCCCCACAGCAAAGAATTGGTTTTAAAAAAGCTTGCGTAGAAATCCACTTGCAAATTACACGAACACAAATTGGGCCACAGCATTTGTCAATACTACGAACATTAGTACACAACATAGAACAAAATATGCCATGATCGATGCGCCTTCTCAACTTAAGTGGAATCCCATCCATTTTCAACATTATATAAAAAAAAGATAGTAAAATGTTGAAAAGGGCTGGAAATTCCCCTTCAGAGTCTACCTCTCCTGAACAAAACGACGCCAACGTGAATGACAAGTTATGAAATTACATAAATGCACATCGCATACCGGGCCTGTATTCATATGTGATGTGAACTCACGTAATTGATGATTTATGTGCAAATAGCACAACGCAAATAAAACCTGCACTAGACGCAATCCGATTCACGCACCACATACTAGTGAAGGACTAGTGTGAAAGGTAGGAAGAAAGAGAAATGAGTTTAAAAAGCGAATAAATTAAAAGCGATCAAGGGAGTCTGAGACAAACAAAAACAAATAACTTTATTAAAGCAAAGATTGAAGAGGAGAAAGGAAAGTCAGCTAGAAATCTTGTACATCCCAAACAGAGATACAAGGTTTCTGCCCAACAGATAAACTACGCTCACTTACCTTCAATATCAGCCACTAAACTCACAATACACACCAACCAAGGAATCAAATGACACAGCCATCATTTGCTTCCTCCGTTAGTTTTCCAGAAGGAGCGCATGCAATAACCTGCATTGGCATTGCTGGCTTAGCCATCACATTGCCAAGGGTTTGGGTTGCCGGATAACACTGCCGGCTGCACTGGCTCTTCCGGACGCTGCCACTGCCGGTGATTGCATAGAATCGCTCCCTCTAGTTTGCACAGACTTCAACACAACATTAAGCAGGCTACATGCTACCACAATGACAGACAAATCGCATAACCTCATCACATGTGTATGCACAAAGTAGAGTAGTGAAGAACTAGGGCAATAGATAGTAAAGGAGGAGATTAAGAAAATACTTTAAAAAATGAAATGCGATTAAAAACTCAGAACAAAAACAGATAACTTTATTAAAAGCAAAGAATGGAAGCGAAAGGAGACCTGACTCTACAACATAACATACACATGTGATGTTAACTGTATAACGTTAAATAAATCAAATGCCGCCACAAACATCACATGGTCCCATAGTGGCACGGGACATGGTCTGGCATTACCATACTGTAGATGAATTATACCCGGCACGCATGACAACCTACGGTATGGTAGCATGTAGCTCACTTACACAAGCGGTTCACTAACCTTCCACTGCTAACTGCACACAGCAGTGTTATCAAAGCACCTTTCACAGCCAACAGCACCCAGTAGTGGAATCAAAACGCCTCTCACAGCCAAATGTGGCAACAGCACCGTAGAGTCTGTACCTCCGGTCAGCTTCACCTTCTGAAACGGCAGGAGGAAAGAAAGAAAACTTTTAGTTTAGGCTTAAAGGGTGACATTTTGGAATTCATAGCATAGTCTAACAGGGCTGTGTCACCAGCATTTAAACTTCATTAAGAGTTAGTTTTTTTGTTTTTTAACTTAAGCTGCAATTAACATAGTAGTGTCAAAGGCATTATGTCCAGAGTCCTGTGGTGAAGTTCTGCTCTGGGTGAATATTTTGTGGGATCACAGTAAAATTAAAACTAACATCATTTGTATTGTTGTCAAATTTCTCAAGTATTAACACATCATTCATTTGACTCCCCCTCACAGGGAACTGTTTGTGTCCATCACTAGGCCTAAAAAGTAGTTCATGTGAGGTGTGTGGGGGTCAAAAAACGAACAAAGGATGTGCTAATATTTTAGGAATAAATTACAAATTGTGTTAGTTTTGTGAATTCGTTTACTTTTAGTGTGTGACCTCCATACAATAACCAGGACTACTTAGAATTCCTCAAAACCAGAGCAGAACTGCCACCATGGGACTGAACATCAAATACAGTTGACACCACCATTTCATACAACTCGATTTGACAACTTTTGCAAAAAGTGCTGCCAACAACAGGAGTGATGTGAAGTTAAATTACCCTTTAAAAAAAATACCCTTAAAGGGGGTGCAATTTTAATTTAAGCTTTGAATTCAAATTGTGACAGGCACTTGTGAAATTGTTTTATGAAACCTACAATCTTCAAAGTCAAACACAATACTTTGTTAAAGGACACCATATTACACCCACAGGAAAGCGTTTTAAATATTCTACATGTCATTAAAGCTGTACTGGGTAACATTTTCCACAAAACACATTTTAAATTGATACAGGCTAGCCTGGCATATTTGTCACATTACTCATATCCTGAATTTAAGCCTGCAAAGCTTATTCAAAAGATGTTTTCTAGGAAAAGGTGGTGATGGGGTATATCTTGCATTTGTGAAAAAGGCCCAATTTCAGAAAAGGTTCAGAATACCATAGGGTGTAACCACATACTTATGAGGATGTGAATCTCATTTGTGGAAAAGCTTAAGTTTGTATAAAAGTTTGAAAAGCAATAACTCCCCAGTGCCCACAGGGAATACAACAGGGGTGTAACTAACCCCTCATACTCACAGGGACCTGAAGTCAGTACAATGACCCTAAACCATATCTAAATTATATGGAAAAAGCTTAATTGCAGAATGTGATAACAGCAGTGACTAGCAGGGAAGTTGCCCAGTATAGCTTTAATATAACCTTTGTTTTTTGGGGAAAAAGTGAAGTGTCCCTTTAATTGCAATCATTTGTTTGACAAATCATTATCTTAGCATGTTGCTAATGGTGACACAGCCCTATATCTTTCTACCACAGCCACATGTAATGCAGGTACGTACCGCTGGGAGACTTCTGCGGCACGGGTTGAAGACAGCCGGTATGAACAGTTGTGCGTCGCATCTCAGACAGAACGTTTGGCACCATAAGGTTTAGGCTCAGCCAAGTAGACACTCCATTACACCAGCTGTCTCCTGAAGACACCATCCAAGGTCCAATGATGAACCTGTAAGACAAAAAAAAGAAAACTCTGTTAATGCATTTTATATTTTGTAGAATATATTAAGTGTAAAAAATGGGAGGATCTTCAACATCTATATATAAACTAACCCACATACAGTACATAAGTTTGGAAAACTAACTCTAGGAATCTGCTTGTAGAAATCAGACATTCCTTGACTGCTAAACATGTGGGTTTTAGCATTAGCCACTGAAACCATTAGCCACTGAAACCATTAGCTTTAGCCACTGAAACCATTAGCTTTAGCCACTGAAACCATTAGCTTTAGCCACTGAAACCATTAGCTTTAGCCACTGAAACCATTAGCTTTAGCCACTGAAACCATTAGCAACTGAAAAAGCAGCCCCACAAGTCACACCACCATTTTTGATAAACTTGTAGACTCTAGTGTCAGGCCGAAATGTGTTGAAGATCTCAACTTTAATTGATGGCATAAAATGTAACCAAATGCTTGTCTAGATTTGGTTACATTTGAGAAACAAACTGTTGAACATGTGATTTACTAAGTTTACTAACATTTACCTGTTAGCATCCAAATAGTAATCGGTACAGCATGGAACTATTGACTAAAGCAAACCTTTAAGATCCAAGGCTAAAAATAATCATAGTCTGACTGTGTGGCTTAAAACGCTAAATAAATAACAGATCCTGGTATCAAACTGGTGAAAACACTGCAATAAACAACCAAAACAGTCCTATAATGCCACAACAAGTGTTAAAGGTGGATAAAACCGCGTGCTTATCAAACAAACATACCTTGCTGCCGTGTCGCCATCGTCACACAACCTGCAGTTTGCATCGCGCCATCTTTTAAACTTAAAGCCACGCCCACTTGATTACGTCTGGTCCCGCCCATTGGCTGACGTGTAAGCGTCTTACGAGTTGCGACATTGGGTAAGAAACCTTTTCTCTTTTCTGTTTTAGTATGTAATATAACATGCTGTTATTTTATATATTTTCTCTTGTAACTGTATTTATCCTTGTATAGCAAGCAGGAGAAAATCCTCAGCGTTACGTCTTTATTCATTTGTAATATTAGGAAGCAGAGGACAATCATTTTACTGAAGCATTATCTGTAGACCTACTGAGTGTAGATTACACTTTCTGTCAGGAGAGGGCAGCATTGTTCTCACGTCTATGAATACTTACTCCATGGCCTTACTCCTAAATCAAAGGTAGGCCTACACCCGCATAAAAACAACTGTCTCATCTAGGGTAGCACACACTGGTTTTTATGCCATATTGTTTTGTCTGCAGCATGCTTGACATAATGTTTACAACAATAATTTACTTACTCTAAAGTAACTGAAAGTAGTGGCACTATTCCCCACAAGATTAGACATCATTCTCCTCACTACCTCCATTGATTATGAAAATGATGTGAATTTCCCTAGAATGCTCTAAACTAGGGTGACCATATTCTAAAAGGAGAAAACCAGGACACCTTTGCGGGGGGGCGGGGGGGGGGGGGGGGTTCACGAAATATTCAGATATCGAACAGGCGCTACTATCGCCTCGAACAGCTTTTTTGTGTTTTTCTGTGCCAATGTGGGATTTTAGGTCCCTTGCACCACCATTGCAGAGCGAGACATACGTGCCTGCTTTGCAAACAGTGCACAGTGCTTCACTTTTGTCTCGCCCCGGTCTGAATACAGGGAATTTTTTCTGTAACTTGTCTGTAAACGTGCACTTGCGCTTGGGCATGGTGACTCTGCTCAGGGCTGAGGTCATCGTGCGCAGTGTCCTAGTGCCTGTCGATTTACTGGTCCGATGTAAGCAAAGGCATGTCGGAAAGGAACTGAATGAAAGTCATTTTACAAAAACCGGGACATTTCCTCATTTTCTAAAAATAAACCAGGACACCCAGGACAGGACGTGAAATACGGACATGTCCTGGGAAATACGGACGTATGGTCAGCCTACTCTAAACAGCCAGCCTGTTTGTTTACACAAAGTTTTGCTAACACAGGATGGTGTGAACACAAACCAGAGAAATGCAACAATTTTCTCCTGGATCAACTTCAGGTGCAAAAGACAACCAAGTGTTATGCCAAATGTGGCGACCCATCAATTTCTGTTGGCTGCTGGTGTTTTCCAGTGGATGAGGGTTCCAGCATTGGCCAATCATCGAAGGGGCACCTATTTCACTGTAACACCACTATGCTGATTCAATGTTCATTTAAGTGGCACTATATATACGTTGTAAAATATTAACAAAATATGTTTTCCATTCCAATCTACATGGTATGTACCCTAGCTAACCCTAATGCAAAACTTGTACAAAGTATTTCTATAGACATTTTTAGGCTAGGTTTTGTCAGGCTTGCAGATCAGCTATTTTTGAAACGACAGTACATGCAATGAAGCCCCTCTGGAGTGAGTGTGTGAATATAGTAGTGGCACCATTGCCACTACTTAACAGACTAGTATAGCAGGAAAAGAAACAGAAAAGAGCATTTGCTATAGTGAAACACAACTTGATGACATATTAGGACCTTCTGGGTGGAATCCCTCTTAAAGTGATAGCTAAATAAGAGTCATACTCGGATTAATCGATGAATCAGTTAATCGCCCAATGAATCGATTATAAAAATAATCATTAGTTGCAGCTCTTTAAAAAAAATATTTTTTATCCCACAATTTTGTAACCAATTTTTCATCCAGTGCAAATGAGGAGTCCAAGCTGCATTCTTTTCACCTGATGGGGGAGTTTCCCTGGTTGGTCATGGTTTGTGGAAGGAACACGTTATTCCAACCAGTTCCTGTCCCCTCCACCAGGCACCCCAGCTGGCCAGGGGGAGGCACTTTAGAGCCCAGGATTACTGCATGTTTTTGTGAGGTATACCCTATGGGACACAGGAGAACATGCAAATTCCACACAGTTTCCCGAATCCTCAGTAGGAATTCACAAACAGCATATGGTACTCTCTCACCGTATAGGAACTTTATTGACAAAGTGATGAAACATGTTTGTGGTTTTGGGGTTGGAAAGTGTACAGAGGAGAACAAGATGAGATGATCTAAAGACCTGAGAGATGAAAGAATATAAAAACAAAAATATGGTAATATGGTCTGGCTGGTGGTTCGGCGGGCGGAAGTTAGTCGTCTTTATTTTTTCTTATTTACTCGTTGATATAGGCGTGTGCGGGCTGCTGGTAGGTGACGAACTCCTCAGGCTTGAACCACAGAGCCACCTCGTTCTTGGCGTTCTCCAGAGTGTCACTGCCGTGGATGATGTTCCTGAGAGAGAGGAAACGAGGACAAGATTGACTAAAACAAGAAATGCCAGCTGCCTAAATTTCTAGTTTATGAGACAGCTCAGGGCTTTACATTCAGAGTATGGGTCTGTGCCGTTCAGACTATGGGTTTTCTGGGTAAGTTTCCATTGGCTTAACAGAAGCTGGGAGATGAGGCAGCCAATAATGACAAAGTGTATACTACTATGGTCGCTATAGGCTATGGGCCAGGCCGGATGTAACATTTCCCAATTGGGGGACAGGTGAAAAAGGCATGAAAGTGGCATACCACTTTAATTTCAATTATTTGATTAGTTAGTAGCAGTAGTAGTATTACTAGTGTCTCAAATCATTATAAGCACTTTAATTTGAAATATCTTTGAAATATGGGTGGTTTTGCATGCCATCATGTTTGGTGGAGCAGTCAGGGCATTTAGGTGGGAATTGCCTCCCCATGCTCATGCCTAGATCTGGCCCTGCTATTGGCACACTTGCAAACATGAACTTGACAAAAACGCCCCACTCTGTGTCACGTGACGTTTTTTTTAATTGGTCGTAAATGGCACTTCAATCTCGGCTCAGCTTCTGACAGGAAACAGGCATTAAGCCAAATATGTCCACAAGGTCATTCCTTCTGCTTGACATTGACTCTCATTATTTAGGCTATGTAAACAACGTAAGACCAAGATAGCAAATACTTCTATGCAAATATGGGAGATGCCAGACTGGCATATTGCTTTGGCTATATATGTATAGCTGTTTATCTTCTTCTGTGACGATTATAGTCTCCCTGGGTGTCTCACCTGCCAATGTTGACGCAGAGGTCTCCACGGATGCTACCAGGCTGAGACTTAGCTGGGTCGGTCTCACCGAGCAACATTCTACCCTGCTTCACAATGTTTGTTCCCTCCCACACCTAGAGAGAGAGAGAGATTGTAGAGTCGGTATATTTGTAGATCAAGATTAAAAACAACCGAGGTTGACCCAAAGGGCTCACTGCATATGGAACAAATACAAGGAAAAAAATGTTACACAAAATAGTACAAATGCATTTCTCTGTGGATTCATTGAAGGTATTGGGACACATTAAAAAAACACCAGAGAGAACCTGTCTTTAGTCTAGATCTGGGATGACAAACTCAATTACACAGCGGGCCACAGTCAAGGCCCAGACTATGATTCAAAATGCACAAGCATTGGTTACGAGGTCATCCCATGCAAACAGCAAAAACGTAGATTTCCTAGAAACGTCAATCTCCCTTAACTGCAAAGTAAATGCAAAGATGAAACTGCAAGCTGAAAACTGAATTATTAAAGCTCAGTTTCTTGTTCTGTGCACCTCACCAAGCACTGCTTTCATAGTAAAATGAGAAAGTAAATGAAGTGAGTTAAGAAATAAAAAAACACTTAGTTGAATTCATTTCTTATCATGGTTGGTGCAATATATACCAGAGGGCCAGTCGTAATATCAATTCAATATCATCCCGCGGGCCAAAGAAAATTCATTCACAGGGATGATTTGGATGTGTGTGTGTGTGTGTGTGTGTGTGTGTGTGTGTGTGTGTGTGTGTGTGTGTGTGTGTGTGTGTGTGTGTGTGTGTGTGTGTGTGTGTGTGTGTGTGTGTGTGTGTGTGTGTGTGTGTGTGTGTGTGTGTGTGTGTGTGCGCGCACACGCGCGTGTGTGGGTGCATGCAGTGTGTATGTGTGTAACTGTGTATTCATTACCATAGCAAAGATGGGTCCAGAAGACATGTACTTGCAGAGTCCAGCGTAGAAAGGCATGGAGGCCAGGTCAGCATAGTGCTTCTTCATGTGGTCCTCAGAGGCCTGAACACACGCACACACGCACACACACACACACACACACACACACACACACACACACACACACACACACACACACACACACACACACACACACACACACACACACACACACACACACACACACACACACACACCAATCTTCATGTGATTTTTAATTCGACCCAATCTTCAATCAAAAGCTCTACTGATCCCGGAGCCACATTCAAACTGTGACCATGCTCCAAATTACAACTACAACGCAACATGACTGAAATGTTATAGCTAAACAAAATGACAGACATAATTTACATGACAGTTACCTGGAGGAATTTACCAGCAACCAGCCTGAAGCCTTTGGCCTCGAAGCGCTTGATGATCTCACCACACAGGCCTCTCATCACACCATCAGGCTTAACGGCAATGAATGTCTGCTCCATTTCTGCAGGTGCTGCAAATAAACCCCCAGAATGTACACATGTGTAAATGAACAAATGACCCCCAAATCACAAATTGCATGCTTGCACTCTCTTGGAACATCAATCATGCCATTCTCTAGGGCTATATTTGTCTCTGTGCCCTGTTCACATGTATGTTTACGTTGCTGTCGCATGGAAACCTATGTCCAAAACGGTTCCTTTTCTGAATTAAGTGCAAACTGCAAATCATTCCAAATGTTGACCTGGCTCTGCATGCCAAAGCGCCAGTATTCCACTGCCACACAGGAGAATGCATGCAGGGGGTCTTATACTGGTTATGTAGTCTACAATTTACATTGTATACTTGGCCTACGCTATACTGTATGTACATCTGCATGCATGTGTGCTGCAGGCTGCATATGAGAGGACATTATGAAAGGTTTCTGAGGTCAAGTAAAAAAAAAATGTTAATCATGTTATATTAAGTAGGCTACACTCTCCTTTGTAACTTTTCTCTTTTATCCTGCAGATTTGAACTTCGTGTTCTGCACAAGTGCAGACATACGTATATTACCATTGAGCTATTAGAGCCTGCCTGCTAGCCCAGGGGACAAAATTAATCTTGACCTTCAGGTCAAAATCTGTGTCAGATTCTGTGTCTATGAGACACGATGACCTTTGATGTGATCTAAACGTCTAAGCAGAAGAACATCGCAATTACAGTATGTACAGTAAGTTATATTGTGTATTGTATTCATTAAAATAAAAAGGTTGCATGTTGCTTTAACAAACATTCACATGTGTCAGTCAGTGTATAGCAGAGTCAGCCATGCCAGCCTCAAAGTTACTGTACCTTTTCAAAGGGAGTTCACAGGAACTTGGAAGGTCCGAGGATATCGGGAGATAACTGCTCACGGCGGGGATGCGATCACCGGGGACGAACGAGCTCAAGGGCCCACTATTTAAACACTCCACGACACAGGTAGGGGAGGGGCTCTGGGGAGAAGACATATCAAAGGGGCGAAACGCATTTAGAGACCATCAACGTTGATTTACAACGGTCACTCAAGGCATATCAAGAGCAAGACTTATTTAGCAAAGGCATAATGCAATGAAGTGAATGCCAAGAGGTGGGGGGTGGGTTTTGGTTTGCAGATGTCTGCTCTGTTTGTGTGTGTGTACGTGCATGCATGCGAGCGTGCACACTGATTCATGAAATGTCTTATTAGTCCTGCGTTTGACCGTCCACTGCCCTCTCTCTTCCAGGCCGCGGCTCCCTGGTTATCTGAGACCCTCACAGCTGAGCGAACACGTTCCTCTACTGGGCAGCTGACAGGAAGTGGCCGCCGCCAGATGACCTCTCCCACTTTCACTCACTGCTTTCTGCCTTCTCCCTCTCAGTACCCACTGCAACTCCCTCTTTATACCACGCTAAGATTCATTCATTTATGCATCTGAACCAAGGAAGCTTTTTGTCAACTTTTAACTCCCTCCATCTTTCTTGCTTTGAGAAGCAGCCTGATGACATCATAAACTACTTTTCTCTTCTTCTCACTTATCAAGTTTCTCAACCAATGCTAATGCACAAGATAGCTTGCTTGTACTCCATCTCTCCTCTCTCCAGGTCCGGACACTAGTGACCTCCACTACAACAACTACGTGTCCTCTTGACCCCACCTGATCCGTTCCGCTTCATTGCCTCCATCCAGCATAACCTCCTAAAGAGCCAGCATAACACTGCTCCTCAAGAAACCAACTCTTGATTCCTCAGACGTCAAGAACGTGTCAACCTCCCGCTATCAGTCTTTCCAGTATCACTATCATTAAAACCTTTGAGTGTTCCCTCTAACCAGCTTTTTCTCCATCTCTCACAGAACAAGCTGCTGAATCTCAACCATACGGTCACAGAAGCACTATGTGTTGCCTGCATGTAGGCATCTACAGTACCTACTGTACAGTACCTACTGTACAGTATCAGCAGCATTGACACCAATGCTGAGCCACCAGCTGTGGCACTAAAGTGGTTGTCCTCATACCTGACCTACCGAGTTTCTTGGTAAGGTTTGCTATACCGTAATTCCCCCTCCTTTCTGAACCGGGGTCCACCAGGGGATCTGTGCTTGACTTCCCTCACAGTTTGGAGGTCAGGCCTCATTCTCCTCGGCGACAAAGATTTGACTACACCTTCCTGCTTGGTACTCAGAGTACGTTCCTGCAACCTACTGTACCAGCATGGCTGGCATCATGGCTGTGGGAGATGTACTTGTACATGAAGCTACCTAGATAGGCTCCTGCCCTATGGCCGACATGGGACAGACAGGAACCTTTGGTTCCCAAGGCTAACTTGCTTACTCAAGGATATAGCTTAACTTACAAAAGGCGAGTGCATGCATGCACATGTCTCTGTGCATGAGTGATATCAAGGATCAGAATGTGATGCATGCACTCTGTGCTGCGTGCAGTCACACTGCTTCCATTATCTGGATGGAGGTGACACCAGCTGTCAGGACCATGGTGCCAAATAATCTCAGTCACCAGAATAATGACTGTGAGTGCATGTGTGATTCTGATGACATGTGTGTGTGATGTGTGCATGTGTCTGTAGATATCATTATTCCTCAGAATCCTCATATAACTTCTTAGTTTTCTCGTAAATTAACACCTGTGCACAAATAGGAATGGGAAAAATAGGAAATAATTGATCTACAAGCTTACAATATGTCACAAAGTGTTGCAACATTTTGTACAATTCGCTGTGATGTAAGCTTGTGATCACGTGATTCTGTTCATGTGTCTATTGTTAGGTGCATTACTCTTGCACACTATTTACTGTACGTGACGACAGCACCTTTTTGTAGTATCTGTTAATTTGGCTTCTCTGCCAGAACATCTGTGGATTGGCTAAATCAGGGACTCTTCACAAACTACTTGAACCCCAGCAACGCTATTCTGATGACAACCTTGTAAAGTGGCCAATCAGTGTCTGTGTTTCAATCGCTGCCCACATACAACAGTGAAAAGCAGAAATCAATCTTTGATTTCTCATCTTTTCCTATGGACTAATGTCCAGACTGATATAGGGGAGCAAACATGTTAGAGTAAATCCATTTTATCATTCTGCCTATAAGGCTAGACTAACCCTGTCATTGACTTCTAATCGTAAAATGTGAAGTTAAACCAGGTGATTACTTCCCTGGCCTAATGGTCAGCGTGCACAACATATCTGGTGCTGGACAGTCCAGTGTGTTGCAGGATTAGCCCCAGACTCAAAGACTGTTGAATAAATATCCATCTAAAGGTGTGACTCCTTACACTGCTATAAAAGAGCACCTGTCTGCAATTGGTAAACGGTCCTTGTAAAGCCTAAGCTTAACACCAGAAATGACCCCCCTCCCACCACCCCTAAATGTATATGCCTTTTTGTTTTTTGCTGACGTTTTCTTGCAAAGACTGTATATTTGTCTGCAAATGAAAGGATTCATTGAATCCACAGGACCACGAAGGAAACAAACAAGGACTTTTGTGTCCTCAATCTCTTAGCACCAGTGTGTAATCGTACAACGATTCCATTTTTAAACTGTTCTGTTCAACTTCTTCTATTCTATCAATCAAAAAGACAGACAGGCCGGCACAGTGCCAATCACTGTACTGTATGTTGTCCTGACGTTACATCTGACATACAGTAAGTACAGCGCAGCATGTCTGCTGTAGTGGATGACAGCGGGACATTTTAAGTGTGACATGAGTGGGAGCAGCAGTGTCATGTGTCCCAGCATGCACCAGGGCAAGTCGGGTAGAGGTGGAAGGGTTGAGTGGGAGTGGCAGTCGAGGTCAGTGTGGAGCCAGTGGGAGGAGCATGGCTGTTTGGGGGAGGAGTATGTATGTGTAGGCTACTGTAGCCGCATACATTTAGGTGTGTGTGTGTGTGTGTGTGTGTGTGTGTGTGTGTGTGCGCGCGCGCGTGCACGACCACGTGTGTGTGTGTGTGTGTGTGTGTGTGCGCGCGCGTGCACGACCACGTGTGTGTGTGTGTGTGTGTGTTTTGTGTGTGTGTGTGTGTGTGTGTGTGTGTGTCATTGGTGGGTGGAGGTGGTACAGTGAGGGTTGATTGGAGTGAGTGTATGAGTGAGTGTTTGTGATCTGCTGTGATAACATTATCAAATGGAAAACAATCACCTTAAAGACTAATCATTGTGTGCAATCAAGTGATGTTTTTACACAGAAATTAATGTAGTGAAAATTCAGACCAACGTGGATCATTTTTG
The DNA here is from genome assembly GCA_039105355.1 of Benthosema pterotum. NCBI lineage: Eukaryota > Metazoa > Chordata > Actinopteri > Myctophiformes > Myctophidae > Benthosema > Benthosema pterotum. The sequence goes on along the minus strand of CM076965.1, from coordinate 20,141,533 downwards.
TCTTGATTGTAACATTGTACTGTTGTGTTGTGCATTTTGCTTTGGTAATATAAACATTTGTTTTTCATGACAAAGCCGTTTGAACTGAATTCAATCGAGTGTTGGCATGTACCATTTACAGAAGAGGCCATGAAGGTTGTCAGCATGATCCAATTCACACATATTCCCATTCATTTCTCAAATTTGAAAGCACTATTTCTACAACATTGAAACATTCCAAGCAGTAATTTTCAGGGAAACACTGTGTGTTTCCCACTGAGCCCTAGATCCAAAAAAAATGTCTAAAAATGACATTTTTTTTAGAGGTCTAATCTTAGATTAGAAATTGATTAGCAGTTGTTTAAACAACTAGACATCATTTACAGGCTCAACAGCAATTACTTTAATTTACATGAATTTGAAAAATTACCAAATCAAGGAAAAACGAAAAGCTATACAGTCCATGGTCTTGGATGGCATACTATACTATAATTATGTCATTTTTTGTCAATTTGAGGATTTTGACGACATTGAGGAAAAACAACAAAAAAGGCCATTGTCCAGGGTCTTGGACGGCATACTACACTATGGTATGTTGTTTTCCATAGTTTTCAAGGATTACAAAAATTAATTTAAAAAAGGAGGAAAAACGACTATATATACTGTAGCTATATATAGTTCATGGTCTCGAACAACACCCTATAGTATGTTGGGGTTTTTTGCCATTACCAAGGACTCTTTAAATACGACATGCTGTAGTTCATGGGAAAACATAATGTTTATGTTACACGTGAACATAAATGTTCACCGTAAGATGAGAATATTACAGTTTTATACAAGTACAGCAGGCCTACTATATAGTACAGAATGAACAACAACCTGTCACCTTTCCCAAAGGCCCACCAGAAACTCACAGAGACAGGCATGGTACTCTCTCACTGTAGGAACTTTATTGAAACGTACTGCATGTTTGTGACTGTCCAGTTGTTTGGATGGAAAAGTGCACAGAGGAGAACAGCAAAATGAGAAGATTGGAAGACATGAGAGATGTAGAGTTTATATAAAAAATGGTCCATTTATGATGGCGGATGTTGTTTGGTTTTAATTTACTCGTAGATGAAGGCGTGTGCGGGGAGCTGGTAGGTGACGAACTCCTCAGGCTTGAACCACAGAGCCACCTCGTTCTTGGCGTTCTCCAGAGTGTCACTGCCGTGGATGATGTTCCTGAGAGAGGAGACCAGGACAGATGTTAGTAGAAAGAAATATTAAAACATGATATACCTCAACCCATTTGAGAACTGAGAACTCTACAAAACCAAACCAATCCACCTCCCATTGGAAATGCATTGCGACTTGTGTGACATACAGAGGTTGTAAGACACAAGTGGAAGATAGCATATCTTCCACTAGTCCCTTACAACCTCTGTATGTGTGAATGAGGCCTAAGTCTTCCTGGGTGTCTCACCTGCCAATGTTGATGCAGAGGTCTCCACGGATGCTGCCAGGCTGAGACTTAGCTGGGTCGGTCTCACCGAGCATCAACCTGCCCATCTTCACAATGTTCTGTCCCTCCCACACCTAGAGAGAGAGAGAGAAAGAGACAGTATGTGTATACTGTGTAATATCAATAATACTCTTCAGTTGTTCAGGGTATAGAGCTAAGCAGTTCTGCACTTTTCATGACATCGCCCATGGTCCAGAAATTATTTCCCATTTTCCTCATAGACTTTTTCAAAAATTATCTGCATAAAGACTATTACGCCACAGACAAAACCAGTGCAGGTCGTAAGTCGTGACAGGATACAACACTTTTTGTTTCTTTTTTCTTCTTAGAAATTATATGATTGACCAAAACATTGTGTGTGTTGTGATGATACACAACACACACTTTATACAGATAATTTTCGAAAAGTCTATGAGGAAAATGAACAGGGAATTCATTTCAGAACCACAGGCGACATCATGAAAGGGGCAGGAGTGCTTAGTTCTACATCCAAGTTGAAGTACGACGTTTGTGGTGGATGTTTCAAAGGTCAACATGTTTCAAGTGATGAGTACAGTTAATAGTTTCAGTGCACTGCTTCTTGGCATTATGACACATTTGTAACTGCAATTCCAGCCTTGCTCCATAATGCGTCACCGTCTGCGTCAGTATCATAACTACTATGTTAAGTAGTGAGCAGCGCTTGGGGAGCAGTTTGAGTTCAGTGTCTTTGCCCACTGCCCAAGTCAAGGACACTTGACACTGAAGCCTGGAGATGCCAGGAACGTCCTGATTCCCAAGAGGCCTCTCTAGTCTACACACCTCCTGAGCCATGGCCATTATGTTTGTATTTATGTTGCCATAGCAATAGTCTGTGTGTGTGCGTGTGTGTGTGTGTGTGCACAGATTCATTACCATGGCCAGGACGGGTCCAGAAGACATGTACTTGCAGAGTCCAGCGTAGAAAGGCATGGAGGCCAGGTCAGCATAGTGCTTCTTCATGTGGTCCTCAGAGGCCTGAACAACACACACACACACACACACACACACACACACACACACACACACACACACACACACACACACACACACACACACACACACACACACACACACACACACACACACACACACACACACACACACACACACACACACACAGTTATTTATTTATTTTTGACACAATAGTAGTCCCTATCTTGTACCGGGCACAAAGCTCTGCCAATGCTATGGTTTCCATTTTCATTTTCATTACCAAATGGATTTTACAATCATATGCACAACCATGGGATATAAATGTGATGAGGCTTAGTGCATTGCTATCTTAAGCACAGTGAAGTCATAATTCAATTGCACTTTAGATCAGCCTTGAGTTGGTCTAGAATAGAGCTGAGCAGTCCTGCCCCTTGTGACGTTGCCCCTGCTCCAGAAATGGTCTCCCCATTAATTTTTCTCATAGACTTACAGTTTTAAATAATTTATATAAAGACAATTACACCACACTCAAAGCCAACTCAGACTGTGACAAATCATAACAACACACACAATCTTCTGGGACAATCAAAACATTTCTAAGATGAAAAATGAAACAATAGGTGTTGTATCCTGCCGTTTATTAGATATTGTATGGTAATATTGAGTTGTGTTGTCATGATTTGTCACGACCCGAGTTGTGTTTGTCTGCGGCGTAATCGTCTTTATATAGATCATTTTCAAAAAGTCTATGAGGAAAATGAATGAGGATTCCATTTCTGGGACACGAGTGACATGAAAAGCGGTGGGACTGCTCAGCTCTATACAGCAATGCAGATATGTGTGTTTTAGAGTACAGACAATACCTCTCATGAACAGTTTAGATTGTTGTGACTCCATATATGGAGACAGAGGTTAACGAAACAGAATCAGACACATGCACATGCCAGTTACCTGGATGAACTTAGCAGCAACCAACTTGAAGCCTTTGGCCTCAAAGCGCCTGATGATCTCACCACACAGGCCCCTGAGGACACCGTCGGGCTTCACTGCAATGAAGGTCTGCTCCATTTCTGCAGGTGCTGCGTTGGAAGTTAGGAAGGGACAAGAGAAGAAAGACCATGAAAGTAAACACCTTGCACAGCAGCTAAGAAATTGCTTTGAGTTTGGCAGGCTTCTATGCATTATCGGCCTTTATAGGTCTATACCACTGTGTGCCTTTTTGTAAACTACAATGTGCAATTTCAAAAGCATTAATACTGAGATGGCTATTATATCGCTGCGTTTGGTAGTGTGGCAGTTTATCGTGCACACCAGTGCGCCAGTGGGTCTCAAACTGGTTTGGGTCCAGCATCCCCAAGCATGATTTGTGAACCCATGCAAGCACGAAGCACCACTTTTAACTGAGTATGAGTCTGACAAACTGCAAGACAAAAAAATTGAATGTTGTAAATAAATGATAATCCACAAGCCATCCTTAATAGAATATATTATTTTGTTGTTGTTTTTTTCTGGTGGTGTGAAAGCATCCCAATGTGAATTAGTGTTGCAAGTGTATTCATTTGGTTATAACATACAGTAACAATTCTAGGGTAAACTAAAGAACATGTTCATTGTTTGCACGCTCACACGAATGTGTATGTGTATGTTGTGCGTGTACAGTAGGCTATACAGGAAGGAAGAAAATCTGAAGTTTTGTTGTCAGCAAAGTTAACAAACTAGTGATTCTGCAACACACATTCAAGCACGCAATTATCTGTATCTAGTCCATGTCATTGTGTATTTAAGTGAACGTTTCGTGAAGATTTTTGTAAACCATGTTTTTTCTGTTCTATGAACCCTATGGAACATGAAAAAAGTGGTTTACATTTTTTATTTTTGCCCAGAAAATATTTACCCATAACATCCCATATAATGTAATAATTAAAAATATAATAATTCTTTAAGAAGCACATGTGACATGTCAAACTAGGGGTTTTTCATGCTTCTGAATCCATCCCAAGCATTAGTTAAAAACGGCCATAGATACTTGCCCAAATGTGCTGACCTCATCACATTTTCCATGATCTCTATGGCCGATTTTAACCCAAGGAATGTTTTTTGGGCAAAACTAATGCTTGGGATGGATTCAGAAGCATGAAAAACCCTAGTTTGACACGTCACATGTGCTTCTTAAAGTATGATTATATTTTTAATTATTACATTATATGGGATGTTATGGGTAAATATTTTCTGGGTAAAGATAAAAAATGTAAACCACTTTTTTCATGTTCCATAGGGTTCATAGAACAGAAAAAACGTGGTTTACAAAAATCTTCACGAAACATTCAGTAAACTAGATTCTGCTACATAACTACATAGACTAATTATGTGTATCAATGCATTGCAGGTTAGTTTATTTACTGTATGCCATTGTCAAAGCTACTGTACCTTTTCAACGGGAGTTGAACTTGTAAAGACAGCGGGAGTCAACTGCTCACGGCGGGGATGCGATCACCGGGACAGAACACTCCAAGGGACCACTATTTAAACACTCCATGACACAGGGAGGGGAGGGGCTGTGGGGGGAGCTGAGTGAATGTTAAGTTACATGGGGAGAAGGGGGATTAGTTCGCACATCTCTCTCTCTGTGTGTGTGTGTGTGTGTGTGTGTGTGTGTGTGTGTGTGTGTGTGTGTGTGTGTGTGTGTGTGTGTGTGTGTGTGTGTGTGTGTGTGTGTGTGTGTGTGTGTGTGTGTGTGTGTGTGTGCGCGCACATACGTACACATATGTACGTATGTGACTATGTGTGCTTCTTTGCTTTCGTTGATTCATCAGTTCAGAGCTCATTAGTGCGACTTCATATAGGATAACATGTAGTGGCTGTAAGCATATACTGCTCTTCTAAATGGGGAAACTGAGAAAATGATGGACAGTTGGAAGTATAAAACAAACAGAAAATATATGATATAGTTAGAATATATAGCCTTGGAACGATGCAAGTTGGGAATGCACATCCCACGCAGATATTATGTCTGTGTGTCCCTTTTATGCCCATATATTTTATGGAGTCCTTTGTGAGGTGTGTCTGAATAGTCCATGCAGGCGTCAGAACAATGTCAGGGCAGCTACAGAACAGAGGCCTTTTTGGGGCGGCTCTGGACAAGCGCATGTCCAACATATCATACCTATCAGAGTCTTATTCTTATTTGAAGTACTGTGGTCATAATCACACAAATTAAACTGTTTTCAATTAAATCTAACAGAGGTTAATATGCATATCATCATCAAACCAGGACAGCAAATAGGCCTACATCCAAACCCATTTACTTTATGCAAGTGCATACCTCTATTATATAACGTTATGTAATTGCATGCGCAGTAGGAGTGGTTGGTGTGGGTGTGGGTGTGTGAAGGCAGGGGACTGCATATGACTCTCTGTAACTGTGCAGACTCTCATTGGTTGCTTTTAGTTGGTAGGAAACCTGGATCCAGTCCAGGGCGCTGCTGCTGGCTGAGCACTGATATAGGATCATGTTCCTGATGAACGGACCATGTGGATCCTATCTCTAATCCTTACACATTCTGTTAGCAGATATACTGTATACTGATAGCCCTGCTAGCTTGTAATGTACATACACTACACTATAAGTAATAAACACATGTCAAAATGTGTTTCCAGTGATAAGTATAGGTAGTTTCAGCGCACTGCTTGACGTGTCTGTGGCACATTTCTCACTGAAATTCAAGCCTATGTGGCTTCATAGTTCACTTTATAACCTTCTCTTTGATCCATCTGACAGTACTTTGACAATCAGCACATTATATGTTATATATCTTATAAAGGCACAGTCTTATAATGAGCTTATAATGCTTTATAAAGTAAAGTGTTACCGAAAACATGGTGAAATACAACTTGGTCAGAAAGGCCAGAAAGTGGAAGAGAGAAATTGGACAAGGCTGGATTGGACAGGGATTTAGTGAAGGGCTAACTGAGGGCAAATTATTTTGCACATCTTTAGTAGACACTAATCATGCCAATTTACACAATCTATGTACACTACAATGTGTGAGTGTGTTGGGTTTTTTTTGTTTGCGTTTTTGTTCAAGAAAGTTTGTTTATTGTATCAGTAAAGAATGACATAACACTTTCACAAAGAAGACGACGCACAAATTACCCATAAATCGTTTTATTGAGTAAGAAAATGTAAAGTGAATAATTTATTTTACACCTAAATGTTTTTTTTTTTTTTTTCGTTTCCCCCCAACAATCATGCTGCCAAAAATTGCACAAACGTTATTAAAAGATGTCTCATGAAAGTTAACATCTACATTTATTTTGTCGTATACATACTGTATATAGATTTAGATATATAGCCTATTGAACATTTTGTACACATTGGTTATAACAGTAAACATCCATGTTCACACCACTACATGTAGCATGTGGACAAAGTTAACATAATGTACGCTGCACTACCAGCAGAGACTCTTAAAGTCCATCAGTCAATGGACCAAAACCTCAACACCCAACATTTTACTGTATAATTTACCTGCCTTATTGTCAACCCCTTACGCCTGTGTTGCAGGGGCGGATGTAGGCATAGGCATGGGGGGGGGCAATGCCCCCCTAAATGCCCAGTCTGCCCCACCAAACATGATGGCATGCCCCCCGATTGGGAAATGTTGTATCCGCCCCTGCTGTGTCGGATTGGTGGTTAGACTGCCACATACGCCGATTTCGATCCGATATGACCAAAAAGGGCCAATACTGATACTTTGCCGATATCGATACAGTATCGGGACATGCCTATTCCCTAGGCATGTTCTAGGGACACGCCGCGAAGAGCACACAGAGAAAACAACAACAAAAAGGTATACTCTTTGCATTGATCTGTCAGCCCGGTCTCACAGATAGTACTACACTATGCACGGAATGCCACCTACGAATTGCGTGCATACACAACTAGTTAAAGCAAAAATCTGTGAATATGTACTTAGGCGTGGTTTTGACAAACAGAAGTAGCTAGTTGGGGGTGGGGCAGTTTGGGTTTTATAATATTTACTATTCTGTCCCTAACACATCGCAACTCGGACGCGGCTGAGTCGGCTCTGCCGACCATCGCGATGCTCAGCGCAGCAATTCGCTCGGCTATCGCCTCGGTCAGTGGCGCTTCACAATGCTCACGGTCGGCAGAGACGGCGCCGCTCCGTCATTTTCAGTGGAGTATATGCAAGTATAATATGCACGGATTTATTGTAGGCGTATATGCACGGATTTATTGTAAGCGAATATGCACAGATTTTTGCCTATTCTAGGCGAGTATGGACGGATTGGCACCCCCGTGCATATTCGCCTAAACCTTATGAGACTGGATTGGATCTGTAGGCCTACAGATCAGTGCAAAGTGACAGACCTGGAAGGACATTAACTCTGTATGCCAGAACCAAGAAGGTTTGGGTCCAGACCCATAGCTTTAAGAATCTCTGCCACAAACCCTACACAAAACAAAGCATTATAAAACCCATGGTCATCCTTCCCAGTGATGACATCCACACAACACATCACACAGTAAAAAATAAAAAAGAAGAAGATGAACAAAAACAAAAAGGCAATAGCACTGAATTATAGCACTTGCCCCGTGGCATACATCAGTTGCTTTGGACAGGTGAACATTAATAACTGTAGTTTACAAATTACAATAACCAGAAATCAGTCAGTAGGTATTTTTTACGGAGCATGCATGCTCTATTATTGATACTGGCTGACGATGTGAGAAGTGGAAAAGCACTCTCAATGGAATAAAATAAAATAAAATAAATAATAAACTGGTAATCTTTTGAATGGATACTAGCACTACTGTACTTTAGCGTAATATTGTTCTGGTTGGGAACCAGTTATTGCTACTTTCAAAACTAAGCTATAGTTCTGGCTACGCTAGACTAAGGTGCAAAATGCTTATTTAAAGTTGCAATCCATGAATTTGCAGATGTACTAGTTATATTGTATTAGTATATTATACTCCATATACAGACTGGTTAATATAACATTCCACTGTCCCACAACTAATTCCAGAGATTTAGAATGAAGATGATCTGTCCCGAGGACAGTGTCTCATTAAGACGGATTTGAGATTTGCCTTTGGACAGTGCAGAAAACACTGCCTGTCATATTTACGTATGTTACAGTAGAAGTCGGAATAAACCTTAATACCTTTTCTAACCGGCCAGGGCTGCAACTAACGATTATTTTCATAATCGATTTATCGTCATGATTATTTAACAAATTCATCGATTAATCGGATTGTGACGATAATTTAGCTATCACCTTAATGGGGGATACAAATGTGTCCATTTGTACACTATAAAAATGTCCTAGAAGAAAAATCATCAACATGGTGAAACACAAGTTGATGATGTCATCAAGTTGTGTTTCACCATGTTAGTGATTTTTTCAGACCTCCATTTCTAGAAACACAGAATGGGGGGAATGTTTTTTTTTTTTTATTATGTTCACACAACATCTCTAATATTAATGAGAGTAATCGTTTGATACCACCAGCGTTTATCTATTTTGAGCTATTATTTTTGCGAGCCAAATTTCCACTTGTCTCGCGATCATACTGGTTGCTAACTTGTACTGTAACATACTGTATACATTCTGTAGGTGATGCCAATGCTGGGAGTTGGCGATTAGGACAAAATCAACTGTCTGGCTATTTTTGCAAAAAATAAAAAATAAAATAAAAAGAAATGTAAGTAAAGACACTTAAAACAAGGACAATACAACACTTAGCCATATCACCACATCCAAAATCCCAGACAATATTTAGTCTCATGTCACGATATAGATATAATCAATCAATGAATCAACAAAAATGTATTTTTTTCCAGGGCGAAACAATAGCATATGTTAATTCCTGAATCGAGCGTTGTTATGTCCCTTTAGTCAACACGCGTTAAACGCCTATATTTCTTTCATGATTGTTAAAAATCTGTCATAACAGTTGTGTCCAAAATACAGTAAGTACCATAAGAAAAACAACATTTCTCCACCATGATCACAGTCAATGTGTCAAAATAATTCCATTCCTCATAAAAAGATTATCAAATATATATATGTGTGTATATATATATATAGCACCATAATACAAAGACATTACTAGTAGATCGACTCACGTACAAAGACAACAGCCACGGACAGACAGACAAGTGTAAATGTACACACACGCACGCACAGTCGCACACGCACACGCGCACACACACACACACACACACACACACACACACACACACACACACACACACACACACACACACACACACACACACACACACACACACACACACACACACACACACACACACACACAAGCAAACAAACAAGGAGTACCACCTCTATGGAAGACTATACTATTTTAGTCTAAGAACACACAGAGGCGTATGGCACAGGCATGCACACACTATTTGGTTTTTATCACAGACAGGATGGCATACTGTATGCGCCCACACACACGCCACACATAGACGCACACGCATGCACACACGCACACACGCACACACACACACACACACACACACACAAACGCAAATATGTTGTGTCATAAAGTGGGAGCCCTATAGCAATTCTGTTGTGCGTGTTGCTCATAACATACAGTAACCTACGTACGACTGCGTGTGGAAAAGGAAGCTTTAGGCTGTAGAAACCGATATTGAATCATTGATTGTTTTGTTGTTGTTTCTTCTCTTTTTTTGCAAACCTCTAGAGTTCTCCTTTAGAAATTACACTGACAATGATGTTCTCGGTGTCCTGGCTACGTCAAAAATGGTTTATTTTCTTTATTATTATTATGAGGTTAAATAAAATCGAATGGTATAAACAGCAGCTCAGTGTTTTGAGCTTGTAGGTCGGATATTTTCCACTACTTTTGCATGACGAAGTAGAGCAGTGCACTGCGTGACCAAAACTAAAGGATAAATGTACTGCAGGTATGAGCTGTCTGCCCGACTGTACAGTAGATATTAATATATTACTCTACTGTGTCGATAGGTAGAATCATCTTTGTATTGTATTATATACATAACAGTCTGTAGGTAGTGTCACATGCAAGAATTTTTCTCTTTCACTCTATAGTAGGTCCTAAAAGAAGAATAATTAACATGGTGAAACACAACTTGATGTCATCAAGTTTTCGTGTTTCACCATGGTAATGATTTTTTTCAGACCTCCATTTCTAGCATTTCTACCCCACTACTCTCCAGGGAGGGTTTAATCCCGGAAACTAACCCTAAAAGCCTTGGTCAAGAAAACAGCAGTCTGCCAGTGTACTACTCATGTCTGCCCACCAGAGGTCCTCAGAGTGTGGCACCATAAATGTGTCAAGAGTCAAGTGTACATTGTGTGCAAATACAATACAGACTCTTGTACTATTTGAGTTATACACACCTACATGCATACACAATGGCATTGCATGGTTTAAAATACTGCATTTATTTTATACTGATATTATGTAATTGCCTACTATGCACTCTGTCCAGAGTCTAATTGTATACTGTTGTAAAACTTAAATAGGCCAGGGGATCATATTATTATTATTAAGGGCAAGAAGGGATGAATTACATAAATAAAATATAATCAAAGTAGGTTTGATCTGTGTGGGAATAGATAAGACTGCCATGGTTACTTTGTTGATCTACATATTCACTCCATAGTCCATACCAGACTATGTGGATGTGGAAGGAGCAGACTGAACGCATACATACAGCAGTACAGAGTAGCTACTGCATAAAGCCAAGACTATACGCCTTTATGCAAGACGCTTTACATACAATGTGCATTACAGTCATTGACCCATTCTTACACACATTCACACACCAATTGCGGAGTAAAGGTTGGTGCCATGCAAGGCACCAACCTGCACATCGAGAGCAATTAGGTTGTTCTAGAAGTCTTGCTCAAGGACACTTCGACACCAACTTCAACTTTGTGGGAGTCCGGCCCACTCCTCGCAGTGAAGCCCCATGTCTATTCATACAGAGTAGGAATTTCCATTTGTGATCCCAATGCCACTATTTCTGTGTTAGTCGATACCGACACCAAATACTGATAACAGAGAAGAATATATACTGTATATAATAATATGAAAGACAGAAAGATCTCCAAATGGCCCAAAACTTTATTTACAGTATCTACCATAGTGTCAACCCCTTACCCTGTGTCGGATCTGTAGTTAGTCTGGGATATTTACCAATACCAATATCACCCGACAATGACAAATAAGCGTTGATTCTGATACTTTTCCGACACCCATACAGTATTTGCCGATACCGATATGACAAAAAAAGAGCCGATCCCATACTTTTTCCGATACCGATAAAATATCAGGACATCCCAAATACAGAGACCCCTGCACACACACGTACTCGCTCGCTCACACACACACACACCCATCTGAAATGAAATTTTAACCTCCCTCCATCCAATGTTGTAGAACAGTCAAGAGATTTGCCAAATCACAAAGCTCCCTCGGGCTAATTCAATACACAAAAGAACATGAATGGACGAAACACATTAACACATACATTGCCCACGACAACATCATCAGCATGCCAACAGCCAATCACAGAATCTGTCTAGAACACAAAACCTCAACATTTACAGCCAAAGAGCCACTACTATTAATGTTTGGATTCCACAAATCCCACAGCTGAATCGAAGGGACCTGCTCCAAGACGTGCACAATACATCCATGGATTAATACTTTTCAACATCCTATTTCATAACTTCTCCTATGCTGGCATTAATTGCACCATCCCTTGTCCCCTTCATGCTCTCTTCAATAGGCTTCAATTCACCTCTGTGCCAAAGAGCATCTCCGAGTGATGCTAAAGGAAGCAGACACATCGGCAAACACTAACTACAGTACTATTTATTTTAGATACTTTAACTCATATTACACATCCGGTAGCCTCTCGAGTGTCTTTTTGACTCACAAGAGTTTTTTTTCTCCTTTGTTTTGCCACTGCTTTTTGGCAGATTGCACATACGGTAACTCTAAACCTGGCCCCGGTTTAGACAACATCAGTATCTTGGGAAATATTTGTGGAACGATTTGCATTTGAACCATAATATCTACATTCTGACGGATAATACTATGACCTGCACACACCCTAGATCCACATGCTCCAGACATCAGGTCAGAAAGACTCTATCGCCTGATGAAGTGCCAGGCACTAGGCAGTCTCCAAGCGTTGTCCCTTGTAAATGTATTGGACATACTGCAGGTCTGTGGTTCTTTTACTTATTCCTTACGCTATCTTACTCAGATAGCATATCAATACTGGATTAAACAATGCAAAGGAGGATCATTCATTATACAGCATCTTATTCCACTTTGGAGATGTCTTGCCCTTGCTGGACATAATTACTTATACTGCAGGTATTTGTTGTTGAAAGACAGAAATTACTGGCAAGACACATTGAGTGCATTATACTGTCATTTTTCATTCAACTTTGTGTTGAATTGAGTATTTTTTTTACAGGAACATGTAGCAAATAGAATAATGTTAATGTTAACATTACACATCATCATCATAATCATCATCACTGCTAGTATTACTAGTTCTATACAGTACATAGCTGTAGGGTGCAATATGTCATGATTGGCAAATATGACTGATGATGTAATTACACTTCTCATTTATCTACAATCAGATTTTTAGATTATTAGAACATTAGGCTAGATACTGTATTGCTATACTGTAGTGTAGTGTATACTGTTAATTTTACAATATAGTAATCTATTTACATTTAGTTAAATTCTCCTCTAATATGTTTATTTTATTTTAAGAACATATATATTTTTTTTTTAATGGCACTCGTTTATTAGCCTTGCTCTAACCATGTAATAAAGTGAACATAATCTACGGTATATATTTTGGGGATTACTTTGTAATCAATATTTATGTTGAACTTAATTACAACATGCCTACAAAAGCAACAGGTGCGTGCTTTAATTCCAATAATCTCTTAAAATCTCAAATTTTAATCAATCTTTCAAAGCTTCATTTTGTATTAGTGAAAAATGTGATCCTTGATTTTCCAGTGTAGGCCTACAAAGAATCACAAACATAGCATTTTAAATAACTTTGTTGAAGTTCTCACATTATTAATTAAAATCCTACCGTCTCAGTTATTGGACAGGTGCTACAGTATCTTAAGCCATATTAGTATCAGTATCTTATCTTTTTCTCCTCAGAAGTTTAACTGATAACACCTAGGTGCATTTTCTTTTCTATTTTTGCAAACAATATAATTTCACTCACCGAGTCTTTAGGTACCTGCAATTACTCCTTTTTTGCCCTTAGCTGTGACATTTACACAATTTTGTATATTTTACAATGTGATGTGTGTGATGTTAATGTGTACTGATGGCCTTGTCTTAATAGTGAACCAAGAAGAAGACACATTACAATCAACTATGTTGAAGTGGCAGTAATTTGTGAAATTGGAATGGACCAAACGGAAAAAGGACAGCTCTTACTGAAAACAGATGTCCATCAATATCTGATATATATTTTTACACATCACATACACACACACACGCACACGCACGTACACGCACACACACACCTCAGCATTTACAAATCATTGTACAAAAGTATTGTTATTTTTGCGTTTAAATCCTCCACCAACGCACCTGTCCTGTCCTCTCTTTCTTCTCCTCTTTTTGTTACAGACTCTTCCTCTTCAATACATCCCTCTGTTCCTCCTCCCTGTCTCTCTGACCGGCAGCCATCACTTCTACCACATTCACACCATCAGAGAGGAGGACACTGTTTACTTCAGGGTGAGATGAGTGGCGAGAATCAAGAAGAGTTCGAGAGAAGAGTTAAGGTGAAGATAAAACTAAAGGGGGACGGACACATTCCACTCCAACATTCACCACCTTAGGACTACAGTACTTTACTAAGCAAACATAGGATGGGGGATGGAGGGAGGTTGGATAGAATGAGAAGAGGAAAGAGAAGAGGAAAGAGAGATGAGACTTGCTTGCCGTAGCAGCCGTTCCTACTATGGCAGAACCTACAATCTAGTGTCCACAACGCCTGTTTGACACACGCTGCATAGACGCGTCACCATGGTAACCCGCCGCCATTGCGGATGTCTGTTTGCTTAGCGATTCTGACAGCTACGGCGATTTGCATCATAGCAGCCGTACTTCTGCTAAGGGGAGCCGTTCTGAAAATGCAGCAACTTGTCTAATGAGAGGAAAAAGAGAAAGGATAGAAGGAAGGATAGATAGAATGAGAGAGGATGAGGATGCTGGTCACCATTGTGTGCTGTTTTTGGACATTGAAAAAGGAGAACACAGCATCTACTTTTCAACTTATTAGAAAGTTAAAGTCACAGTACATGATCTTACTGGTCACTATAGGCTTGAGGTACAAGCTGATTGTTCTAACAATGGAAGGACGGACTGACAGACGGACAGACGGACGGATATACAGTACGGACAGACATACAGACATACGGACAGACGGACGGACGTATGAGTGCATCTTTTTTTAGGGCTCCTGTTTGACGTAGAAGTCTCCAGAAGGGCCGTTGGTCTCCGCTTTGACCGCGCCCCGTTCAGAGTTTAACTCCGCCCCCTCCACAGTCTCTTGCTTAACGTCTGGACCTGGAGAGAGAGACACACAGACACAAGACAGACAGACAGACAGACAGACAGACAGACAGACAGACAGACAGACAGACAGACAGACAGACAGACAGACAGACAGACAGACAGACAGACAGACAGACAGAACACAATAGATACAGTACATACTGTAGATGTACAGAGAATCAATTATACCACAGGTTGCTTTGAGGAAGACATCTGGCAATCTCGATTGGTTGAAATAGAGCTCTCTAGCCGTGCTTCAAACAAGCATAACTACACACATAATCGAGGCATTAAAAACAGTCCCGGCAGGCAGTGGCTATTACCTAAGCTAGGCGTTTAAATAAATGGAAAATTTGTTTTTTTTGCACAAATAACATACATCCTAAAACATCCTAATACATCTTAAAATTGTTGATGTTTGTTGCCATTTTAATACTTAATATCATATTGTATATGTCCCTCAAGCTTATTATTAATGGTCATGTTTTTTGAATCAAACATCTCAGTTACTGGCCCAGGCGGTTAGCTCTGGGCACCTAGGCCTAGATGTTCGTTACCTCTAAATCCGTTATCCCTTAACTTCTTTGCCTTTTTAAACTAATTTAAAAGGTTTTTTTTTTTCCAAGTTAAAATGGCCAGTCAACAAGCTCACAACGTGTCAATAGATTAGCACATTGAACTATTCCAAAAAGTTGTTTAAAAATAGTAAAAAATGGATAAGGGGTTTGGGATAAGGGGTTTAGCGTGTGACGAAAATGGAGCCCCTATGCTGCTAAGCCAGCCTGACGGCGTGCCGTGGGTTCGACTCCCAAGCCCGGCGGCCTTTGCCGCATGTCACTCCCCATCTCTCTCCCCCTTTCCTCTCTATATACTGTTCTGTCAATAAAGGCATAAAATGCCCCAAAAACAAAGCTTGAAGCAAAAATCACAGTTAATAACTTAAAGCAGGGGTTTTCAACAGGTGGTTTGGGGACCACCAGGTGGTCCCCAGCTAAGTTGGTTAAATAGATGTAACTCTTGAGAACGTAAAAATGAAACCAAATGGACCCTTGCGGGTCCATTTGGTTTCATTTTTACACTCTCAAGAGTTAAAATATTCATCATGTGAATTAGCCTACACAGTCTACACAACTAGAAGATTAATGGTTTCTTCTGTATGTTTGACTGTTTGGTTTCCCAAATCCAGCCTGGAATTGTGGACAAAAGCAAAAAATAAATCGTTTAGTTTTGGGTCTGTGAGGCTAAAATGTCATCAAATGGTGGTCCGTGGCTCAAATTCTCAATAAATGGTGGGCCCTGGTATGAAAAAGGTTGAAAACCACTGTCTTAAAGTGTTGGAGTGTGTATTGACCTGTGGGCCCCTCTGCTGGGAGGAGGAGGGGCTGGGCTGCAGACACAGGAGTGGGGGGTGATGGGTAATCAGGCGGGGTCATGTTCTCGTCTCCTGATAGGCTCCTGGGCACACCACCCGTTACCATGGCACCCGATAGGCTGACAGGCCTTCTGCCAATGGGAAGCTTCCGCTCTGAGAAGAAAAAAATGAATTACACTGGTGTGAAGTAGGGCAATAACTAAATATTCGAATAGTCGATTATTCGACTAGCAAAACACTATTCGACTATTAATTCACTATTCGTTATTCGGTAATAATAATTTTTGATATATATTTTTTCAATTTTCTGCAGCAGGCATTGTGGATGTGTGCTGTGGTGTTGGCAGTAATTGTAGGTTGATTGCTCATTTTTCATGTCATAATGTAACTGCGTTACAGTAGTGTAATAGGTATGTATTTTTTCAATGGGAAGCCCAGAATCACACATTTTATTGGCTAAAAAACAAATATATATCACTATAGACAGGTCGACAATTATTCAACTACCAAAGTATTCGATTCGACTAGCAAAAAACGTGTTTGGTTAATGCCCTAGTGGGAAGTGAGTGGCACAATGAGGGCAGAATTTATACCAGCCAGATGATACTGTATGTGAGGGTACTTTGCCGATAAGAAAAAGAATAAGATAAAAAAAAATGTATGGATTTAATTAATGAGAGATTCAGCTTAGAAGCAGCGAGCAAGAGACAATAAAAGACACACAAAGAGATAGTAAACTGTAAACATACTTTTTTTCTGTCCCTTATACTGCTGGGACTTCTTCCTCTGTTTGGACACTCCTGAAGGCAAGTCTCTGGAGGCTGACATACGCACACACACACGCGCACACGCAAACACACACACGCACGCACATACACGCACGCACACACACGCATGCACACACGCACGCACACACGCACACACATGCACGTATGCACACACATGCACGCACGCACACGCGCACGCACGCACGCACACACACACACTTAATTCAGCACCTTATGCTGAGGTAATGTGATTTGTGTATGCAGTAGGGGTGTACCGATTCGATATGTATCGTGACACATGGTTAACGATATGATACATGGACCATATTGGGTCATTCTGGCGATACAATACGATTCAACGGTTTGAAATCAATACAGTAACAGTTAAAAATACAAAATGCAAAAATACATGACATTGTCTTAAAACTAAGTAATTAACCCACTGTTTTTCTTTAAAAAAAACGTTACATTTGATGTAGTAATAATGTAATCGATCATCATTTTTCCATGCAGTTGCTATATACCGTACTTTCTGGCTTATAAGCCGCTACTTTTTTCCCGTGCTTTGGACCCTGCGGCTTATTCAGCGGTGCGGCCAATGTATGGATGTTTACGGCGAACAAACACTATAGGGCGTTTTAAGTCTAAATGCACGGTATGCACCCCACTTTAAGCCGGCCCGAGCAGGAAATGTAGGGGGACAGGGGACAGGCAGTTCGCTAAGACAGACACTACTAAATGCATCATGGAAAGCAAACGAAGAAGTACAAATAACGCAGCTAAAGTCAGTCGAGCTGGTTGAAAAATAAGGAAATCTATCTGCTGCACGTAGCCTTGGGATCAATGAATCAATGGTTAGACGGCGGACCAACGCGAGGAACGCCAGCGCGGCGGAGACGCCATGAGCTCCGCGGACTGCGGCACCAGCGCGCGGACCACCAGCGCGAGCCGCATGCTGAAAGCAACTTTTTCTCAAGTCTGCCAGTGGATCCTGACTGCGTGGAAAAGTGTCAAAACATCCACGAACGGGTTTAGAAAGGCTGGCAGCAGCAGCAGCAGCAGCAGCCGCCACCGCGCGAGGAGGAGGGGTCCGTGGAGGCGGCAATAAAGACGCCTCGTCGAGCGTCTTAAACATTGAGAGGATTCCTGGTGGTCCCCAGCTAAATGGTGGACAGTTGGTTAACCAGATGTACGGTAGGCTACCTTTTTTCATGAACCAAATGGACCCGCAAGCGCTCATTTGGTTTCATGAAGTGATCGGAGTTGCGTATCTCCGGCTACACTCTATGGCCAGGCCTGGATGTAATATTTCTCAATCGGGGGGGCAGCCGAAAATGGCAGTTGGTTTAGTGGTGCCACAATTGTAGTTAGTCAATGTTTAACTACCGCTATAAGCATTTGATTTGAAATATCTTTGAAGTTTTCATTGTTTGCATTCCGTCATGTGGGGCAGTCAGGGCGTCTAGAGGGCACCCCCCATGTCTATGCCTAGATCCGTCCCTGGTCTATGGCTCTAGCGTTAATTACATACAGAACGTGCAGTTCTGTAGTCGTTTAAATAATAAAAAGGATGCTTCTCAAACAGCATTTCGTTGCCGACAATCTCATCTGTGCAAGAACCCTTACATATGGTAATTAAGCATTAAAACACCCACGGCTAATAGCCCAGTGCGTCTTGTATATGTACACAATTGATTTCTTCGCTAAATTTGGCCGATGCGGCCTATATTCAGGTGCGCTTTATACGCCGGAAAGTACGGTAGTGACACCCCTAGTATACAGTATTCAGATAAAATGTCATCAAATTGTTGGTCCGTGGGCCCGAATAAATAGTGGGCCCTGGTATCACGTGTGTGTGTGTGTGTGTGTGTGTGTGTGTGTGTGTGTGTGTGTGTGTGTGTGTGTGTGTGTGTGTGTGTGTGTGTGTGTGTGTGTGTGTGTGTGCGTGCGTGTGTCTACCTGTGTTAACAGCAGGGGGCTGCAGCTCTGTGTGTGTGTGTGTGTGTGTGTGTGTGTGTGTGTGTGTGTGTGTGTGTGTGTGTGTGTGTGTGTGTGTGTGTGTGTGTGTGTACCTGTGCCTGTGTTAACAGCGGGGGGCTGCAGCTCTGTGTGTGTGTGTATGTGTGTGTGTGTGTGTACCTGTACCTGTGTTAACAGCGGGGGGCTGCAGCTGGTACCCGGTCAGCTGACACCACCCTACGGGGTACAGATCAGGTGACCTACAGTCCACCCACTGGTCATACTCGTCCTCCCAGCCGTCGAAGTGGATCCTCAGGAGGCGGTGCACGATGCGCGTCACCGTGGCAACGCACACCAGCCTGGGCTCCATCAGGTCCACCGCCTCCAGCTTCATGCCCTGGGTGAAGCCGTGGTTAGGGACCTCCTGCACGCAGACACACACGCAGACAGATAGACCAGGAGTTTTCAACCTTTTTCATACCAGGACCCACCATTTATTCAGGATTTGAGCCACGTTGCACGACCCTGAAACAGTGGGTAAATCAGCCAAAACCCACTCCCTTTTGTGGTAGATCACTTACTTCGATCTCGTCCATTTGAGATGTTTGTTAAATTACAGGGATTTCTGCATATGAATGATAGATCGTTTCAGTAGCAAGAGCTTCAAAATGTGTCAACCAGGCCTGCAGTAAGCTGTGCACTGGGCAAAATGTGCATGACATTTATTTCAATGTGTGAAATAAATGTCACACAATGTGTGTGTGTGTGTGTGTGTGTGTGTGTGTGTGTGTGTGTGTGTGTGTGTGTGTGTGTGTGTGTGTGTGTGTGTGTGTGTGTGTGTGTGTGTGTGTGTGTGTGTGTGTGTGTGTGTGTACCTTGTTGAAGAGGTTAACAGGTGCTGCTATGGAGTTGGTCTCTCTCAAGTAGTCAAACCATCTGAACGGAAGATTGGTGTAACCTGAGGAGAGAGAGAGAGAGAGGGAGAGAGAGAGAGAGAGAGAGAGAGGAGAGAGAGAGAGAGAGAGAGAGAGAGAGAGAGAGAGAGAGAGAGAGAGAGAGAGAGAGAGAGAGAGAGAGAGAGAGAGAGAGAGAGAGAGAGAGAGAGAGAGAGAGAGAGAGAGAGAGAGAGAGAGAGAGAGAGAGAGAGACAGACATCCAGGGTGACTTATTGCCCCAGGTAAATATATACAGTAAATAGCTATATAGATACTATATTTGTCCTTTCAGGAATTCGTTTTGTGATCAAGTAGTCATCAGGATACAAACAACACAAACACAATACAGTTCACAGTTCACACAGGACATTGAGAAAAAGGAAATGATACCAAAAATACTACCAGCCATAGATCCAAGAGCCATCATATAGTGGTGGTTCTAATTAATACGACTGCTGCCACCACCCACGATCATCCATCTATAACACCACCACTACTACTACCAGTGTTGCCAAAGTTCACAGGATAAACAAGCAGCCAAGCAGAGACAGTCATGCTTATCCCTAACCAGTGATAACAACAACAACAATAGCATGCTGTTACCTCTAGGGGGCGTCATCTCAATATCGTTGATCTCACAGAAGCCGACAGGGAAGATGGAGGGAGAGGTGGAGTGATAACAGAACCAATCAGAGCCATCAGCTGCCTCCGAGCCGTCAATACCAATCATCAGATATCCATCTGCTAGGACCTGGAAGTATAATGCCAATCATCAGATATCTATCTGCTAGGACCTGGAAGTAATGTACATTTAGGCATTTAACACACACTCTTTGTCCAGAGCGACTTGCATTAAGGAATGAACAAAAGAAAAACATGGCAATACATCATAGACATGAAGTAGTTAATGTGAAACTTACATAACATACAGTACATGCTATGTATGAGCAATTCTCACAGACAGAGCAACTCTCACAGACAGAGCAAATCTCACAGACATCAATCAGAACAAAGCACTCTGCAGTTACCTGATCTAAATCAGATTCCATGTGACTTCATTAAACGTAATTAAACAAATTAGATTCCAATTTGGATGTGGCCCAGGTCTGATTCAGGCTGGATTTGGCCACCAGCATGGTCTGGTCACTTGCAAATGCAGTGGGAAAGATTTCAATCAGATTTGACTGGAAGTGACTGCAGTCTAAATGGAGCCAGACAGAACACACAGAACTCTCCGGCCATGGAGGGTTCTGTGTGTTATGGTCAGTCAGCCAACAGGCTACTCCTGTTACTGTGATACCCAGGCACGGATGTAACATTTCCCAATTGGCGGGGCAGGCGAAAATGGCATGAGGTCGGCCACGGGTGATACATTTCATTTAAATTCTTTAGTTCTGTGACCCACAAGATTTATATCTTGTAGGCTACAGGACTTATATTAGGCAAGTATAGCATCACTAATAACATCAGTTGTTGTTGAAGTTGCAACAGACATGCAGACTAAAGGTCTGCAAAAGGACTCAGAATTTTCTGTTTTTAATGATGAAATGGTGTTGGTTGAGTGGTGCCGCAGTGTTTCAAATCATTTCAAATATAAGCACTTTAATTTGAAATACATTTGGGGTGTTTGCATGCCATCATGTCTAGGCCATGCCTAGATCCGGCGCTGGTGATACCTTCCTGACTGTAGCTACACAGATAGCAGACAGGTTGACTAGTTTACCTTCCTGACTGTAGCTACACAGATAGCAGACAGGTTGACTAGTTTACCTTCCTGACTGTAGCCACACAGATAGCAGACAGGTTGACTAGTTTACCTTCCTGACTGTAGCCACACAGATAGCAGACAGGTTGACTAGTTTACCTTCCTGACTGTAGCCACACAGATAGCAGACAGGTTGACTAGTTTACCTTCCTGACTGTAGCCACACAGATAGCAGACAGGTTGAGTTTACCTTCCTGACTGTAGCTACACAGATAGCAGACAGGTTGACTAGTTTACCTTCCTGACTGTAGCCACACAGATAGTAGACAGGTTGAGTTTACCTTCCTGACTGTAGCCACACAGATAGCAGACAGGTTGAGTTTACCTTCCTGACTGTAGCCACACAGATAGCAGACAGGTTAACTAGTTTACCTTCCTGACTGTAGCCACACAGATAGCAGACAGGTTGAGTTTACCTTCCTGACTGTAGCCACACAGATAGCAGACAGGTTAGTTTACCTTCCTGACTGTAGCCACACAGATAGCAGACAGGTTAACTAGTTTACCTTCCTGACTGTAGCTACACAGATAGCAGACAGGTTGAGTTTACCTTCCTGACTGTAGCCACACAGATAGCAGACAGGTTAGTTTACCTTCCTGACTGTAGCCACACAGATAGCAGACAGGTTGACTAGTTTACCTTCCTGACTGTAGCCACACAGATAGCAGACAGGTTGACTAGTTTACCTTCCTGACTGTAGCCACACAGATAGCAGACAGGTTGAGTTTAGAGTTTACCTTCCTGACTGTAGCCACACAGATAGCAGACAGGTTGAGAGGGTCGATGGCTTCCAGCTTCATTCCATCTTTAAACCACGGTTCACTCTGATCAACTTCCTTCACCTGATGACACAATGTTCAGTTAAAACCAAATGAGATCATTTCTCAGTTAAGAGGTCGATGCAGTTGCCATAGATACCCATCAATGGTACACTATGTAAACTAAATTAACAGGTTTGTTAACTAGTCAGACCGGCACAGATATGGAGAGGTAGATGGCATTCCAACAGGTCAAGGTTTTCACCTTGGCAAACAGCTGTCCAGGGGCGTCCGTCTGTCCTTCCAGCTTCTTTGTAACATCTGCAACAGACACAAATACACACGTGTCATTATGTATTATTCATTAGATGGATTGAGTAGGTCAGATTAACAACTTCCCGGGCATCTGGGTGTCCCTCCTAGAATTAGCATCTGATGCAGATTTTGACCTGATGGTCAAGGTTCAATTAATTGAAATCTTTCATAACAATAGGTCCACTACTATACGTGACCACAACACAGTTCCTGAGTTGTGACCCAGAGTTTGGGAAATGCAGCTGCACAGTATGTACTTACATAGAGTAAGTACATACTGCACAGTATAGTATGTTTAAAGCACTGTATGTACATGTACATGTACCGTGTGTAGTGTAAGTGAATGTAACTAACCGGATCGCTTGAAGCGGTGTCCGATGGATCTGGACCAGCCGATGTTGTGGATCAGTGGACTGTACATGTGACACCAGAAGTCATCTGTCCCGTCCTCACACTCCTCATACACCAGCCTCAGACGCCCACCGATCACCTGCCAGGACACGCACAGGAGACAGAGTCTAACTTCTGGTCAGGCTCAAGGCTCATTGGTCGAAACTGCTTTTACTCGTTCATGCCCAGAGTCGATCACCTGGAGTCTAGAGCTTCAAAACACTCCAACGTAACAGGACAACTGGCACTCCTGCTGTCACGGCCCCCAGCCCCGCAATGCAACAGGGGAAAAGGACGTTGTGCAAATGGTGCCTCAGTATGGACCTGTGTTGATGGCCTAAACCAGGGGTTTCCAACCTTTTTCATCCCAGGGCCCACCATTTATTCAGCATTTGAGCCACGGACCACCAATTCGGGATATTTGTAGACCCACAGACCCCAAAACTAAAGATTTCTTTTGCTTCTGTCCATGACCATTAATCCAGTTGTGTAGATTTGGACTAATTTGCATGATGGATATTTTAAGTGTAAAAATGATACCAAATGGACCCGCCAGGGTCCATTTGGTTTAATTTTTACGTTCTCAAGAGTTACATTTGGTAAAACAACTTGGAACCCTCAAAACAACACCAACAACCAATGAGTTTGCAGTGAACTCTCACCTGCTCCACCAGAGCCACCCTCGTCCGACACAGATGAGTCTTATCAACCACCTCCACCCTCATCAACTTCTTAAAGGGATACTGCATGCTCTCCTGTACCTGGAGAAGACAATTACAGATCTATGTTGG